>JAJJWW010016305.1:0-144207 GCA_023531295.1 Papaver armeniacum
AATGGATGACAGCTCACATAATGTGCCTCATATTCTCGAGAGCTCTTGACGATTTCCGCAGTTGCGCTCGCTACCTTCGAGACATTCCCGCGACCCCTTTAATGATTTCGCAGGCTCTCGCTACCTTCTCTCGAGACATTCTCTGAGTCTTAATGATTTCGCAGGCTCGCCAGTACCTTCTCTGTAGGACACTCTCTCTGAGTCTTGCTACCTTCTCTCGAGACACTCTCTCGAGCTCCCGCTACCTTCTCTTCGAGACACTCTCGCGAGTCTTGCTACCTTCGAGTTAAGAAAATAACTGAATCTCGCACGCCAAGAAAAATATGTCAGGCGATATTTGAATCCTACATCTCGCCTCTTTTTCCTTTGGAATATTGCTTGAAGAGCGATCTTCAAGGAAATATCCGTTGTTGTAGTAATCTTTTGGTCTTTTGTCGATAAAGGAACGAGCTGGAAGAATACACCGTACTCTGAAAGCAATGTAGGGCATTGCCTCTTCTATTCTTCGCGATGGTTACGAAGCTTCGCGAAGTGATATAAGAAGTATTATCTCTTGAAGTATGCTAAGTATGAAGTATCCTCAAGAAGTATAAGAAGTACTCAACTGAATATATGTGCATGGTAGTATCTGAGAAGTATAAGAAGTAACAATCCCTCTAAATATAAGAAGTATCAGAATCCATCATGCGAAACTCCATTCATGTCTTTTGTCTCTGACAAAGAGAAAGCAAATGCAAATAAAAATTCTGGGATTAGTATTCAACATTTCTTTATCAAAATTTCATTTAATTGCAAGTTCAAATCATTTTTCTTGTTTTGATTTCCTTTGGCTAACTTGTTTCAGCTCAAACGATAAACATCTTTCATGGAAATGATCCCAATAGGTACCCCTTATATGACGACTTAGGTACATCGTTTTCATGAAATCATAAGGTAAATTGCCAACTAGGTGTACCATAAAGGTTTGTCTGCCACTACTCTCCATGTTGGATATCATTCTTATATAAAGTTATTTCCGACAGTGTATGTTCTTAATTTTGGGTTTTGATTTGTATCCTACACATAGTCCCTTGTCATTAACGCATGTTTTGGGTTCACATGCACTACGAGAGGCACATAAAAAAATCGAAATGAAAGAATTGCAGCCCATACCTAAACTTAAATGACTTGTGGCCAGAAATTTGATGGCTTCTAATAGGGGCACCAACGTTTTTTTGGGCGCACCATTTCAAAGGCGAAAGATTGTTTGGTACCCTCTTTTAACAATTTTGAGAATTTAAGAACTATTCGTCTTGAGAGTTGTTGTTAATTAGTTGTCCTTCATGGCAGACAGCCAAACATTTTACCATCTATATTGTGTATTGACTTTATATGTATTTGGTCTGGATGGAGATGATGGGACAAATTGGTTATTTGATATGGGGCAATCCACATCCAACTTACAAGCTACGAATCCATCTCTAGGACTAGGAGTTTTAAGTTTAAGAATGTACCATGTAGTTGCAGGAAATCCCACACTACACACCCTTACTCAATTTCAGATCTAAATCTTATTAATCACCTAAATCTCAAAATATAAGTGCTAGAAATTTTAAGACATATAAGACTTTTTACGTGGTTCGATCAATGTGATCTACATCCACGATTCTTCACTATGATTTTTGAGGTTACATAAGAATTAGATTTTACAATCTCCATTAATGGATATTTTGTAGAGCTCAGATCTAATTATTTGGGAAGAAGATGATAAAGAAAATAAATCTCTCTAAAAATACTCTCTCCTCCTAAAAGTCTCCCCAAAAAATTATTCCTCCTCAATTATTCTCTCTCCGCTCTCCTCTTTTATATAGGTGTTTACATAATGGATGACAGCTCACATACAGCACTTCATATTCTCGAGAGCTCTTTGATGATTTCGCAGTTTCGCTACCTTCTCTCGAGACATTCTCGCGACCCCTTTAATGATTTCGCAGGCTCTCGCTACCTTCTCTCGAGACATTCTCTCGAGCCCTTTAATGATTTCGCAGGCTCTCGCTACCTTCTCTCGAGACACTCTCGCGAGTCTTGCTACCTTCTCTCGAGACACTCTCTCGAGTCTTGCTACCTTCTCTCGAGACACTCTCGCGAGTCTTGCTACCTTCTCTCGAGTTAAGAAAATAATTGAATCTCGCACGCTAAGAAAATATGTTGTGCGATATTTGAATCCTACATCTTGCCTCTTTTTCCTTGAATATTGCTTGAAGAGCGATCTTTAAGGAAAAATCTGTTGTTTTAGTAATCTTTGATCTTTGTTGATGAAGGAACGAGCGGAAGAATACTGGACTTGAAAAGTACGTACTTGCCTCTATTCTTTGCGAAGTTCGAAGTTTTTGCGAAGTGAATAAGAAGTATTATCTCTTGAAGTATGCGAAGTATGAAGTATCCTTGAAGAAGTATAAGAAGTACTCAATCCTCGAAATATATAAGAAGTATGAAGTATCCTTTGAGAAGTATAAGAAGTACTTAATCCTCTAAATATAAGAAGTATTGTGAATCCATCATGCGAACTCCCGCTCCATGTTCTTTGCCTCATGCTATGCTGTAATGCAAATAAAAATTTAGATTAGTATTCAACATTTCTTTATCAAAAATTTTCATTTAATTGCAAGTTCAAATCATTTTTCTTTGTTTTGATTTCCTTTGTATATCTTGTTTCGTCTCAAACGATAAACATCTTTCATGGAAATGATCCTAATAGGTACCCCTTATATGACGCACTTTAGGTACATTGCCTCTTGAAATCATAAGGTAAATTCGCGAACTAGGTGTACGCCATAAAGGTTTGCTTATTTACTACTCTCCATGTTGGATATCATTCTCATTTGAAACAAATCAAATATTTAAGGGAAATATATAAATTGATCTGCGAGATATTGTTCTCGAATTATTGTAATCGTGAAATCTTTGTAATTCTGCGATTGTATCGACGTTTTGTAAATCAAATCAAAAATCTTTTATTTTTTTGTAAGTAAAATGTTCAAGGAAAGTGGTACTTAGCTTTTGTGGTCTGTTGTTGTCAATCTCGCGCAGCAAAAAGAAATGTGAGAAGTGAGACTTGAACCCTTGACCTGCCTCTTGCATATTCTCGCACCATACCAATTGTGCTAATCCTCATTTGCAAAATTAACTTGCGAGATAGTCATCAACTTTCTTCTTTGCGAGATAAGCAAAGTCTGTGCGAAATTTCGCATAACAAAATAAATGTGCGAGAGCAAGAATTGATCCTGCGACCTCCTGCTTGCATTCATGCCTCCTGACCAACTGTGCTAGCCATGCCTCTGCGAAGTGTTTCTGCGAAATGATCACCTACTTTCTTCTTGCGAGATACTGTTTCGAAAAATCCATGCAAAAAATGGACGTTCAATGGGACTTGAACTCGCGACCATGAACTCATTAATTTCGTGAGGTGACCAACTGTGCTGCCTCTTGTTTCTGAAAGAATGAAACAACCTTGAGATTATCCATTTTTTCCCTTCTTTGGGAGGTGGGAGATTCGAACCCGCGACCTTAAGCTCCTCTTGTTCGCTCGTGACCAATTGTGCTACTCCTCTCAGGTAAAAAGGATCATGAGAATGCTAATACATGACTTATATTCACCCTTTAATATTCAAGGAAAAAGATGACAAAATTCTTTCGAAGGGTAAGACTCGAACTCGCGACCTTATGTTTATACTCTTCGCGGTGACCAATTGTGCTAGCTCGTTGTTTGTGAAAGAAACACACAATATTATAACTTTATTCACTTCTTCGCTCTCGGAAGTTCAAAAATATGTAAAAGGTGGGATTCGAACCGCAACCCCAAGCTTGTTCTCTTCGCAAACGACCATCCGGGCTACTTGTTGCTTGCGAAGGAAACACACAATGCTATAGCTTTATTCCATTTTTCCCCTCTTGAAAGTTCAAAATATTTGAAAAATATGACCGTGGCGAGATTTGATCTTGCGACATCAAGCCTCTTCGCTCCAACTCAAACCATCTCAGTGCGAGCTTCTTTTTGTGATAAAATTCACGAGATTTTGTTCTTATCCTTTTCTTCATTCTTCCTTTATTTCCTTCAACAATTTTCCTCTTTTCTTTTTCTCCCGAATATGAAATCTTCCATTAAAAAATTAGATTTCTTCCCGAAAGTGTGATTTCTTCCATAAAACTTCCATTTTGAACCCAAATTTTATAGATCTAAATAAAAAGTATGAACAATAACTACTTTTCATGGAAATTTCTCTTAAAGTTTATAGATCCAATTGAATTCATCACCCAAAGAGTAGTTTTTTCTAAACTTTCTTGAACCAACAAGATTAGGTCCTGTTTAGCGCATATGTAGGCAGGAAATCCCCACTACACCCCTTACTCAATTTCGTAGATCTAAATCTTATTAATCACCTAAATCTCAAAATATAAGTGCTAGAAATTTAAATAGACACATAAGACTTTACGTGGTTCGATCAATGTGATCTACATCCACGATTCTTCACTATGATTTTTGAGGTTACATAAGAATTAGATTTACAATCTCCATTAATGGATATTTTGTAGAGCTCTAGATCTAATTATTTGGGGAAGAAGATGATAAAGAAAATAAATCTCTCTCTAAAAATATCTCTCTCCTCCTAAAAGTCTCCCCCAAAATTATTCCTCCTCAATTATTCTCTCTCCTGCTCTCCTCTTTATATAGGTGTTTACATAATGGATGACACTCACATACAAATTTCTCATATTCTGAGAGCTCTTTGATGATTTCGAGTGCTCTCGCTACCTTCTCTCGAGACATTCTCGCGACCCCTTTAATGATTTCGCAGCTCTCGCTACCTTCTCTCGAGACATTCTCTCGAGCCCTTTAATGATTTCTTGAGCTCTCGCTACCTTCTCGAGACACTCTCGAGTCTTGCTACCTTCTCTTCGAGACACTCTCTCGAGTCTTGCTACCTTCTCTCGAGACACTCGCGAGTCTTGCTACCTTCTCTCGAGTTAAGAAAATAATTGAATCTCGCACGCTAAGAAAATATGTTGTGCGATATTTGAATCCTACATTCTTGCCTCTTTTTCCTTGAATATTGCTTGAAGAACGATCTTTAAGGAAAAATCTGTTGTTGTAGTAATCTTTGATCTTTGTTAATGAAGGAACGAGCGGAAGAATACTGGACTTGAAAAGTACGTACTTGCCTCTATTCTTTTGCGAAGTTCAAGCTTTGCGAAGTGAATAAAGTATTATCTCAAGTATCACGAGAAGTATGAAGTATCCTTGAAGAAGTATAAGAAGTACTCAATCCTAAAATATATAAGAAGTATGAAGTATCCTTTGAGAAGTATAAGAAGTACTTAATCCTCTAAATATAAGAAGTATTGTGAATCCATCATGCGAAACTCCCGCCTCCATGTTCTTTGCCTCATGCTATCTTTGTAATGCAAATAAAAATTTAGATTAGTATTCAACATTTCTTTTATCAAAAATTTTCATTTAATTGCAAGTTCAAATCATTTTTCTTGTTTTGATTTCCTTTGTATAACTTGTTTAGTCTCAAACGATAAACATCTTTCATGGAAATGATCCTAATAGGTACCCCTTATATGACGCACTTTAGGTACATTGCCTCTTGCGAAATCATAAGGTAAATTCGCGAACTAGGTGTACGCCATAAAAGGTTTGCCCGCTACTACTCTCCATGTTGGATATCATTCTCATTTGAAACAAATCAAATATTTAAGGGAAATATATAAATTGATCTCTGCGAGATATTGTTCTCGAATTATTGTAATCGTGAAATCTTTGTAATTCTGCGATTGTATCGCGTTTTTGTAAATCAAATCAAAAATCTTTTATTTTTTGTAATTAAAATGTTCAAGGAAAGTGGTACTTAGCTTTTGTGGTCTGTTGTTGTCAATCTCGCGCAAAGAAAAAGAAATGTGAGAAGTGAGACTTGAACCCTTGACTGCCTTCTTGCATATTCTCGCACCATACCAATTGTGCTAATCCTCATTAGCAAAATTAACTTGCGAGATAGTCATCAACTTTCTTCTTTGCGAGATAAGCAAACGTGCGAAATTTCGCATAACAAAAATAAATGTGCGAGAGCAAGAATTGATCCTGCGACCTCCTGCTTGCATTCATGCCTCCTGACCAACTGTGCTAGCCCTGCCTCTGCGAAGTGTTTCTGCGAAATAATCACTTACTTTCTTCTTGCGAGATACTGTTTCGAAAAAATCCATGCAAAAAATGGACGTTCAATGGGACTTGAACTCGCGACCATGAACTCATTAATTTCGCAGTGACCAACTCATTGCCCTCTTGTTTACGAAAGAATGAAACAACCTTGCGAGATTATCCATTTTTCCCTTCTTTGGGAGGTGGGAGATTCGAACCCGCGACCTTAAGCTCCTCTTGTTCGCCGTGACCAATTGTGCTATTCCTCCCGTGCGAAAGGATCGCGAATGCTAATACATGACTTATATTCACCCTTTAATATTCAAGGAAAAAGATGACAAAAATTCTTCATAAGGGTAAGACTCGAACTCACGACCTTATGTTTATACTCTTCAAAATGACCAATTGTGCTAGCTTTTGTTTGTGAAAGAAACACACAATATTATAACTTTATTCACTTCTTCGCTCTCGGAAGTTCAAAATATGTAAAAGGTGGGATTCAACTCCCAACCCTGCTTGTTCTCTTCATAAACGACCATATTTGGGCTACTTGTTGCTTGCGAAGGAAACACACAATGCTATAGCTTTATTCCATTTTTTTCCCCTCTTGAAAGTTCAAAAATATTTGAAAAAAATATGACCGTGGCGAGATTTGATCTTGCGACATCAAGCCTCTTCGCTCCAACTCAAACCATCTCAGGCGAGCTTCTTTTTGTGATAAAATTCTACAGCATTTTGTTCTTATCCTTTTCTTCATTCTTCCTTTATTTCCTTCAACAATTTTCCTCTTTTCTTTTTCTCCGAATATGAAATCTTCCATTAAAAATTAGCTTTCTTCCTGAAAGTGTGATTTCTTCCATAAAACTTCCATTTTTGAACCCAAATTTTATAGATCTAAATAAAAAGTATGAACAATAACTACTTTTCATGGAAATTTCTCTTAAAGTTTATAGATCCAATTGAATTCATCACCAACAGTAGCCGTTTTTTCTAAACTTTCACTACAAGAAAAACATTGTATAGCCACACCACCTATTTGAGTAGGTGTTGCAAAATGCTTGTATTGCCGCAGTTAGATAATAATGTGTCAAAAACAGATTTCTAGCCACACGGTAACCTCTGACGAGGCAAAAACAATCGGTTTTAGCCACAACTAGGTTAGATGTGTGGCAAAAGATTGTCTGTTGCCAAGGTACTCGTTCTAAGTGGGGCAAAAAATTATTAATTTATTTTTATTATCAATAATGCTTAGTTGACCGTGGGCTCGCCACAACGGGTTATCCCGTGTGAGACAACCTGGCGGGACCCACACCACCATAACCCGCCCCCTGCTAACTCCAGCTCCAGCGGGTCAGTGGGTCCCGCCAGGTTGTCTCACACGGGACAACCCGTTGTGGCGAGCCTACGGTCAACGTAGCACTACTGTTTTATTATTAGTAAATACTTAAAAAATGAGTCAAAGTCCAATTCCACGAACATAACTACCTTGTCACTCACCTCCGCTCTCTCTCTCTTCTAAGTTCTCTGTTCTCTTTTTTTTTTTATCATATCAAGATGTTCTCTCTTCCTCTTTCTTATTGTTAAACCCTTTCAGATCTAATAAAAAAATTGTTGGTAATCAATGATGATGGATACATTTTTGATGTTTCAATCTTGCTGTGGTTTGAGAACTTAGGTTACTCATACTCGGTCACGGTACTAACTTAATCCGCTAAAGGAAGGTTTGATCTTTTCAAATCATGGGTTTATTTGATTTGGTATAAGAAGCGGAACATCTTGTGATTATTCCATTGTATTAAGGTTCGGTGACTGTTTGCGATCTAAAGTCTCTGCATCAACTTTATTTGGTAAGTGAGATCTAATTTATCTTATGGGTTTGTTATTTTACATAAAAAAAAAATCGTTGAGATTAATGGTGTTTTAACCTCTGTTTTCTTTTCTTCGTTTTCTTCTTATTAAGCAGATCTAGTTTACCAAATTTGTTGATTTACAGTGTATAAACGGACACTGCTAATGAATTTTGGAATATTTCCATTGCAAGGTGATTTTTTTACCTTCCATAAATATAATCATTAATTACGTATAAATATTTAGAACGATTCTTGATTATGAAAATAATTACTTTCCTTATGATCATTGATTTTGCAGAACTGTTGAAGAAGATGGGGTGAAGAAGAAAAGAAAAAAAAAAAAATCCGTTCTTCACCAATTTTCTGAAAGAACCAGAACTGTAAAACTGGTTATCCTTTTTTTTTTCTTTTTTTTTTTTTCCAAAAGTTATGAATTTTGTAAAGTTATCCTGTATTGCTTCAAAAAAAGAAAAAAACAAAAGTTATCCGTTAAGTAATATGTATTCAGTAATATTGTAAGTACTATGTACCGAATTTGTATATGAAATAAAATAAATCCAGAATTTTGTTCTTGTTAGTTCATCGCTCTTTTCTTTTCGACGAATTATTTAGTAAATTTATAAACATTAATATAAAAAGAGAAATAAAAATGAAAAAAATTATTTTTATATAAAAATAAAATAAATATTCTATTTATATAAAAATAAAATAAATTAGACACTAGGAAAATATTTTTTTGCCACACGTTATTGCCTCATTAATTGGTGAGGCAAAAAACCCACCTATTGCTGCAGTACACCAAAGGTGTGGCAATAATTTTTTGTCACACAGGTTGTTGCCACATAGTGTGGCAAAAGGTTTTTGTGTGGCAAAAGGGTATTGGAACACAAAATATGGGTTCTTGCCTCATAAAGGCGTGTTGCAATAGACCAACTTTCTTGTAGTGTTTCTTGAACCAACAAGATTAGGTCCCTGTTTCTAGCGCATATGTAGTTGGGAAATTCCACACTACACCCCTTACTCAATTTCGTAGATCTAAATCTTATTAATCACCTAAATCTCAAAATATAAGTGCTAGAAATTTAAATAGACACATAAGACTTTTTACGTGGTTCGATCAATGTGATCTACATCCACGATTCTTCACTATGATTTTTGAGGTTACATAAGAATTAGATTTACAATCTCCATTAATGGATATTTTGTAGAGCTCTAGATCTAATTATTTGGGGAAGAAGATGATAAAGAAAATAAATCTCTCTCTAAAAATATCTCTCTCCTCCTAAAAGTCTCCCCCCCAAAATTATTCCTCCTCAATTATTCTCTCTCCTGCTCTCCTCTTTATATAGGTGTTTACATAATGGATGACAGCTCACATACAGCTCATATTCTCGAGAGCTCTTTGATGATTTCGCAGGCTCTCGCTACCTTCTCTCGAGACATTCTCGCGACCCCTTTAATGATTTCGCAGGCTCTCGCTACCTTCTCTCGAGACATTCTCTCGAGCCCTTTAATGATTTCGCAGGCTCTCGCTACCTTCTCTTGAGACACTCTCTCGAGTCTTGCTACCTTCTCTCGAGACACTCTCTCGAGTCTTGCTACCTTCTCTCGAGTTAAGAAAATAATTGAATCTCGCACGCTAAGAAAATATGTTGTGCGATATTTGAATCTACATCTTGCCTCTTTTTCCTTGAATATTGCTTGAAGAGCGATCTTTAAGGAAAAATCTGTTGTAGTAATCTTTGATCTTTGTTGATGAAGGAACGAGCGGAAGAATACTGGACTTGAAAAGTACGTACTTGCCTCTATTCTTTTGCGAAGTTCCGAAGCTTTGCGAAGTGAATAAGAAGTATTATCTCTTGAAGTATGCGAAGTATGAAGTATCCTTGAAGAAGTATAAGAAGTACTCAATCCTCGAAATATATAAGAAGTATGAAGTATCCTTTGAGAAGTATAAGAAGTACTTAATCCTCTAAATATAAGAAGTATTGTGAATCCATCATGCGAAACTCCCGCTCCATGTTCTTTGCCTCATGCTATGTCTTGTAATGCAAATAAAAATTTAGATTAGTATTCAACATTTCTTTTATCAAAAATTTTCATTTAATTGCAAGTTCAAATCATTTTCTTTGTTTTGATTTCCTTTGTATAACTTGTTTCGTCTCAAACGATAAACATCTTTCATGGAAATGATCCTAATAGGTACCCCTTATATGACGCACTTTAGGTACATTGCCTCTTGCGAAATCATAAAGGTAAATTCGCGAACTAGGGTGTACGCCATAAAGGTTTGCCCATTACTACTCTCCATGTTGATATCATTCTCATTTGAAACAAATCAAATATTTAAGGGAAATATATAAATTGATCTCTGCGAGATATTGTTCTCGAATTATTGTAATCGTGAAATCTTTGTAATTCTGCGATTGTATCGCGTTTTGTAAATCAAATCAAAAATCTTTTATTTTTTTGTAAGTAAAATGTTCAAGGAAAGTGGTACTTAGCTTTTGTGGTCTGTTGTTGTCAATCTCGCGCAAAAAAAAGAAATGTGAGAAGTGAGACTTGAACCCTTGACCTGCCTCTTGCATATTCTCGCACCATACCAATTGTGCTAATCCTCATTTGCAAAATTAACTTGCGAGATAGTCATCAACTTTCTTCTTTGCGAGATAAGCAAAGTCCAGAAAATTTCGCATAACAAAAATAAATGTGCGAGAGCAAGAATTGATCCTCGACCTCCACGCTTGCATTCATGCCTCCCGACCAACTGTGCTAGCCATGCCTCTCGCAAAGTGTTTCTGCGAAATGATCACCTACTTTCTTCTTGCGAGATACTGTTTCGAAAAATCCATGCAAAAAATGGACGTTCAATGGGACTTGAACTCGCGACCATGAACTCATTAATTTCGCAGGTGACCAACTGTGCTGCCTCTTGTTTACGAAAGAATGAAACAACCTTGCGAGATTATCCATTTTTTCCCTTCTTTGGGAGGTGGGAGATTCGAACCCGCGACCTTAAGCTCCTCTTGTTCGCTCGTGACCAATTGTGCTACTCCTCCTGTGCGAAAGGATCGCAGAATGCTAATACATGACTTATATTCACCCTTTAATATTCAAGGAAAAAGATGACAAAAATTCTTCGCGAAGGGTAAGACTCGAACTCGCGACCTTATGTTTATACTCTTCGCCAAAGTGACCAATTGTGCTAGCTGCTTTTTTGTGAAAGAAACACACAATATTATAACTTTATTCACTTCTTCGCTCTCGGAAGTTCAAAATATGTAAAGGTGGGATTCGAACTCGCAACCCCAAGCTTGTTCTCTTCGCAAACGACCATCTCGGGCTACTTGTTGCTTGCGAAGGAAACACACAATGCTATAGCTTTATTCCATTTTTTCCCCTCTTGAAAGTTCAAAAATATTTGAAAAAATATGACTGTGGCGAGATTTGATCTTGCGACATCAAGCCTCTTCGCTCCAACTCAAACCATCTCATGCGAGCTTCTTTTTTGTGATAAAATTCACAGCGTTTTGTTCTTATCCTTTTCTTCATTCTTCCTTTATTTCCTTCAACAATTTTCCTCTTTTCTTTTTCTCCTGAATATGAAATCTTCCATTAAAAAATTAGCTTTCTTCCTGAAAGTGTGATTTCTTCCATAAAACTTCCATTTTTGAACCCAAATTTTATAGATCTAAATAAAAAGTATGAACAATAACTACTTTTCATGGAAATTTCTCTTAAAGTTTATAGATCCAATTGAATTCATCACCAACAAGAGCCGTTTTTCTAAACTTTCTTGAACCAACAAGATTAGGTCCCTGTTTCTAGCGCATATGTAGTTGCAGTGAAATCCCACACTACACCCCTTACTCAATTTCGTAGATCTAAATCTTATTAATCACCTAAATCTCAAAATATAAGTGCTAGAAATTTAAATAGACACATAAGACTTTTTACGTGGTTCGATCAATGTGATCTACATCCACGATTCTTCACTATGATTTTTGAGGTTACATAAGAATTAGATTTAGAATCTCCATTAATGGATATTTTGTAGAGCTCTAGATCTAATTATTTGGGGAAGAAGATGACAAAGAAAATAAATCTCTCTCTAAAATATCTCTCTCCTCCTAAAAGTCTCCCCAAAATTATTCCTCCTCAATTATTCTCTCTCTGCTCTCCTCTTTATATAGGTGTTTACATAATGGATGACACCACATACAGCTCATATTCTCGAGAGCTCTTTGATGATTTCTTGAGCTCTCGCTACCTTCTCTCGAGACATTCTCGCGACCCTTTAATGATTTCGCAGAGCTCTCGCTACCTTCTCTCGAGACATTCTCGCGAGCCCTTTAATGATTTCGCAGGCTCTCGCTACCTTCTCTTGAGACACTCTCTCGAGTCTTGCTACCTTCTCTCGAGACACTCTCTCGAGTCTTGCTACCTTCTCTCGAGACACTCTCGCGAGTCTTGCTACCTTCTCTCGAGTTAAGAAAATAATTGAATCTCGCACGCTAAGAAAATATGTTGTGCGATATTTGAATCCTACATACCACATCCACATACATGACAAGTTTTCATTTACCCTTTGCGATATTTTGATTCAAATTACGTGAACGAGTGTCACTATTGTTTTAAAAGTATATAAGTTCCACATCTTATGGCGTTGATGCATACCGTTGGAATACAAAAGAGAAATGCAAGACAAGACATAGTTGTAACCGTACAAGGAAGAAGAAATCAAGTGACGGTGTGCTATCTAGCATGTGAAGTGAAGACCAAATCATAGTCGAGAAGAACAAGTCATAATAAGCTATTTAGTAGCTGTTCAGCCTAAGTTTAAGATACCTAGTCAAGATAAGATAGTTAAGTGGTTATCTTCTAGGATTTACTGATCCTATCATCTCTATAAATAGGATCATTATGTAAATGTAAATTATCCCAGTACAATAAGTCTGGAGATCAATCTAAATCACCCTACGGGGTTTCTCAGTGGACGTAGGCGTTAGTGCCGAACCACTTTAATCTTGTCGTCTTTACTATGTTTGATTCGTTTGCCTAATCGATGATCCGTCTCGATACCCATAATTTATTATGGTATCAGAGCGGGGAGATCCGCTCAAATCGCTTCCGCTTTCAAACCTTTACTTTTTTTTTACATCTCTTTTCATTTCATTGATAAACTCTTATTAATCTTCAGCAGTAGTCTCCTTGTCACTGTTATGAATTTTCAGTTTATCAGAGTTATCATCACAGGACTCTTTCCAATCTATTATTTTGATGGATGGTCCTTGTGTCTGTTTTATTCACGCAGAAGACCTGATTCGTATGTCAGTCTCATATCTCTGCGTATTGTTTTTTTTTTCGATGGGAATATCTAAACAATTGATATTTGCGTCAAAATAAAAACCGGTTAAGCATAAACTAACCTCAAAATCTTTTCGAATTGGATATCAAAAATTCAGCCATATCCGGCATTGTCTCATTCGCTATCAGATCATCGTGTGAACTCATCCGCGATATTTTTACCTTTTCTGACATTCGCTATCCGGCATTGTCTCATATTCTCATTCATAAATCAATAGAAAATCTTGGAAATAATATATGATTCGCATATATTTCCAATCTGGAGATTGATTTTATTTCCATATATCGTTCAAAATATAATTCAAGAGTCAATCCAATATATTCTCTTTCCGAAATATATTGCTTTATTTGTGTGACAGTATGTCAACATAACAATCTAAGCAAATTTGTTGTGGTAATCAATAAAATTTGTTCATATTTTCCATCTTTTCGGAAAATATAATCTCTTTTCATATTTGGTAACATCATTTTGTTACGCTAATATTCTCATAGTTTATGGGTATCGAACATAGATCTATCATGTGTTGTATGCTCTCAATATCTTTGCACTCTATATATATTTGCATCTCTTGCATCGTGATGATGTTTTCTATCCACATCATGAGTTTCTTCTATGGGTTCCGGCTAAGGGAATAGCCATAGACCTTATGATGATCAGAGTTATAATCACACTCGGATCATTTTTCTTAAAGAGTCATCAAATGAGTTACTCCTGCTCATCAAGATTACTCTGTCTCTAAAATGGTACTACAAATGGTGGTACTCCCATTACATATGGTGTTTTTCTTCTTCATTGGTTCGGCCATATATTGGCAATACCAACCTTGGATTTCATATATTTATGATTTGGGATCCTACTTAATTATCTCTCTGTCAACAATATTTCCCAAAATATTTTTTCGTCATAATATTTTGGTGACCAGTATATCCGAAGATGTTTTCCATATTTTCTAAAATTGGGAACATATCAATTATATTTCGGTTTTCTCATTAGTCAAAGCCAGTAGTTTCTCACTATGAGTTTTCAAACAATCTGTTGTTTTCTTGTTATATCAAACTCATTGTCTTCATCTTGATATTTTATCATCTCATCAAGAGTTCTAAATCATCTCCATATTTCATTTTCTGAATATGCGACAATTTCTCTCAAATATCATCTCCTTTTACGAGATATATATTAATTCAGTTCCAACAATATCTTTCTATGTTGGATATATCCATTATGTCTAGGTTAGTAATTGATTAACCTAGCCCATTAATCTAAGCTCTTTGAGCACATTATGCAACCAAGCCAATTTTCAGCACAAGACTGACGCTGTAATTGTGAAGATCATTTTTTCTGTTTTTGATTCGTGAATACCACTTCTGTTCAAGTGACGGCGTTAACGGAGATAAAACAACTGCAATCGAAGTTCATGTTACAAGATTCCTTTTATGAGAGTTTCCAAGTTGAACACTTCAAAAAATTTCCGTCTTCAACTTGCGGGGGGGTGTTGGAATATAGTAGAAATGCAAGTACAAGACATAGTTGTAACCGTACAAGGAAGAAGAAATCAAGTGACGGTGTGCTATCTCGCATGTGAAGTGAAGACCAAATCATAGTCAGAAGAACAAGTCATAATAAGCTATTTAGTAGCTGTTCCAGCTAATCTTAAGATACCTAGTCAAGATAAGATAGTTAAGTGGTTATCTTCTAGGGTTTACTGATCCTATCATCTCTATAAATAGGATCATTATGTAAATGTAAATGCATCCCAGTACAATAAGTCTGGAGATCAATCTAAATCACCCTACGGGGTTTCTCAGTGGACATAGGCGTTAGTGCCGAACCACTTTAATCTTGTCGTCTTTACTATGTTTGATTCGTTTGCCTAATCGATGATCCGTCTCGATACCCATAATTTATTACATACCCCTCATGAAAAATTCTTGAATTTTTTTTCAAAAGTTCTGTTTTATTGTGAGATGATGATTCAGCAGCTTCTGTTTTATTATTGCTTATTGCTTTTAATGCCACATTCCGAGTGAGAATTGAATGGAAGAAGACAAGCCTTGCAATATTTCTTTCAAATCAACAGGCTTTGCTATGAACCAGTAGCTCTGTGACAAGTCTAGAAGAAAAGTCTTAGAGATAAAAACCAACCGAATTTATCCAACAACAAAAAATGTCAATTCAAGCCTAAATAGCTTTTGAGCTAAATGTGTAAGATAGCATCAACCACTAACAACATTTATCAATGAAGTAAATCTAAACTAAATATTTCTAATTAACGTCCACAAAGAAAATGTTGCATTATCAATTGAAAAAAAAAAAACTCTATATACACTGGGAAAGTCATCAACTAAAACCAATTGCATACTTTGAAACCTACGGAAAACATCTTTAATTCAAAAGTTAACAACATAAGATCTTAACTCATTTATTTAACAGATCCACATTTGAAGTAAGGTCGGTACAACCCCACTCACCAACAGATCTTATCTATTGTGTTGGATAATGAAGCGGTAGAACAACATAGACCAGGGCTATCTTTTAGGAAGTCCTGTGCCCTGCTTAGAAAAACGCAAAATATTGAATTTCAATAGTGGGCTAAAAGACAGTGAATATATCAAACAAAACCATTATTTCACAGATCTTACCTAGGAGAGCAATTTAGAGAGGGTGCTAATTTTGGCATCCACCATATAACATAGATTTGAGAGGATAAGTCATTATGACAATTATTTCAAAGATCCCTGGGAACTCTCTTATTTTGGATCTCCACTAGAGAATGTGTAAGTATAACAATTCCAACTTAAAACCATGACTTCTATCATCCATTTGATCTAGGCTAGGGCAAGCAGAACTCCAGTTGGTTTCCGCCTCCACCGCTCTAAGTGTTAGTCTCTCTACTCTCACTCTCTGTGTAAAATTCTAGGGTTATGGTTAATTTATATAAGGAAGCTTGGGAGAGATTTACTAAAATGGCCTTCAATAAATCTCAATGGATATTTTATTGAAGCTCAACCCAGTGAACAGGCCCTGTTAATTACCATTTCTGGAGCCTACACTGTTATTTATGCTTTCTGAGTCCAACTGAGAGACTGGAACTGGATTATGGTGTTACCATATCACCACCACTAGTCCCTATGGCTGCCATCGGAAGGTTTTGGTTATATCTTTGCCTATTCATTACAACGTGGAAACTAATTTCCTTGAGAGTTGGTAATTCTAATTTGTTAAGCGAGGGAGGACTCTATATATGGTGACTTTGTGTCAATGTGAAGCGTGACATTCTTTCCAATTAGAAAAAAAAAGATTGGATTTGGTGTCCCTAGAATTTTGGTCCGGACACTGAAAATACTAAGTCTGTCCCTCTGCTTTTCTATTTCAGTTATAAATTTGCGTAATTGTTTACAACAGCAGGGACAAAATAGACTTAAGGGTGGACACAATGACGCGATTGCCCCTCAGTATTTTTGATTCTCCTTCAGTTTGTATCGTCAAATTCAAAATATCGAGGGGCAAATCAATAATACAACAATCGTCTTCCCCTCCTCGTGTGTTCTTCACTTTCAGAAAACTTTACTCTTTGCGTTGATCTTTCTCCGTTCCTTCTTCTTCCTTTATCTCCAATCACCGTTAACTTCACCTCTACCGATTTGTAACACATAATCATCAATACCACTATTATTTTAATTCAATTGGATTTGAAATCAAAATCAAAACTTCAAATTAAAAATCCCCTTGATGGAAATTCTTTAAACCTGATTTCAAAGATAAACAAGAGTTTCTGAGATTATGAAGATGAAGTTGTTATCAGTCGTTAAATTGAGGACAATGGAAGATGTTTTTCTAAATCTGAGAAGGAGATCGAGATGGGTTTGGTTGCATGGATGAATTTTATAAGGAAATCGAGGAATTATGATGAATCAGAAATGGGATTGTATTTGGTTTCAAGTGGTAACCGGCGGATTTGGTTTTTGAAGTTGAGTTTGAATTATTGAGAAGATCTGGTTTGTGTTGATCAAGAACAACAAAGGAAGAAGGTTGGGATATAGGGTTCAATTGATATGAATCTGAAGGATTAGAAGAACAACAAGAAACTAGGGTTTCAATTGGGGGTTTTAGGTTTGATAAAAGTTCATAAATAGTGAAGATGAACTTTTTGAGCTCAGCTGAAGGTGGAGACGATTCAGAATTGGTGTTTCTGTTTGTTTGAGTGTGACTGGGATGGAGTTGCAGTTGGTGCTGTGAATGGTATGAAGATGGATTTAGAAATTATAGCTTGATGTTGATGTTGTGTTGTTGAGAGATGGGTTGATCTTGTTGAATGTGTTGAAGTTTCAGATGGTGTGTAGAAGAGCGAGAACTGGTGGTGACGATTTACAAGATTTGGTGCTACTGAAGCAACAGATGGATGCAGCTAGAATGTAGTTCAAGTATTGAAACTATGTGATGAAGTTGAAGCTACAAAGTCAGTTGCAGCGATAATGAACTAAAATGAAGCATTAGATGTATACTTAGGAATATTATAGGGAATGATATTGCAGGAATTGAGAGTGTGTTGGTGTTTGAAGCTGTTATGATGCTGCAATACAGGATGGAGTTGATGGATGTGTAGTGATTGAATATCATGCATGGGCTGTAATATGGCTGAGAATGGAGATTGATTTGCTGGCGATTGCTGCTATGGTGAAAAAGGTTTGGTTCTGAAGTGCAAATTCAGGGGGAATAATTCATTGAATGCAGAATGGACTTAACTACAACGGCAGTGACTAGTGAAGTTACAGTTACAATGGCAGTTGATATGTGTTGAGCTTGGATTTGAATCTAGAAGATCATGGGTATGAGTTGCAGTTCATTGCGAGTATAAAGAGGGTGTTGTGTATTGGTGAATGTATGAAACTGCTTAGATGTATGCTAGGATTTGTTACAAGGAATTGAAGAAAGAAAAGACCTGAATTTGGCCTGGAATTGCCGTGTAACAAAGGAAACTATGTCCGTGGTTCTACCGTCGAGTTAACACACGGACCAGATCCAGCTCCTAACTCAGCTGACTAAGACCGAGTCAGATGGTTGGCTCGGCTAACTCATTCATTACCTTTACCAGTTGACTAACGTTTTGACTAGCCTGACTGTTAACTATGATGGTACCGTGAAGAAATATTCCGTCGACATAGTGGAAGATTCTGGTGATCAGCAATAGCTATTTTTTTTGAACTTCTCTTTGCTTTACAATTTCGCTTTACAAATTTACAAGGATGACTCCGTGCACTATGGTGGAATTAAATTGTGAGTATAGAATATAGTTTTGCGTCAATTTTTTCGGTCGGCTATCCCACCGTGTCAGCGGTCATCTAGTTAGTAGATCATCTTCACAACAGCTTAGACATTTAACATCAATATTTGGAATGATCGGTGGATTCCAATGATCCTGGCTACTGGAGATTGATTGCCGATGGTTAATTAAAAATTTAAAATTCTTTCTTAAACTCTTGGCCGAAGTCCGTAATGGTGGTTTTCCTTCGTGTGAGATGATTCAAGATTTCTCAAACGGAAGGGCCACATCTTCATGGGTTTATACAATAGGGGTGTAGGTAAGTGGTGGTAAATCAACAAGTAGTTTTACTATACCTCTTGAAAAATTGTTGAAGAAAATTAATCAAATTCATCAAGTTTTTTTTTTATCGTGAAATGATTCAAAGACTTTTTATTTTATTATCGCTTATCGCCAGAAACTATGTGTGTTGGTTTTGGGAGCAGCCAAGGTTCATAAAGTTCTCGCTTTATTAGAAGAGTTAAATGCTATGAATGCCACATTCCAAGTGAGAATTGGATGGTCAAAGACTAAGGTTTACAATATTTCTTTCAAGTCAACAGGATTTGCTATGAACCATTAGCTCTGCGACAAGTCTAAGAAGAAAAGTCTAGATCAACAGAATTGATCCAACAACAAAAATGCAGGAAAATGTCAATTCAATCCTAAATAGATTTTGAGATATAGATTCAATCAAGCACCTAAATAAGATGGTATTGATGGTGGTTTGCATTGAACTTTCTTACGAGATTCCCATGAGCTGAAAATTTCATCCCTGGCGTTGGAAATGGGGCCGGTTGTGGAGGCGTGGTATGCCGGCTACAGGAGATTGATAGCGGATTGTTAAATAATATTTCTTTATTGAACTCTTGGGTGAAATGGTTCAAACTTACAAGAACTAATTACTGAGAATTGAATGATTCAAGACTAGACTTATCATTTTTTATTTCAAAACCTAAAGTACAGCCTTTGCTATGATAGCTGCTCCATGAAAAGTATATGAGAAGAAAAGTCTAGAGATGAAAATCAACGGAATAAAAATGCAGGGAGATATCAATTCAATCCTAAACAGCTTTTGAGATATAGATTCGTTCAAGCACCTAAATGTAAATAAGGTCTAACAATTTAAATGTAAGCTCTGAATTGATGTTTTTACTATGTTCAGATAAGAGAATGTTACAAGTACAAAGACTACCTGCAAATCAGATAAGAATGCACTCTCAAATTCACCAACTAAAACGAATTGCATACTTCAAGAAACTAATAAAAACATCTCTAATTCAAAAAATTACCAATTTAAATTGATTTATTTTTCAGATCTACATTTCAAGAGTAGTTGTAACATTTAAATCGCCAAAAATTCAAACAACTGATGGCTATTCTTGATGTAAGGTCAGTACAACCGCATTCAACAAGAGATCATATCTATTGTGTTTCTCTTGATAATGAAGAAGTTGAACACTCTTCGAGGAACTTCAGTGACAAACCCTGCTTAGAAAAAAAAACGAAACATAGAATTTCAATACGGTGGGCTAAAAGATAATTAAAACATCAAACGAAATCATTATTTCACATATCTTACCCAAGGAAGCAAATTAGATTGGGTGGCACTATCCAAATCAATTAACCGAGACGGTTATGACCACAATAGACAAGTTAGATTTGAGAGGAGAATTCATTATGACAATTATTTTGAAGATCTCTCTTCTCTTTGATCTTGACCAGGGTATGTGTAATGATTCCCACTTCAAACCATAACTACTTTCATCAATCTGATCTTTGAAACAGCAAGCAGAACTCATGTTGGTTTTTCCCTCACCACCGCCTCCACCACTCCTTTGTTAGTCTCTCTATTCTCTACTCTCACTCTTTGTGTAAAACTTACCTACCAAAATCTAGGGTTATGGTTGGCTGATTTATATATAAGGAAGCTTTGTGGTTAACACAAATCTTCAAGAAATCTCAATGGATATTTTATTGAAGCCCAGCCCAGTAAACAGGCCCGGTTAATTATAGTTTCTGGAGCCTGCACTGCTATTTAGTGTGAATGTGAGACTGGATTCCGGGATTATGGTGCTGTTTATGGGTAAAAATCGTTTCTGCTGATTTCGGTAATTTCGGCAGGTGAGTGAGAAACTGATTCAAACCCTAAACAAATGTGCTGCACGTGAGCACTTTATAGATTCGAGAGATCAATCTGTACAAGTCCGGCCTAACCCAAGAAATGGCCGTTCCCGGACTTGCTTCGGTCGCAAAGTGGAGGAGAAGGGGTTGATTTGGGGAGGGAAGCAAAGAAAGGTGTTGAGAGAGTAGTATCTCGACTTGTATCGAAAGTGAAAGCTTAGGAAGCTTGCAAGAGATGAAAGCTTTTGGGAGAGCTTGCAAAGTTGCCTTCCGAGAGTGTAGTATTTTTCTCCGACCGAGACTTGTTGTCCGGTGGAAATAGGTAAGACCTATTTATACAAGTCGAGATGAAACGTACCCTGGCCTCATGAAGGAAGAGAGTAAAGGGTGAAATAATGGGAGGAGGTGGTAACCGCATGGCGTTAATGGGTGTAAACGTTTTCACCATTATTTCCTCTTTTATTTGACCGTTTTATTCCTTTTCACGCTTTCTTAATGTGAGCGTAGTGTACGCTGCATGTTGTGACCGCCAAACCAAAACCCTAGAAAGCATCCCCCAGTTTGTGTTGATGTCTCGAGTGTTGATTGCATCTTGGGTGCAAGTGGTGCTGCTAGGGACGCATGTGGCATGTGCCAATGGCATGTGCGGAATGCCTTCGTTGCGAGTTACACCTCGAGCGTAAGTGGTAATGCCAGAGCTGCTAGTGGCGTGTGTGGCATGTGCCAACGGCATGTGTGGAATGCCTTGGTGGTAGGTTGCACGGTTTGCAAGTTAGGCTACCAACGTGTGTGTTTGGCATGTGCCAATGGCATGTGCGGAATGCCTTGGTGGTAGGTTGCACGGTTTGCAAGTTAGGCTACCAGCGTATGTGTTTGGCATGTGCCAATGGCATGTGCGGAATGCCTTGGTGGTAGGTTGCACGGTTTTGCAAGTTAGGCTACCGGCATGTGCCAATGGCATGTGCCAATGGCACGTACGGCCATGTTGACCTAGTTGCAAGTCTTGCGAGCCTAGGGCGCTATATTTGGCGTGGGCCAACGACATAGCGGCTTGGAAATATGGCTTGTGGTACGTGTTGGCATGTGCCAATGGCACGTACGGCCATGTTGACCTAGTTGCAAGTCTTGCAAGCCTAGGGCGCTATATTTGGCGTGGGCCAAAGGCATAGCGGCTTGGAAATATGTCTTGTGGTACGTGTTGGCATGTGCCAATGGCACATACGGCCATGTTGACCTAGTTGCAAGTCTTGCAAGCCTATGGCGCTATATTTGGCGTGGGCCAAAGGCATAGCGCTTGGAAATATGGCTTGCGACACGTGTTGGCATGTGCCAATGGCACGTGCGGCTATGTTGACCTAGTTGCAAGTCTTGCAAGCCTAGGGCGCTATATTTGGCGTGGGCCAAAGGCATAGTGGCTTGGAAATATTGCTTGTTAACACGTGTTGGCATGTGTCAATGGCACGTGCGGCCATGTTGACCTAGTTGCAAGTCTTGCAAGCCTAGGGAGCTATATTTGGCGTGGGCCAAAGGCATAGCGGCTTGGAAATATGGCTTGCGACATGTGTTGGCATGTGCCAATGGCACGTGCGGCCATGTTGACCTAGTTGCAAGTCTTGCAAGCCTAGGGCGCTATATTTGGCGTGGGCCAAAGGCATAGCGGCTTGGAAATATGGCTTGTGGTACGTGTTGGCATGTGCCAATGGCACATACGGCCATGTTGACCTAGTTTCAAGTCTTGCAAGCATAGGGCGCTATATTTGGCGTGGGCCAAAGGCATAGCGGCTTGGAAATATGGCTTACGACACGTGTTGGCATGTGCCAATGGCACGTGTGGCCATGTTGACCTAGTTGCAAGTCTTGCAAGCCTAGGGGCGCTATATTTGGCGTGGGCCAAAGGCATAGCGGCTTGGAAATATGGCTTGCGACACGTGTTGGCATGTGCCAATGGCACGTGCGGCCATGTTGACCTAGTTGCAAGTCTTGCAATCCTAGGGCGCTATATTTAGCTTGGGCCAAAGGCATAGCGGCTTGGAAATATGGCTTGCGACACATGTTGGCATGTGCCAATGGCACGTGCGGCCATGATGACCTAGTTGCAAGTCTTGCAAGCCTAGGGCGCTATATTTGGCGTGGGCCAAAGGCATAGCGGCTTGGAAATATGGCTTGCGACACGTGTTGGCATGTGCCAATGGCACGTGCGGCCATGTTGACCTAGTTGCAAGTCTTGCAAGCCTAGGGCGCTATATTTGGCGTGGGCCAAAGGCATAGCGGCTTGGAAATATGGCTTGCGACACGTGTTGGCATGTGCCAATGGCACGTGCGGCCATGTTGACCTAGTTGCAAGTCTTGCAATCCTAGGGCGCTATATTTGGCTTGGGCCAAAGGCATAGTCGCTGGGCAATATGGCTTGCGACACGTGTTGGCATGTGCCAATGGCACGTGCGGCCATGTTGACCTAGTTGCAAGTCTTGCAAGCCTAGGGCGCTATATTTGGCGTGGGCCAAAGGCATAGCGGCTTGGAAATATGGCTTGCGACACGTGTTGGCATGTGCCAATGGCACTGCGGCCATGTTGACCTAGTTGCAAGTCTTGCAAGCCTAGGGGCGCTATATTTGGCGTGGGCCAAAGGCATAGCGGCTTGAAATATGGGTTTCGACACGTGTTGGAATGTGCCAATGGCACGTGCGGCCATGTTGACCTAGTTGCAAGTCTTGCAAGCCTAGGGCGCTATATTTGGCGTGGGCCAAAGGCATAGCGGTTTGGAAATATGGCTTGCGACACGTGTTGGCATGTGCCAATGGCACGTGCGGCCATGTTGACCTAGTTCCAAGTCTTGCAAGCCTAGGGCGCTATATTTGGCGTGGGCCAAAGGCATAGCGGCTTGGAAATTTGGCATTGTTGCCATGGTGCGCAGTGGTGCGGCTTGGTTTGGCATTGTTGCCATGGTGCGCGAGGTATGCGGCTTGGTTTGGCATTGTTGCCATGGTGCGCGAGGTGCGGCTTGGTTTGGCATTGTTGCCATGGTGCGCGGTGCGGCTTGGTTTGGCATTGTTGCCATGGTACGCAAAGATGCGGCTTGGTTTGGCATTGTTGCCATGGTGCGCGAAGATGCGGCTTGTTTGGCATTGTTTCCATGGTGCGCGAAGATGCGGCTTGGTTTGGCATTGTTGCCATGGTGCGCAGTATGCGGCTTGGTTTGGCATTGTTGCCATGGTGCGCAGTATGCGGCTTGGTTTTGGAATTAGGGTTCTGTGTTGAAAAACCCTAATTTGGTATTTTGAAAAAAAATACCCATATTAATTATTTACACCTGAGTTAAATGCTCTTAGTTAATGTATTGCGGGTAACACTAGGTCATGGGGATTTACGACTTTACCCCTTGTTTTAAAGACCACCATCAACATTAAGTCCCCTGCTTAGCTCGGAACAGGGGCTTTGTTGCGAGGTAAGCATAAGATGGTGACAAACTATTAACGGCAAACCGTAAAGAAAATTGAAGGAGGCTTGTCTCGACCTTTTATAAATAGGACTTGGAATCCTTGCCTCTGGTAGTTTTGCGCAAATCGGGAGGTCGACACAATTGGTGGGACCCCGGTGCGGCTTGGGCGACGTTGGGAAGTTGGCGTGAGTTGGGAACCGAGTGTGCTAACAAATGGTGGGACCTACAAGAAGTGTGGCCGTGCGTGCTTGCAGAGGTCGGCGCAATTGGTGGGGCGGTGCAGCTTGGGCAACGTTGGGAGGTTGGCGCAAATTGGGAACCGAGTGTGCTAGCTGGGTGGGACCGGCGCAAAGTGTAGAAGCCGTGCGATGCTGCTGTGGTCGGCGCAATTGGTGCGGCCGGTGCAGCCTTGGGCAACGTTGGGAGGTTGGCGCAAATTGGGAAACTGAGTGTGCTAGCTCGTGGGACCGGCGCAAAGTGTAGAAGTCGTGCGTGCTTGCAGGTCGGCGCAATTGGTGGGGCCGGTGCAGCTTGGAAACCATGCTTGTAGGCGTGACTTGGGCGACATTGGGCAGTCGCACCCTTTGTGGGCCCGTTTCTTACACGCGTGATTTTGGTAAAAGGGAAATCCTTCCCTATTCCAAAGTCTTTACGCCTATATATATATATATATATATATATAAAGCCCATTTTCCCCATCCTGCGCTTTATTCATTCCTCTTTTCACACTAGCTTGTAAAGAGAAACCGGCTTCCGGTGTATGTCGAGTACTTTTCTCTTTTTTTTTTTTTTCTTTTCCGTAGGTGTAACCCTTTAAGAGTAGGCGCTTCCACAATCCTTGCGTATGATTTCTTGGCGTGCCTCTTGTAGAAAATATTGTATGTATGCAACCAAGGGAAAATCGCATATATTGTTTGAACCCGTAGGAAATATTGCATATATGAATTTTCGGTCCCGAAAGAAATATATGAACCACTGAAGGAAATATCACAGGTGTATTTTGAACCCGTAGAGGATGCTCCGTATATAATTCCGAACCCGAAGAACGATATCGTAGGCGTATTTGAGCCTGTCATTTAAACACCGCATGTGTATTTCGAACCCGTAGAGAACTCTGTATGAATCCCGAAGAAGAATACTGTGTATACGCTTCATATGACTTCGAACCCGCAGGAAATATTGTATATATGATTTTTGCTTCTTGAAAGAAGTACCACGCGCGCAGTTTTTGAACCAATAGAAAAATGCTCCATATATATTTTTGAACCCGAAGAAGGATATTGTAGACACACTTGTACCCGTATAGAATGCCGCGTATATAGTCTCGAACCCGAAGAAAAATCACAGTATATAGTCTTGAACCCGAATAAAATACGTCCTCCTTCCCTTTTTTTTTTTTTTTTTTTTTTTTGGGTACGATTATGTGTCGTGAGATAACTTCGCCTTTCTCCGTTTGTTTTGTGCAGATATCTTATTACCAAATTGTTATGAAGGAATTCGATAAGATGTTACTCCGAACCAAATTTCACTTCGACGAAGGACGCTTATAATTCCAAACCGAACACAGATGATGAATTCTTCACTAGAGCCTTCGCCCCTGCTCGGAAGAATCACCCAGGTTTCGTGCAAATTTTGCTAACCGGTGGTGAGGATGAAAGGAAGACATGTTTGTTCGCCCGCAGAGCACCATTCGGTTCCGTCTTCATAAAGGGGTATATTCCTCTTCCAACATTGACTTCTGTGGATGTGTCAAAGCCCATTGCGTTCTTTTGATAGATGGGTTGAGTTCATGGTGAGCAAGGAGCATATAAATACCAACTTGACTCGAGCGCAGGTCATTGATGCTGTCAAGACTTGAGTAAATCTCCAGATTAGGAAGGACATCCTGTGCTTGGTTGCTTTCATCTCCAGATGGTGTTCTGGACACCCATACAATCATATGTAGATGGGGCGAGATAACTTTCTCCTTGGAGAGTGTGGCTCTCTTTTTGAATCTTCCAAAGAATTGGGAATCTTAAAATCCAATTATCCGAAAGTGAGGTGAAGATGTGGGATGACCTGGCCGCTAAGTTGGGGGATTTTTGCTCGGAAAGACTCCATTGCGAAGTCGAAGGATTCTCGCCGGGAAAGAGGATGAAAGGTGCCCTTACGGTTGGTGGATATCTCAATGGTTTCCTGGACGAGTTGGAGCCTGAACAAAAAGCAGATGATCTTCATGTCGCAGCATTTTTGGCTCTCTGGTTGTCCAGATACATTTTTGATGACGGTTCGGCAAGAAAGGAATAAGACAGGAGTTGTTAGCGATTGCCGTGAAGTTGGCAAAGGGTGAAGTTCTTCCCATTGGCAAGTCGTTCCTTGGTTCCCCGTATGTGCATCCGGATCACCTAGTTGCGAACATGCAAGTTTCGAATGGTTTCATGAAAGTGGATTCGTATGTGTACGTTGCTTTTCCGCAAAGTCCGCTATGGGAGCACTTCGAGAAGTATGCTCCGAAACCGCCGCCTTCGCTTCCGTGAGTTGGGGGCTCTCGAATTCTTCGATGGGTGAACAGGCGTCCAAGAGTTGGCGTGAGCTTGGTTAGTTTTCTTGACAAGTTGCATGAAATCAATTTTCGTCCATGGGGGCCGGCCCATAGGTCAGTGACTCAAATTGACACCTTTGCTTCTGCTCCGCTCACGTCTTTGTCTTCTGATGACGATTTGAGCGTTGGTGAAAACCTGTTCATTCAAAGCTGCTTGCCCGGTTATATGCCGTCTTTCTTCGTGGGGTCTTTCCATATAGCTGCTTTCAATATTGACCGTGCTGCTCGTCACATGGGTTTCGATCAAGGGGTGGCTCTTGTTTATCGGCCGGTGATCCCTAAGGATTCATTGCGTGTCGCCCTTGACGCTAGTGCCCTTAAGTAGGGTATCCGTCTTCCCTTCTTTCAAATGGGAAGAGTAACTTTGATGACCTTCAGCTATAATGAGTTTTGGTGCGACGAGTTTATTATGATCCGAGATTTTGTGAATAACGTGGTGGAAAACGTTCATTGCAAACCTTCCCCAGCAGTTTTGAAAGAGTATCCAATGTTGAGAGATCCCAAGCGAAAGTTGCCTAGCAATTCGGAAAGCCCCCAGGCCAAGGAACGGAGAACGAAGAATCGTGCTGGAAGGTTCCGGACGGTTTCACAAGATCCTCCCACGGCTCTTGTGTCTTTCAGTTCTTCCAATAACCAGGTATGTGTCGCCTCTTCATTGGTTTGCCTCAAAACACGTGAATTTCGGCTGAGAACATGTGTCTTGTTTCCTTCAGGGCTTTGGTAGTGTTAATGCTTTCGCTGCCCTTGCACGACGGCAATTTCTTCAAGGAATTCCGGCGGAACTGAGCCTACTCATAGCGGTGATGAGTCAGAGAAAGAAGAAAGTTCAACAAGTGAGAGTGATTCCTCTGGCAGCACTGGTTCTTCTTCGGGAAGTGGTTCGGTGAGTTTCGCGCTTCTTTTCTTTCTTCTTTTGTTTCCTCTTTTGGGAAATATCTGACTCAAGTTCGCAGGAGGAATCCGGTTCGGAGGATGATTCTGGGGTAGAGCCGCACGAAAACTTGCCTTTGCTGACCACCGTTGGTGACTTGGAGATGGGCGTTAGCCAATTGCCGGGCACAGATGTGGTTCAAACGGTGGATGATTCTTCGATGGTTGTCTGTCGTAGACATGGAAGAAGACCTCTGTGAGTAGTGAGGCCAGGTGCAGGCGCCATTTTGATCCCCCGTACTTGGTTCCTTATCCAGGTCATGTGCTGGTTGGTGGCTTCAGCGTGCCGACTAAGCATGAGGCGTTGTACACCAGAATCTGGGAGAAGCACGGACATATGGCTACAACCAAGAAAGTCACTAGTCGATTTGCGCTATTGAAGCGTGTGGAAGAGGCTTTATCTTCCATCGAGGATATGCGTGAGGTGACTGGTCACACCGTTTCTGAAGACGTTATTGCCGACTGGGAGCACCATCGCGACGTGTGCGTATAAAAGGAGTTCAACACTTCGTGGTTTGTCGAAAGCCTTGCCGAGATCCAAAAGTTGAAAGATGCAGCAATCGAAAGCCTTTCCGCCGAGGAGATTGCACGACAGGAGATGGAACTCGAAAAGCTTTCCAAGATGTGACTATAAAGAGAGCGGCTCTTGAAGATGCGAAGTTGACTTTCTCCAAGAAGAGTAGACTTCTGTTGGATGATTTTCCTTGAACGTTTCTCTTGTTAAACTTTCATTTAGGTTTTTTTTTGAAAGACATATTGGATGTCCGGTTCAAAACTTGATCTTTGATAGACAAATGTAGCTTTTTAGGGTATTGGATTATTTCGGGATGAATGGTTTTGATAATATGACCCTGATTATGTTTTGGGAAAGGAATATTGGTTTTGTGAAAGTGTGTGCTAGCAATGGGCACAAGACTCAGTAGTATGACGGTTTTACTAAGAACCTAAAAATAGATTGTATATCTTGCCCAGTCTGAATTTACTCACTTCATAGGTTTTGCGAACACGCCCCTCTACATGTAAAAGGCGGTTTTTCGCGGGGGTTTTGCTGGTAGCATTGCCAAGAAGTCCCCAATCGCCGGTATCATCTTGGCGAGTCCCCGTGGATTGAGTAATAGCATCTTCAAGAAGTCCCCGTTTTCTTGTGTAGTTTTTACGAATATTAACCTGGTCTTCCGGGTAGTTGAGTCGGATTGAGTCGCCTTCCCCTACCATCTTGACATCTGGGTCGAAGAACGAGATTGACAGTCTGATATTGTAGCCGATAGATTGATCCTCCCGCTGTGGTCGCCAATTGTTTATGGGTAAAAATCGTTTCTGCTGATTTCGGTAATTTCGGCAGGTGAGTGAGAAACTGGTTCAAACCCTAAACAAATGTGATGCACGTGAGCACTTTATAGATTCGAGAGATCAATCTGTACAAGTCCGTCCTAAACCAAGAAATGGCCGTTCCAGACTTGCTTCGGTCACAAAGTGGAGGAGAAGGGTTGATTTGGGGAGGGAAGCAAAGAAAGGTGTTGAGGAGAGTAGTATCTCGACTTGTATCAGAAAGTGAAAGCTTAGGAAGCTTGCAAGATATGAAAGCTTTTTGGGAGAGCTTGTAAAGTTGCCTTTCTCGAGAGTGTAGTATTTTTCTCCGACCGAGACTTGTTGTCCGGTGGAAATAGGTAAGACCTATTTATACAAGTCGAGATTGAAACGTACCCTGGCCTAATGAAGGAAGAGAGTAAAGGGTGAAATAATGGGAGGAGGTGGTAACCGCATGGCGTTAAAGGGTGAAAATGTTTTCACCATTATTTCCTCTTTTATTTGACCGTTTTATTCCTTTTCACGCTTTCTTAATGTGAGCATAGTGTACGTCGCATCTGTGTGACCGCCAAACCAAAACCCTAGAAAGCATCCCCGCTTTGTGTTGATGTCTCGAGTGTTGATTGCATCTTGGGTGCAAGTGGTGCTGCTAGGGACGCATGTGGCATGTGCCAATGGCATGTGCGGAATGCCTTCGTTGCGAGTTGCACCTCGAGCGTAAGTGGTAATGCCAGAGCTGCTAGTGGCGTGTGTGGCATGTGCCAACGGCATGTGCGGAATGCCTTGGTGGTAGGTTGCACGGTTTGCAAGTTAGGCTACCGGCGTGTGTGTTTGGCATGTGCCAATGGCATGTGCAGAATGCCTTGGTGGTAGGTTGCATGGTTTCCAAGTTAGGCTACCAGCGTGTGTGTTTGGCATGTGCCAATGGCATGTGCGGAATGCCTTGGTGGTAGGTTGCACGGTTTGCAAGTTAGGCTACCAGCGAGCATGTTGGCATGTGCCAATGGCACGTACGGCCATGTTGACCTAGTTGCAAGTCTTGCGAGCCTAGGGCGCTATATTTAGCGTGGGCCAATGGCATAGCGGCTTGGAAATATGGCTTGTGGTACGTGTTGGCATGTGCCAATGGCACGTACGGCCATGTTGACCTAGTTGCAAGTCTTGCAAGCCTAGGGCGCTATATTTGGCGTGGGCCAAAGGCATAGCGGCTTGGAAATATGGCTTGTGGTACGTGTTGGCATGTGCCAATGGCACAGACGGCCATGTTGACCTAGTTGCAAGTCTTGCAGCCTAGGGCGCTATATTTGGCGTGGGCCAAAGGCATAGCGGCTTGGAAATATGGCTTGCGACACGTGTTGGCATGTGCCAATGGCACATGCGGCCATGTTGACCTAGTTGCAAGTCTTGCAAGCCTAGGGCGTTATATTTGGCGTGGGCCAAAGGCATAGCGGCTTGGAAATATGGCTTGCGACACGTGTTGGCATGTGCCAATGGCACGTGCGGCCATGTTGACCTAGTTGCAAGTCTTGCAAGCCTAGGGCGCTATATTTGGCGTGGGCCAAAGGCATAGCGGCTTGGAAAAATGGCTTGCGGCACGTGTTGGCATTGCCAATGGCACGTGCGGCCATGTTGACCTAGTTGCAAGTCTTGCAAGCCTAGGGCGCTATATTTGGCGTGGGCCAAAGGCATAGCGGCTTGGAAATATGGCTTGCGACACGTGTTGGCATGTGCCAATGGCACCTGCGGCCATGTTGACCTAGTTGCAAGTCTTGCAAGCCTAGGGCGCTATAATTGGCGTGGGCCAAAGGCATAGCGGCTTGGAAATATGGCTTGCGACACGGGTTGGCATGTGCCAATGGCACGTGCGGCCATGTTGACCTAGTTGCAAGTCTTGCAAGCCTAGGGCGCTATATTTGGCGTGGGCCAAAGGCATAGCGGCTTGGAAATATGGCTTGCGACACGTGTTGGCATGTGCCAATGGCACTGCGGCCATGTTGACCTAGTTGCAAGTCTTGCAAGCCTAGGGGCGCTATATTTGGCGTGGGCCAAAGGCATAGCGGCTTGGAAATATGGCTTGCGACACGTGTTGGCATGTGCCAATGGCACGTGCGGCCATGTTGACCTAGTTGCAAGTCTTGCAAGCCTAGGCGCTATATTTGGCGTGGGCCAAAGGCATAGCGGCTTGGAAATATGGCTTGCGACACGTGTTGGCATGTGCCAATGGCACGTGCGGCCATGTTGACCTAGTTGCAAGTCTTGCAAGCCTAGGGCGCTATATTTGGCGTGGGCCAAAGGCATAGCGGCTTGGAAATATGGCTTGCGACACGTGTTGGTATGTGCCAATGGCACGTGTGGCCATGTTGACCTAGTTGCAAGTCTTGCAAGCCTAGGGCGCTATATTTGGCGTGGGCCAAAGGCATAGCGGCTTGGAAATATGGCTTTGCGACACGTGTTGGCATGTGCCAATGGCACGTGCGGCCATGTTGACCTAGTTGCAAGTCTTGCAGCCTAGGGCGCTATATTTGGCGTGGGCCAAAGGCATAGCGGCTTGGAAATTTGTCATTGGTTCCATGGTGCGCAGGTGCGGCTTGGTTTGGCATTGTTGCCATGGTGCGTGTGGTGCGGCTTGGTTTGGCATTGTTGCCATGGTGCGCAGGGTGCAGCTTGGTTTGGCATTGTTGCCATGGTGCGCAGGGTGCGGCTTGGTTTGGCATTGTTGCCATAGTGCGCAGGGTGCGGCTTTGGTTTGGCATTGTTGCCATGGTGCGCAGTATGCGGCTTGGTTTGGCATTGTGGCCATGGTGCTAAAGATGCGGCTTGGTTTGGCATTGTTGCCATGGTGCGCAGTATGCGGCTTGGTTTTGGAATTAGGGTTCTGTGTTGAAAAACCCTAATCTGGTATTTTGAAGAAAAAAAATACCCCTATTAATTATTTACACCTGAGTTAAATGCTCTTAGTTAATGTGTTGCGGGTAACACTAGGTCATGGGGATTTACGACTTTACCCCTTGTTTTAAAGACCACCATCAACAGGTGCGTGTAACCGTATCACCACCACTAGGCACTATGCCTCCGCCATAGGCAGGTTTTGATTCAATTTTTGCCTTTTAATTACATCATTCATTGAAAAACATCATTGAAAATACTCAGCTAATATGACTTGAGTGTGAGGCTAAAAATTTATGTACTATTTTCCTTGAGAGTTGCTAATTAGGCCCCCTAAGTTAATCGTAATGACGACAGTTAGTCATGCATTTTACCATCAATATTTGTGATGATCGGACAGATTCCGATGAGAGGAAAAATAAATAAATTCAAAGACAGAAAAATAAATCAATGAATATGGAATCTTTTTTGTTTCTGGATAGCATTTTACTGTATTTTGTTTTCACGTTGATAACTGGAATGATACGAGAAATCTATATCCTAGATGCAAGGACCTTACACATGGTTATGTTTTGATAAGTTGACATTATATGTATCTGGATCTGGTGGAGATGTGACAAATTGGAGTACATCAAGAAGCTACAATGCATCTCTAGCCTCTAGGAAATTTAAGAAATCACCCCATAATTGACATGTTAACAAAGGATTAGTGCAAATAGAAAGCGCAAATAATTTTATTTTGCTTGAATACGAGGAAAGGAAATACAAACTGTTAAATAAATCTCTAAATAAAATAATCAATCAAAAGGCATTAGTGCAGTATGTTGAACTTATAGAGGTGGTTGCCTCTCATGAACACCCGGTTGTCTAGGATAGTATATTACTATGGGATTCTTGTTGTTGATGACGATGAGGCATCACCGCTACCAAGGTGGCGGCAGTGGAGGTGGAACGGACAACTGGGATTTTAACTCGTCGAGCTCCTCTTTGTTTTATTTTATCGACTGAATATACTTCTCTCCTCCTGCTCTTTTCTTCTTCGTGGTGGTGTTAGCGATTTCGGTGGTCGTGCTGTGATTTTTGGAGACAATAGTGTGCGTGATTCTTCGCAAAACCACCACCAAACAGTACCATTCAATTTCCAGAGGAAGGAAAACATTCTTCTGCAAATGATGGGCGTATGGTGAAGGTATAACGGATAAGCATTATAATTATTTATCATTACTAGCTTCTATCAAAAGCTTGGAAATTGAATACAAGAGTTAATTGCTGTCATTGCCAATTTGCCACTTCCCAAGTAAGAAATGAATAACCTTATAATATTTCTGAAACCAAAATTACAGAACTATAATGTGAACCAGTTAACGATCAATGAACATAACAATGTTCGAGTGGTAAAGTTGTGAGTGGTAAAGTTGTTAGGAGTGACTTGGGAAACAGCCTTATTCAACAACAAGTATCTACGATATACTCCCTTTATTTTTGGAAAAGTGATACTTTTACTTTTTCGTTTTAACCTAAAAATATGTCAAATTGGAAAAGTGAAAACATCTCTTTCCCAGAAACGAAGAGAGTATCAATTCAAGCGTAAATAACATTGAGATTACGGGGTACCGAAGGTTAGCTGATAACATATTTTTCAACATAATTAATTCCTATGCACAACAGTATACATACGAGCTAACTTTTATCCGAATGATTGCAATTAACTACGGACAATTTCTTTATCAAAATCTGAAAACTCCATACAGATTAATTAAAAATCCAAATCCATTTACAGTAAAAAACTATTTTAACATCTAAATTTACAGATAACGTATTAATTTCTTATATACATATTTACGCAATATCCAGAAATAATAATTTCACATAACAGATACCGTCAACTCTCATTGGTTTCCAATTTATTTGACACCGGTCACACAACTCTATGAACTACTCAGATGGTTGACTTCTTCAAGTTGATGTTTGACCGGTCACTGTTGACTTCTTCATGTTGATCTGATTATACGATTGATTGGTTCATTATATCATTCTCTTCGAGGAGGTTTTCATTTATTAATATTATTCATGTCGAGAAGAATTTAGTTCTTGTTGAAATCCAGCTCTAGTTCTATCAATGAAATACTTAGCTTTGATATTAACATCTGAGCTAGAATCACAAGCTGTTGATGGTGGATCGTCCGGAAAATCGGATGAAGTACTTTGGATCTTTACCAGATCCCCGCGAGCAACAAACTTCATCCCACGTGTTGGGAACGGTGGCAATGGTGGAGGCGGTGGGATCCCATCTAATGGAGATTGACTTCCGATATTGCAGTGAATTTTTCTCTTTGGATGATTATTTGTGTTTCTCCTTTTCTTGATCAGCATTTTGGTTTGTGGAGGATGTGGCGGTTTTTCAGTAGACCTTTTTATAAGTTTTGCAGCTTCTGGTGCCGGATTTTGATGCGAATCCCAAGATGGAAGAGGTGGTAGACCCGAATCGGAGAGGGTTTTCTTAGTCTTACTACTCTTCTTGAATATATGTTGAAGAACCGAGGATGTTGGTGGCGGCGGAGGTGGTGGTGCAGCCTTGAGGTTGACTTTCTTCTTGTTATTGTTTAGTTTCAATAACTTTTGAAGAAATGATGTTGAAGGTGCCGGTGGTGGAGGCGGATGCTGAATCTGGAATAACGATTGAGCAACAAAAGACTGAGATGGTTGTAGGGATGGTTCTATCTTTGCTGGTGGCGGTTGTTTTGGCTGTGAGGAGGGTGTCTTCGGTGATATTACAGACTGGAAACGAGATTCCTCTTTTTTATACTTTTTTGACTGTATAATTATTCGCCGCTCCTCCCTCTCTTTTCTTCTCCGCGGTGGTGGTAGTGGTGGCGGCGGCGGAGGCAGGGGTATCTTTTTAGACTTTAATGGTTGTAATTCTGTCTGTTTTAGGGGTGATGGTCGTTGTTGTGGTTCGGTTCGTCGGGATAATAGCTCTGGTGATGAATTTTCTTGTGCACGAAATGAAGAAGCATCAACCCGCCGTATAGTTCCTGGAAAAGGGATATTTTCATAGGATTTCGGTAATGGCGGGGCTGATGGATCAGGTCGATGGTAAACTTGTTCAGCATATTGATGGTCAAATGTTCCCTCTTCCGGAGCTGGAAATGATTCTTGTCTTGGATCAGGGGACACTCTGTTAATCCCTCTTATTTCATTTCCAATACCTACGACTTTGGCCGTAGTAGTATCAAAAGAAGATAAGTTACTCAAATTATCAGCAGTTAACTTTTGTTGATCCACGAGCTGGTGACGGAGACGACAACGATGATTATCGCGAACGTGATAGTAGTGGTGATGATAAAGATGAAGATGGTAGTGGTGATGGCAACCCTTTTTCTTGGATCTGTGACGCTCATTCACTTCTTTCTCCACCATCTCCACCTGCACGTTTTCCTTCTTCTCCACCTCTTCCTTTTTATTTTCCACCAGGACCACCACCACCTCCTCCTCCTTCTCTGCCATCTCCACAGCTACTTGTCGCGGGAATAAGGAAAAACTAAAGTCCCTCTGAATACTCCCATGACCGCCGTCCGTGGTGGTGCATCTGCGTAGAAGTCGAGAAACTATATCGAAGAAGACCACACCCGGATTAAGAACGCCCCAACTTTTCCTAACATTAAGTTTGAAAAACCGAGAAACCAAGATTAAGATGTATGCAAGAACAGGCAAAAATATAATCAGCGAGGATCTGTAGCTGGCAGATGAACTACTTTGGGCACCAAATGGTTGAATTTTCCCTTCTTTCATGTTGAGCTGGGCTTTTTTTTATTTTCTTTTCCGATAGCACAGACAGCAGACGAGCGGCAATTCCCCCCAACTAACTGGACCCCAGCAGACTGGGGGAAACTATGACATGTCCTCGTTGAGCCTGCTAGCTAATTCTGTTTCTCTTGAACTATATGATGGCTGATGGGTGATTTTTTGTGTTGAATGTTGTGTTTGTAAAATGTAACTTCTTCGTTCTTTTCTGTTTTTGCATGAAATGTTGGAAAGTAGTTATGTTATATATATAGGAACTAGGAGGTAAAAATAGCTTTTTTATTTTAGGTTGGTCCTATCTCAGTTTGATTCCGTCTAAAAATGGCACGCTTGTGACATATGCTATATTTGGCATTTGAAAATGGCACGAATAACAAGACAAACATGAAATGGTTGTCCAGGTTTGACACGCAATGGTTCACAGGGAAACTTCGTTACATTTTCTAACCCAATTATACTGCAACCATTTGATGATTGCACAACAATCTTTCACCATCGAATGAATAAACACCCAATGGTGATTGGATATTATTGAGTGATTATCGTAATAATTGCTTATGTAAAGTGGGTGTTCGTTGGTTAATTCTGATTTCATTTGTGGACTAGATAATTTTCTTTCTGAGTATATACTGCTTATGAATTTGTGGTGCCTCCTACCAAAAATTATTTTTAACAGTAGCTATCTATGGAAACACAACGTAGACATTAACATAGACAGCTGGAAACATATATAATCAGATAAGTGCAATAATAAAAGATGTGAATCTCAACTTGAACTATATGATTACTGCTTTTCATGGTAGTCCTTATGATAGGAAAATTGATTCCTGTTGTATGCTTAACAGTATTGCCAATAACATCATCATTCCTTGGTTGGTGCTTGGTGATCTAAATGTGGTAATGTCAGAAAATGAAAAAAGTAGTAGAATTCCCTTTGATAGAAATAAAGCTTCCTCGTTTATCTCCCTTATCTCTAATATGGGTCTCCAGGACCTAGGTTTCTCTGGATATCCATTCAGTTGGTGTAACCAAAGATTGGATCACAACAGAGTAGAGGAAAGACTAGACAGGGCTCTCTGCAATGGAGCCTGGATAGATCATTTCCCAAGCTCTGCCATCTTCCATCTGGTTACTAGGGGTTCTGATCATTGCCATATGATTATCAAGACTAATCCCCTTTGGAATGATGGTGCTTATCCTTTTAAGTATTTTGGAGGATGGATGGTTCACCCGGACTGCAAAATATTAATTAGCGAATTCGGAGTTCCACACCTCAGGGCTCCATTAGCTATTCCTTTGCTAAAAATCTTAAGTCTGTGAAAAAAGAGCTTGTGCTCTGGAATAAGAAAACTTGGAAACATCAAAACCAATATACATAAAATAAAAATAGTATTGAAGAGAAGTCTCAATCCATTGATAGATGCCCTATAACCATAAAAATGCTCGAGAATTCTCTTCAACACTGGAAAGATATTGAAGAGGACTATTGGAAAACGAAAAGTAGGAATAATATCATAAGACTTGGAGATAGAAACACTTCATTCTTTCATAATTTAGCTAGAACAAGATACCGAAAGAATAGAATTGAGACTATTAAGGATGAACATGGGTGCTGGCTAAATGATAGGATATCTATTGCAAAGTGCTTTACTGTCCATTTCAAGTAAAATTGCGACATCTTCAAATCCAGTTCTCAATAGTGATATGATTGCTCTCATTCCTAAGGTCATAACCAATGAGGATAACAACTATTTATTGTCTATCCCTGATCCTGGGGAGATTAAAAACACTCTTTTTGCTATGGAAGGAGGAAAAGCACTGGTCCTAATGGCTTCCCACCAAATTTCTTTCAAGATAATTGGGAAACCATAGGGTCCGATCTCATCAAGATGGTGCATAATTTTTTCACCATCGGATTCATGTTAAAAGAGATGAATTCTACATTTATCTCTCTTGTACCTAAGGTGCAAACCCCTATATCCCCTATTGAGTTTTGACCTATTACACTCGATACTACTTATAAACTCATAGATAAAATAATTGCTCGGAGAATGAAACCCTATTGGACAAAATTATATCCTCGTATCAATCTCCTCCATCCCGGAAGGCAAATTAATGATAACACCATGGTGGTTCATGAAATTATTCACAATATGAGAGTTAGAAGAGACAACCAAGGATGGATGGGAATCAAAATTGATATGTCCAAGGCATTTGACAGAGTTGAATGGCCATTCTTAATGGTTATACTTAAGCAAATGGGGTTTGCTCCCACTTGGTGTAATCTTATTTTACAATGTATTTCCACCACAAACTTATCTATCATGTTAAATGGGGTTCCATGTGAATGTTTCATACCTACTAGAGGAATAATACAAGGGGATCCTCTATCCCCTTATCTTTTCATCTTATGTATGGAAGTTCTCTCTAGAACTTTGATGGTATCGGGTGGTTAAGAAAGCACCACCGGTTAGCCAATTGTTATTCGTGACGATTGCATAGTCTTTTGTAAGGATACAAATTTTGAAGCAAATAACAAGATTAAAATATATGAGGATTTCAATAAATGCTTTGGCCAAATGATCAACTTGGAGAAATCTGGGATTTTTTCCAGCAAAAATACCCTTAAACCCCAACAAGAGCCCATCATCCACATTATGGGAGTGAAGCATATCTCTATCAACGATAAATACCTAGGGTCTCCGCTTTTTACTAATAAGTCTAAAGTAAAGGCTTTTAATCCGATTGTTGACAAATGAAATCCAGATTCGCTGGTTGGAAAAGAATAACAATAAACCCTCCTGGAAAAGTTGTAATGATCAAAGCAAAGAACCTCCGCTATGGTCAAGTTTACCAGGATGGGGGCGTCCAAAATACCAAAAACTTTCATTGAGGAATTAAACAAAATTCAAAGGGACTACTTTTGGGGAAGGATGATGCTACTTCCAAAGGAATATACCTTAAAGCTTGGAATTCTACGTGGAAACATAAAAATGAAGGTGGGCTTGGATTTATGAATATGGAAAAGTTCAATTCAACCATAATCTCAAAAATTGGATAGAGAATGATAAAATAACCTGATTCTCTGGCTACCCAGGTTATGCAAGCCAAATATTTTGAAAACAATGATTTAATGCACATGTCTACTACTCCAAATGAAAAGGATTCCTGGATATGGAAAGGAATCCTATCTGGGATAGCTAATATAGAGAAATTTGGGAGATGGGAAATAGGAAAAGGTGATAAAGTTCGCATTTAGAGTGATAATTGGATTCCAGATCTAATTCCACCCATTAAAAAAATCAACAAATAGCCCTGACAGTATTGAGGTGGTATCTGATATCATTTTGGATGGCAACAGATGGAATGAAACTAAGCTTGCAACTTACTTTCACCCTGATGTGGCAGCCAAAATAAGAAAAATCACAATAAAACCTCTTCAAGAGGACAATGTGAAATGGACTTTAACAAAAAATGGTGAATTCTCAGTAAACTCCCTTTATAAGGAACTAATCGGCAACAACAAACCAACAACAGGAGGAACATGAACTAGAAGCAATCTGGCAGCTGAAAGAGTTGGCAAACATCTAAACTACACTAGTCTAGAAAGGGCTATAAATCACGCTTTTAAATGAATACTAATTGCGTGATTATGATTTCACAAACAAATTACGTCATATAACTTGAAAGTAGTGGGCCCCATCTTTTAACACAAAAACCGTCATTCTCTCGATGTGTGAAAATTTACTAGGTGTGTGATTTAATGATGAACCACTAAAAAATGGAATATATCCGATAAATAAATTAGATTTATGTACACCCACCATTAATCTTTTATTGCCTACCCAAAAGTGGATAGTAGCTACATAAAATGTCATATATTCAAGTTCCTATAGCCATAGCCACCGGCATGGTTTCCATGAGTCTTTCTTTTCTGGTTTGTTTCCATAACCTAAGTCTTTCACACCTAACTTTATCCCAGACCCATCTTTTTATCTTCTCGGGCAGTCGCTCTTCCTCCTATTCTCTAACTCTAACCTAACTGCGCCTCTCCATTTCTTCTTCATCTTCTTCTCTTCTCCTCCATATTGAGCGAAGATTTTGCGATTTCCCCAAAGCTAGTTTTTTTATTTTGTTTTTCAATCATATTATTCAGTCATGTAAATCTTGAAGAGAGAATTGTTGAGTTTTCTTCCTCTTCAAAATTTATACGACTGAATACCACCAAACCCTAACCCTGAATCTCTCAATCACACACACAATTTTACCTGTTTCATTACCTTCTCAACCCATAGTTGTTCAGAATTAGGCGTATAACGAGCCTAATTTTCGTTTTACCTTCAGAAACCCTACTTTGATTTTTTTTTTTCCCTATTGAAGTAGAAGGTAATGATCTTCGAACCTTCAATTTTTCTTTTTTTCATTATTATTATCAAGTTCTTCACTAAGCATTTTCTTATAATATTTTCCTTTTTCTTGTCAAAATAAATAAATAAAAATATATCTATCTTTCGTAAGAATCATTCATCACCAACGACAGAGAAACAGCTTACTCTTAACTCTTTTTATATTTGGATATGGAAGCTCTCAAATATCGATTCCGTTAATCTTAATTCAAGACATTAAATTCTCAAGTCCAGCCCTCAAAGAACCATACCACCAGTAACTCTTATATAAAATCATATTCATCAAAATTTTACCAAACTTTAGTGTAAGGCATGATAGGTAAATACTAAGAAGAAACTTTATTGGCTGGACCTAGTGGTCTAGGGAACTTATTAGCTGGGCTAAATTTTGGCTATAATTTGTCCAGTATTGGGGTAAACGAAAAATATAGATGATCAGGCATACTTAAAAAAAAAATCTCAAATCTAGGGAAGGGTTTCATATATATATTTTTTTACCTCGCTAGCGCCTTGTTAGGCTTGTCCCCGGCGAAAGGTAATGTACCTCTTCAATCAAATATTTAAAATAAATAATTTAACTACCTTAATTAATTAATATTTTATTTTGCCATATATAAAATTTTGTAAACTAAATAATTAATACTGCAATTAACGAATGATAGAAATTTCAATTGTTATTCACACCATAACGTATACCGTGTAGTTTATATAGATAATACGCACCAATATAGTAAAGGTTAATCTTCACTATGAAACGATGATAAAACTCGCTTATTATTAGGGAAATAGGCCTTTCTAATGTAGAAGCTATGGTAAGGACACTTGGCATAACTCTATTAGTTGTAATAATTAAAATCAAGTTAATTTAGTTACATTAGCTACTTAATTGCTCGTTATTAACGGTGTAGACAAAAAAGTAGGTGGACAATACTTATGTCGATTTAAAATTAAATTATTTCGTTACACCGCTTTTTACAAAAAAATTAATTGTATGTTAGTAACACCGTCAAAGGTGGACAATACTTACGAAATCATTAAAAAAGTTAAAATCGTTAAACTCTTTGTTTACCATTTAATTAAGGAAATCCTATTAGACAGAAATTGGTGATTCAGCTTTTGTATAATTAATTAAGAAAATTGTGTTAAAATATAAAAACCCATGTATAAAAACTACAACAATCAACATGAACAGGTTTGGCAGCTCTAAAGTCACCGTAACCATTTCTTTGAATTCATCATGGTCCTTAATCTCTCACAGATTTAGGTTAGACAATTTTCTGCATGTGATGATTATCAACTTTCTATACCGATGTCTTAGGTAATCCTAAATGATTTTAAATTTCGTTGTTGTCTTGTGGTATTTACCGTAATCAAAATCAAAGGAATATGTGCGCGGGTTTCATATCGGAGAGGCATAGATTAACACCGATTTGTAGTTCAATTTTGCGGTCATTGTATTCCCAATTTGTTTGTATCCGAACAATTTATTGATTAACACCGATTTGTTGTTCAATGTTACCTAGATATAGCCATATAGTGGGAGGTTGTATCCGAACAATTTATTGTTTGAAGTCGGACAACCCAATTTGAAAAGGGTCAATTGCCCAAATAATTTTAAAACATGATTCTAACGGAAGAGTAAAAATTATTATGGGTGAAATGGACAAAAAAAATAGCGTAATGAATACGAATACATCCCGGCTTAAACATAAAAAATAGCGAGGGTGAAACCGAATGCATCTTGATGTAAATTAAAAATAAGAAAAAAATATTTGAAAATTGATAGGATGAAACCGTTTACATCCCGATTATTTTTACATTGTCGTTCATTTAAACAAAGATCAAATTTTACATGTCATTTTCACCCGGGAATTATCGTTATTGGGTTAATTGACCAATTTTATGATTTGGAAAGAAAAATATAAACTGTTCTATATTTCTTAATTTGTTGATTATAAAATATATTTATGATATAGTAAAATATTGCACCAACTGTTTCTTTGTAAATTAAATGGAAATTATCTAAGATAAGTTTAAGTATGTTGTCTACAAATGAGCGAACTACTGTTCAAGTTAAAATTGTTTTCCTTTGACCAGAATAACAAACAAAAATTCTTTATGAAAGTCCAAATAATCCAAATGGTTGCTTTCTACAGTGCGGCCATCGAACAAACCAAAGTCAAACTATGTTTCCCGATCCAATTCTGTACTTTCATTGGTGCCTTTGAGCGCGGAGAAAATTGGCGTGGAAGCAACGAAATGACAAGTCAAAATGTGAGAGAACGAGAGATAAATAGTAGGAGGGGAAGGAACCGAATACTAAATGAGGTGTAATCATGAGTTCTTGGAGAGGTCCACTTTCACCGGGATCTTTCATACTCTCATTCATACGAAATTTTACAGACAAACTTTTTGATGGGGTAAATTTTGAAGGGCCATGAGGGACCAATAAGAAACCTACATTTGTCATTCATTTTAGGAAAGGAATTGACAGATTTAAGACACCGTCTCATACTTCGAAAATACCCTTCATTTAACACAATACAAATCTCATTAATTATCTAAAAATAATAACTAACCTAAATCAACTTCAATTAGTAATCTAGATACGACGGATTTATGAGATTTTTATCGACATAAATAAAGGGTAATTTGGGAGTTTAATATGGTGTCTCAAATTTGTCAAAAACCTTCTAAAAATAAAAGATAAGTGTTGGCTTTTTATTGGTCCCTCATGCCCCTTTAAAAGTTGCCCATCAAATCCAAACTTTACTAGGTTTACGATTGTAGGGTTTTTGTTGTTAAAAGAGAAACGAGAGTATACTTTTTAGCTTATTGTGTTGTTGTAGCGCTTTTGTCGTTTAAAGAGAAATGAGAGTATACTTTTTAGCTTATTGTGTTGATAGGAATCCGTCCTAGAAAATAAACGATATGCCAGATCAAAGGGAAATGTTTAACCAAAAAACATTAAATAGTCATTCTTGGTAAACTATGAAAAAGTACTCTAACACAGTAGTAGACGTCATACCTGACGGCTGTAACTCATACTTGACTTGTAGTCTTGCACTCAAACTAAGTTTAGTTGATTAATCATTTCCTATAGTTGGGAGTTTTAGATCCTATGAGAACCAACTGAAATTTGACATGTAACTCGTATATATGTCATTAGCTAGGGAGAGACTGTTAATTTCTTATTGTTCATCCGTAGTAATTTTCCTTTTGTTGATTATAAAAACATTGGATATCTTAGATTATTCCACCGACTATTCTGTTCCAATATTAAGCATAACAGTCGAAATGTTCTTTGTAAATGCAGAAGTCAGAAGTTTATAAAAAAAAGTGAAGTACGCGGTACTTTGTTTACCAACTAGATTAATACTATACCGGTTATACAGTTTATATGGTTAATTAGATTTTTTATGACGATTCAACTGAACTTTGAAGATGAATAATACCTGTAGTATTTGTTTCCACCGCAACGACGTGGGTGTGAATTAGGATTTGATCGTTTGAGGAAAAGAAAGGCTATCTATTACTTGTGTGATACGCATATTTTTGGACAGGGCTTGTCTAGCATTTTTTTTCTTTCATTAAAGGAAACCACTGCCATCTAACAACGAATGTGACTTCTAGGCGGGCATGCCTTGTTACGAAATCATTTCTGACATTTGCGTTGTACTAGTCTTCAGCCTTAACATCAAGTACAATTGTCTACGGTCCATGGCAAGGACATGCATGTCTGTCTTATTTGGCCAAAGAAGTTTGATAAATTGATAGTTAATCGTGACGTATCCCTCTCGGATATACATGTTACAACAATTATGAGTCAGGTTTTAATACAAATATTAATTCAACGAAAGAGAAGGTTTTACTTTATAGCAAGGATATATCTAGTTACAAGATATGATCTCATTGTGAGTGACATGAACACCACAAATTGAGCACCCAGTAAAACTAAATGGTTGATAAAAAGGGTTGAGATAACAATGAAAACAAATTCTAGTATGGGGAATCAAGGTTGACTAGTTGATGAATATTACTTGATCAAAAAAAAGAGAACAGTTTGAAGAGTTTCACCTTCTTACTCTATCTCTCAGGTTTTATTTCAGTTGGAGCACGTTGTTAGTTTATTATATTGCTTCTTTTTCAATCTGGTTTTGAACCTTTGATTAGGTTCTGTATATTATGTACATAATTTTTCTTAATATATATATCCTAGGAATTTGATTTTAAGAAATTGCAGCACAATTGACATGTTTACAAAGAATTAGTGCAAACAGAATGCGCAAATAATTTTTGTTAGAATATGAGAAAAAGAAATACATGTTGAGATATAACACAGACTTCATAGAAACAAGCCCAATAAAGCCCAAGTCCATAAGGCGAGTACTTGTTATATGGCGGATATTTAGCTAGAATTATCTAGACAGTTATACAACAACTTAGTTTTTCCTAGTAAATTCTAGATAGTTAGCATATAAATGGATCTCTAGTTGGTTCGAGAATTATTCTAGAAAACATACTACGGTCAGTAAATATGCAAAGAAAACAAAAACCACCACCAAAAGGCATGCTAAAACCAACTGCGAAACATGATAGAATGTTATATACAGGTGGATTTGCAGCCGTGGATGGGCACGTATGGTATATGTAACTGATAACCATTTACCATTATCAGTACTTATCATCACTTTTCTTCAGAGCTTCTATCAAGCTTAAAGATCTTGGAATTTGGAAATGATAAGACTTTGGGTGCAGTTAAGGTTCAGCATACGATAAGCATAATTACAAGAGTTATTTGCTGTCATTGCCAACTCCCAAGTAAGAAATGAAAGGTTAAAGTCTAGACTGATAGTCTGATAATATTTCTTTTTAAACCTAGATTATAGGCTCTCTGATATCAACTATTTTCCATGTAACGAACTATGAACATCACAATGTGAGAGTAGTAAGGTTGATAGGAGTGACTTGGGAAACAAAACTACTGATTCAACAAGATATATGCAAGGAGATATCAACTAAGGCATAAATAGCTTTCAGAAACACTACCCTCATCGATGTAATTCAGTATTCATTATGGGTGTTTGCTTTACTTTTACGAACAAAAAAAAAAAAAAAAACATGACCTCGGAAAAAAGAAGAAGATAACATGTCCAAATTTTCTACTTATGTTTAGATAAAGCCATAGTTACAAATACATACAGCAGTATCCATATCAGATATTAATACACTAAATCCAATTGAACAAACTGGAATACTTTAAACAATGATTACCGATTTACAAAAATAAATAAATTCAGATCTACTTCAAAGCAGTTGGGGGAGCAAACCCAACAAATGGGTTACCCGATTTTGGTTTCTGGAAATGGAAGACAGATCTGATTGCGTTATTTGCCTTCTTTTCATTTGCACGTGTCATCTTTTAGGAATCATAATAACCAAAACATGAGTGTCAATGTTGTAGGATTTTATGGATCTTACCCTCTGAAGATTCCATACAAGTGGAAGCTGATACTAAACACATCAAGAAGTAAGAAAGAGTACAATATGGATTTGAGAGGAGAACTCATTATGACTGGAAATTTCAAAGATTTTATATCTTCTCTTTGATCTCCACCAAGGTATATTTAAAGGCTCCCACATAAAACCAAGACTCAAATCCATCTGAATTTTGAATCGGCGGCAGAACTCTATCAACACCGCCTCACTCACTCACACTGCCATTCTCCTCCAATTACTACTGAAATTTTGGGGTTCGTTTGATTTTGTATTGGGAAATTTTGTTTAATTTACTAAAATACCCTTAACTGAATCCTAGCAATCCATATGCAGGCCCAGTTGTTACCGTTTCCACTTTAAATTTGAACGGTTTTTTTGGGGATTATGGTTTTTTTTGGGGACCATGGTCTTATCAGGGCACCTTCCCTATAGTTATAAGGGTATCCCAAAATGTGGAAATGACTAAACTACCCTTAACCTAATTTAATTTAAAACCAACTTAATAACCACCTCTATATATATATATATATATATATATATATATATATAACCACCACCTCCTCCTACCACCACCGCCCACCACCGCCGATTACCACCACCACCACCTCAGATTATCACCACCACCAACCACCGATTACCACCACCACCTCCGATTATCACCACCACCAACCACCGATTACCACCACCACCACCGATTACCACCACCACCAACCACCACCACCACTATTTATATATATAGCTTAATTTAAATCATTAACAAATATATTCTCACATATTCATTACTTGTCATTAGTTTTTGGTTGAAAAATGAGAAGTAATCATCAAAATGAGCTGAAAATGGAAGTTGCAGAGAGGTTTAATGGAGGTTTTTTTTTTTTTTCAGAGACAGGTTCGGTTATGTCGCAAAAAAAAAAAGTCACAACCGAAATTTTAGTTCGGTTACGTCGCAAAAGGTTCGGTTTCATCGCAAAAAGTTCGGTTATCAGGAATTAATTTTTTCTTAACCGAACTCAAAGTTCGGTTGATTCGTAAAAAAATACTTTTAACCGAACTATGGGATAATTCCATATATGCATTTGCAAGTTTAGTTCGGTTGGATCGCAAAAATTGTTAAGTTTGCGAACCAACCGAACTATGTTGAAGTTTGCAAACTAACCGAACTTCTAACACTAGGTTACTTTTAGCCTGCAGTTCGGTTGTGAACTTGGTTGAAGTTTGCGAACCAACCGAACATACCTCTGTAAAACTTATTACTAAAGTTCGGCTACTGCCGCGTTTGAAGAAAGAAACTCAACTCGTGTTCGGTTATATGTTCTTGACATTTACTAACCGAACTACGTGTTCGACACTGCTCTTTACACTTGGTAACCGAACTACCCGAACTCTAGCAGAAATTTTTATAAAATTTACGCTTTTATAAATATTTGGACCAATTCAACCAACATTATCTAAGTTTGAAGCATACCTGGGTACCCAAATACTCTTCCTCCAGTTGTGGTTGGTAAAATCCATGTTTTACTTCATCATCTTCTAACTTTACTCTCTCAATTCTACTTCTATTTTAAAAAAAGTCATCTAATTTTTTAATCTCACTAATTATCTTTAACTTAATCATTTCACCAATCATTACACTAACTATTATTAACACTAACTAACCATTACCCAAAATTAATCGGGGAGGGTAATTTAGGTATTAATAGAAATATCTAGATAAGGGTAACCTAGATTTACTTCTAAACCATGGTCCCCAAAAATGGTTCTTTAAATAAGACTTCGGTTCATGTCTATAAATAAATTTATAAAACTCTAACCATCCAACACCAATAATCCTCCCAAGACCAATGTCATGGTCCCTATTGAAGATATCTCCACCAGGATATGAGTAGAGATTCCCACATATAAACAAAACTACTATCATCCATTTGATCTTGAAACCAAAATTGGAAACGGCTCCCCCACTCGCAGTGTTTAGTCTCTCTGCTCTCTCCTTTTTATTTTTTATCGGTCAATAGGTAAGGATTTATTAAAGAAAAAAGGTACTTAAGGGGTACCTTAACCCAATAAATACAACCGACACAAAAAAAATGGAAACTGATTTTTGGAAACGATCACCCAAAGAAAAAGAAAAAGAACAAAGAGCCAATTGAGAATAATCTTTGTGAAAAATAACTACTGAAATTCTAGGGTTTGGGCTGATTTATATAAGGAAAATTTGCTAGATTTACTAAAACCACCTTCAAGTGATCACAATGGATATTTGATTGCAGCCCAGCCAAGGGAAGAGGATATGTTAAATGCAATTTCTGGAGCCAACAGTGCTATGCTTTGTGACCGTGAGACTGAATTTTAGTGTAACCCATATCATCCCCACTAGACCCTTTGCCATCGCCAATTTTTGAATATATTGTTTCCTATAGTATTAATTGAAGCATTCATCTTAATCTTCAGGTTAAATGACTAGAGTCTTAGGCCAGAAATTCAAGAACTATTCGCCTTGAGACTTTGTGGCGATAAACTCGTCTTTGGTATGATTTTGGTGTAACGACGTAGGTGTATCGGCTTTGGGAGCAATCAAGCAACCAAGGCTTTGCTATGATATTTGACAAGTATAAGAAGAAAAGCCTAGAGATGAAAATCAACAGAACAACTTTTGAGATACACATTCGTTCAAGCACCTAAATGCGTAAGTAATGTAACTGTCATTAAACCACTAACAACATGGATAGATGACGTAAATCTAAACTCTGTAAATGTAAATAAGGTCCAATAATTGAAATGTAATCTATGAATTTGATGTTTTTACTATGTTAGAGATAAGAGAATGTTACAAATACAAAAGACTACCCACAAATCAGATAAGAATACACTCTGAAATTCACCAACTAAAACCAATTGCATACTTTGAAACCTAAGAAAAACATCTCTAATTCAAAATGTCACCAACATAACATCTTAACTTATTTATTCAGCAGATCAACATTTCAACGGTAGTTGTAGCATTTAATGAAGAAAACTTCCAACAACTGATGCCCATTCTTGTGTTTCTCTTTGAGGAAAGTCTTCGACCATCCCTGTTTAGATAAACACACAAAACATTGGATGTCAATATTATGGGCTAAGAGAATGAAAACATCAAACACCGTATTTTTACAGATCCTACCTATAGAGTACAACTTAGATTGGGCGCTGCTACCCATATCAAGCTATGCTACGAAGGCATAACATAGATTTGAGAGGAGAAGTCATTATGACTGAAAATTTCAAAGATATGTGAGATCTCTCTTCCCTTCGATCTACACCAGGGTATGTGTAAGTGTGATGGTTCCCACATATAAACAAAACTACTTTCATCCATCTGATATTGGAAACCGCAATCAAAACTCCGCCGGTAGATTTTTTTCTCACCACCGTCTCCACCCCTCTCAATGTTAGTCTCTCTACTCTCACTCTTTGTGTAAAAGTGTTTCCCACCTAGGGTTATGGCTGATTTATATAAGGAAGCTTGCCAGATTTACTAAAATAACCTTCAAGAAATCTCAATGGATATTTTATTGAAGCCCAGCCCAATGAACAGGCCTTGTTGATTACTGTGAGACTGGATTACGGTGTAACCATATCACCACCACTAGTCCCTCTGCCTCTGCCATCGGCAGGTTTTGGTTGTTTTTTTTTTGTCTATTAATCACAACATCCACTTAAATGACTAGCTTGTGTCTTAGGCCAGAAACTATTTTTGCATTAAGAGTTGCTCCGAGCGTGCTGAAGCGTACGCTTCATGAAAGATGCGCTTAAAGGTGTATTCAGTTCGATTAAAGGTGTGTTTAGTTGCGTATTTCATGCTTAATGATAATGCTAGTCAATAACTTGTAAATCTGAAGTTACATCGGTGCTGATGAGTATTTTAAGTTGTAAATCTTCAATATAGAGATCTTGTTATGGCAAGCATAATATTTTTCATCTGTGTGTGAGTGTGCGTTAGAGAATGAAAAGCGAATTGCGTTACATAAAGAGGCACAATCCAGATTTCAGGCGACAAATGAATATCTGTTACTCCGTCAGTTGCATCTTTCAGTACCTGTCCAAGATTTTGGGGTTTTATGTGAAAGAATTGTAAACATGAATCTCATTGAGCAGACCTTGAGCAATGTTCTTAAATTTTTAGTAAACCATCTGAATTCACAGCAGTATTTTTCAATCGGATAATTAGCACTATTCGACAAAGATCAAGTGAAGTGGACTATTGATACTACTTGTAAGTTCTCCGTTAAATCCTCTTCGGCTAAGTTGGCAAAGGAGCAAGACCAAACTATATTAAACCTCTGTGTTTGGTCCAGATCATGGTCCCATAGAGTTGGTTTGTTTCTCTGGCTTGTCCACCATAAAAGACTTGCCACTATGGGCACTCTTTATAGAAAAGGGAAACTCATCGTGAATGGGGGAATCTGTCTACCACCTCTTCTAGCTGAGCTAACCTTGTAAACAATGTTGACAAACACAATTAGGATTAACTTTTGGACTTCCCACCTGTCACATTATACGCTACCGCAAGTGTGTGCAAGACCAAGAAATATTCAACCATAAACTTAACAACTACCTAGTGGCTATAAGATATCACTAAATCACCACTAATGCAAGAAAGCTGATTAAGCTTTAATCAAATAAAAATTTAACAGTAACTTGTGGCATAATATAAGTTGACAAAGATGAAAAACCTGGAATAAATTCGTGCAATCTCACATGAACATTTAGAAATTCTCGATTTCGGTCACGCCGTTTAATTGATTTTATCATTTTAATCCCCGTGAAGTATGTTTGTCAAATATTCGTATCCCGCTGCCTTTTTTGCTTTCTAAATTTCAACTACAACGCTACTCTAATTTTTTTTACCAATTGGATAATAAGTTTGTTTGTACTATGCACTTATGCTTATCGTAAATTATGCAATTATATTAACAATTAAAAATAATCTAAACAAGTACTATACAGTAATATGAACTTAAAATTTGAGTGACTAAAAACTTAATGATTAGACTGGATAAGAACTTAAATCAAGAAAATGGATTAAGACAAATGTAATAATTTCCTTGTCGAAGAAGACACTTAGCCACTTAAATAACTGATTAGTACTGTGATTAAGTTTAAATAATTCATCAAAGATTGAAAAAGCATATGTGAACTGACTCAAACTCCCAAATAGAAGACTCATATCTTCATCCCAGAATAAAATTAGTACTTCAAATTAAATTTGTACTGTTAATCTGCCTTGTTAACTACGATAACGAACGCTAATTATATCGAAATGAACAAAAAAAAAAATCTCCAATTCCTGGTCACTTTTCACTTTCATCTTGACCTAAACTTATCTGGCGCATACATCAAAACGGCCACCTTTTGCTATACATTTTAAGAATCGAAATTGGAGAGGTAATTGGGGGGGGAGTGACTCCCCCATACTCGACGGCTTACTGCAGGGGACTGCAAACGAACACAGCTGTACAGCCACAAGAAAAATATAGGTGACAGTCGTATGAGATAAATAAACGCTCGCAATAAAATCCGTCTTTTTATGCGTCTGAAGTCCCCTCTTGACCTACGGCTTAATATATGCTTGACGCCCACAACCTGCATGACACCAAGGTTTTCCAAAGTAGTAAGCCTACCTAAGCATAGGGATGCAAAAATCCATCCGAAAGTTGGTTCATGGGGTGTGGAGCAAAAGATGTACTTGAGTGGAGAAGAATTAGGGCAACTACTACATTTTACGGGTTTATCTCGGTTTCCCCATGGTTCTATGTGGACCTAGTTACCGCCATGTATAATTTGTGGACCTAGTTACTAGTAGTGTAGCTACTTTCTACCGCGCTCTAGTATCAATGTATAACTACTATACAAATTTTAGGGTGTCGATGCAATTCCAAAGAATCATTTTGGGGGACCATGGTTTTTTTTTTTTTTTTTAAGGGAACCATGGTCTTATTAGGCCACCTTCCCTATATATAGTTATAAGGGGTGTCCTAAAGTGTGGAAATGACTAACCTACCCTTAATCTAATTTAATTTAAAACTAACCTAATAACCATATATATATATATAATAACCACTACCTCCTCCCACCACCGCCGCCCACCACTACCAACCACCACCACCTCTATGTATATAACTTAATTTAAATCATTAACATATTTACTCTTTTACCTAATTAAAATTATAACTAATCTACAGCTTCTTTCCTCTATTCTACAATTTTCTTCTTCTCTTCTTCATCAATTTATGATCATCTAACCCTGATCATATACAAATCTAATCAAAATCATCAAATTTTTAGCCTGGTCGATTCATTGAATTTTCATCGTCGATTAATCAATCTTTTATAAATAAACCTATGCATAAGTATTTTCCCACAAACCCATTACTTCTAATTCGTTTTTTGATTGAAATTTTGAGGCATTAGTCATCAAAATATGGTTTAAATGGAAGTTATAGTGGCATGTTCGGTTAGGAATAGTTTAAAAATAAACTAGTTTGCTAACCGAACATTCTGAAACCAAGAACACGAAAAACACTTCGGTTATCACGAATTATTTTTTTTATTAACCGAACTCAAAGTTTAGTTGGTTCGCAAAGAAGGCTAAAACTATTTTCTAACCGAACTTTACCAATATTACAAAAAAAAAAAAAAAAAAAATCAAATGTAACCGAACTGTGCTATTTTTCCCACTATGTTGATTTTTGATTTAACCGAACTTTGCCCACTATGTTCGGTTGGTTCGCAAAGAAGGCTAAAACTATTTTCTAACCGAACTTTACCAATATTAAAAAAAAAAAAAAAAAAATCCAATGTAACCGAACTGTGCTATTTTTCCCACTATGTTGAGTTTCAATTTAACCGAACTTGTCCCACTATGTTCGATTTGTTCGCAAAAAACATTGACAAACCGAACTCTTAACTAATTGTGTGTAGTTCGGTTAGATATTGGTTGGTATGAAGTTTGCGAAACAACCGAACTTTGTAAACTAATGTGCAATATTATTTTACATAAGTTCGGTTAGCTATTGGTTACAAACTAACCGAACTTATAGACCCTAAAGTTCGGTTACATTTCGGCCAAACCGAACATAACACTGTAATCCTATTTACAAAGTTCTGAACATGTCCGTTAACCGAACTTCAAAAAACCTCCATTATAGGAGAGTTTGGTAACCTGCGTGTTTAGAAAAAGTAATCGAACTACACTTTCAGATGAGTTCGGTTACATGTTCTTCACACAAGGTAACCGAAATAGCCCAAATCTACTTAACAAATTCAAATTTTTTTGAAAATTTGGACCAATTTAACCAACATTATCAAAGTTTAGAGCATACCTGGGTACCCAAATAGTCTTCCTCCGGTTGTGGTTGGTAAAATCCATCGTTTTCATCTTGAGATTGGCTTTTGGGAATAATACATTCACCATCTAAGAAATAATTCATCACTTGAATAGTCTAGCTTAGTGAACTCAATTTTTTTTTCCATGTTTTTCTTCTTCATCTTCTCTAACTTTTCTCTCTCAATAATTCTACTTTTTTTTTTTTAAATCTGATTTTTTAATCTCAAATCTTTATTCAAAATCATTTCACTAATCACACTAACTAATATTAACACTAACTAATCATTAACCAAAAATAATCAGAGGGTAATTTAGGTATTATCGTAAATATCTAGATAAGGGGTGACCTAGATTTACTTCTAATATCTTACCCAAAATAAAAGAATGGTCCCCCCAAAAAAAGAAGAATTAATTGGGGGATATCAAAACTATCGGGGGATAGAGGAAAAAGACAAAAATTGGATTCAAATATCAAATCGGGGTCACCCCTTATCTTAGTATTTTTTTAATTCCTAATCTAGCCCTCATTGATCAGGATTAGTGATTAATAATAATTAGTAAAAATCTTAAGTATTTGGGGGATAGATTAGTGTTTGTTTTTATTTTAATTTGTGTGAGTGAGGAGTAGAAGGAGAGAAAAAAAAATTGAGTGGAAATTTTTTTTTTGAAAATGAAAGATGATTGTGATGAGAGAATTGCTGCTAAGAGGTTGAAAATTTGATTTTTTTTTCTTTGAATCCACCATTGTTGCAGCTGAAAAAGCTTGGTGTCGGCATGGTATTCAACCAAAAAACCATGCCGATATTTTCTGGAAATTTTCATAAATTGTTTGCCACTATCCGGGGGTACGAGACATTGTCTCGTTACAAAAATTTTCAGGTTTTGATCTTCAAAACCTATTTTTTTTTTTCTGGTTTTAATCAGTCTACTTAAAAGACACGATTATCTCTGATTTTCGAGCATGCCGTAACTACTTCCGGCATGGTTTTTGCTTAAATATCTATGCCGGAACATGATGAAAAGTATCCGGAAAATTGTTTTTTTTTTTCACTTAACTACCGGCATTGATAGATTTATATCGAGCATGCCGGCATTTAGTTCCGGCATTGAATTTTATCACTTCCGGCGTGGTCTTCATCATTTCCGACATGTTTTCAAGACTTAGGGCGTGGTCTTCATCCTAAATAACCATGCCGGAACTCACTTCCGGTGTGGTCTTCATCCTAAATTTCTATGCCGGCACATGATGAAAAGTATTCATAAAATTGATTTTTTTTTCACTTGACTACCGGCATTAATAGATTTATATCGAGCATGCCGGGAATTTAGTTCCGACATTGAATTACATCAATTAGGCATGGTCTTCATCACTTCCGGCGTGACCTTCATCATCTCCGACATGTTCTTCATCACTTCCGGCATGGTCTTCATCACTTTCGGCGTGGTCTTCATCATTTCCGGCATGTTCTTTATCATTTCCGACATGTTCTTCATCACTTCCGGAAGAGAAGGAGAAGAGAATTTGAAAGGAAATGGGGAAAATTTAGAATTTGAAAGAGAATGGGGAAATTTGGGTTTCAAAGTTTTAACCCTAAAAATATTAATAAGAAGTGGAGATGGAAATGGGGAATATGATTTTGTTTTTTGATTTTAAGTTTTTTGATTTTTATTTTGAGGGAAGGGTGTTTTAGTATTTTCGCCCCCAAAAGTAACCCCATAGCACACAGCATGGGTTGGGGGAAGTAATTCATATCCCCCAATTAATTCTTATATCCCCCAATTGCGCGTTCCAAAAAAAGACTGGTCCCCAAAAAATGGTTCATTCGAAAACAGTCATGTGAGCTAACTGGGCCTCACAACTGTTTGAATTTTTTTTTTCCATAGAAAAACTTAGGCTGAAAGGCCTAAAAGGAGTACACGGTAAAATTAATAGCCGAGGTAATTTTGAAGTCTATGAATCCTTTTAAGTCCTACTAAAACAAAAGAAATAAATTGCATGTTCGAATTATTTTTAGATTTTTTTTCGCTTCTAAATTTTTCATTATAGCTAAGGTGAAAACGGCCTTGGACAGCATTGTAATACATTATGGTGGAGCGAACTTGAATTTCCATGGATTCAACTTGTATTTCAACATTTGTGTGCAGCAATCCTTTGACCCAATGAATGCTAAGCCTGCTCCTCCTATTTCTCCTCCTCTCCATAATTTCCTGGATATCCTCTAATACCAATAGTGTCATGCAAAATCCGGAGCACTTAGTTCCTTGAAATAAGCTAGACTCTCTGGATCCTATAAGATGCAGATTTTGATAATTATGCCAAAGTCTCCCCTTTGGTCAGGTTCCAGAGTGTAGTTAGCTATACCCTCAGGACTATAAGCCCCATTATCTCCATGATGATGAACATAGTTGAGGATGTGGTTTTGGATGTGGTGAACTCTGTAGTGGTTGCATAAGTGATTTGGTAATAGTTGTTTGTCCGTCAGTTGGTTGTATGTGATTGAAAATAAAATCACTACTAGCCTTCTAGATGTACTTGTAGGCTTTTGCATAAATTTTACAGCTATCATCAGTGTTGATAGGAGTGAACCAAGAATTTAACCAATCCATGAAGTTTGTGTTGCAGTCAAACTTCCCTTGGAAAGGTCCAAGTGAAAGATGCCATGAGCACATTTCCATAGAGTTGGTTGCAGGGTAATTCAGAAACATATGTGTCATAGTTTCCTCCCCACTAGTGCATAATTGATAGATTGGGTTAATGTAGTGGAGAATGCTAGCAAATTTAGCATTGGTAAGGAGGATTCCATGAGCACATTTCCATAAGAAAATCAATCACTGGAGCAATGTCCATCTTCCACAAAGTTTTCTAGTTCTTTGGTTTGGTGATCATTTCTATATAGATTATCCATCTTGGCCTTATAGAGAGATTTGACTGAGAAGTTTCGGAATCCATGAGGTTCCACACTATTCTATCCTCTTCTCCTGGATGATGACCAATATGAATAATGGCATGAGCAGTAGAAGTGTTGAACCAATAATTTATCAGGAGGGCATTCCATTCACCAGTTGGGAGCATTAGGTGTTCTACCCTTATTAACTCAAGGGGGTAATTAGAAGGTTTGGGAAGAGTAGAAGAGATGTTTGGCACCCATATGTCCTCCCAAATTTTGATTTTCTTGCCATTCCAACCCTCTAGGAGCTATGCTTTGTATGTTGTTGATGCCTTCCAAGATGCCCTTCCATATCCAAGAATATTCATCTTTAGGTTTGGTTCCATGTTTAGGACATTTCTTTCAATGAGGTATTTAGCATCCATTAGTTGGTACCATAGAGAGTATTTTTCTGTTTAGTTTGGGATTGAATGTCATGGGAGTATGGGATTATGAACCTTCCTTGTTTGGGGGCATATAAATTATTTGAGGCCTGTTACTCGAAGAAAAAATATGATGTGAAATAAACTCAAAAGATTTTTACCGACTATTTTTGCAAATGACTAATTTATTCATGGTAAATTATTATTAATCTAGTCGATTCATAGATGTTTAATCTTGTTAACCTAGAAATCGATAGATGTTAATTGATCAGGAAAGCATGATTATTTTCTTAAACTTTATATAAGAATATAGTGAAAAATAGGTGGATGTTCTTGCTCACGAAGGTCGATTATGGGTTAATGTTGTTTATTCAGGAAGGACATAGTACCGAACTTTTAAAAAATCTCACTCTAGCATAGGTCGATATGGATATCTTATTTACCGATTGTTAATTTGTTTTTACCCAGGAATCGGTCGATGTCAAAATGAACCTTCACGTCGACCGATTATCTGCTGATGTTGAAAAACATCATATACAACTAAATACATATTCGAGTTAAGAGTTAAGAATCAGAATGATATCATAACTATTCTTAGATCGAGTATCCAATTATATTCCATGTATCCACTCATACTCATTTTCTGTTCGGGTATATAAAGTTCGAGTGTAAAATCATACTCATACTCATTAGTAATTCGGGTAAGTAATTTTTTTGCTAATTTTACTCGAGCTCGAGTATACATCACTCGACTTTAGAATAAGTACTCAATCATAGTCATTTTATGGTTGAGTATCTCATAGAACGTCAACAATCAGCCAGATGTTTATAACCATATTGCCAATTGTAGCTTACAAAATTAACAGAAAAAATGGTCATTTTTATTAACCAGAATCGGTCCATATGAATGCCTACATTGGTCGATTCTGGATTGATATTCATCAACCAAGAAGAACATCAAGAAAATTTGGCCGACGTGTATCCGCATATTATTCAATCGCTCGTAATCGACTAATATTAACATACACACGACCGATTCTGGATAGATTTAGGAAAATAAAAATTCAAAAAAGTTTCAATTTTAAATGTATGAATCAATGAAAAACCTAAAGAAGAGAAATTTGTTGATAAAAAGTACCTGAGAAGGTGGAATTTAATAGATTTGATTTGAGTTTTTAAGTTTCAATATTGAGGATATATAACTTAGCACTTTCACCCTCGTTAGACACCTGTAATCCCTGTCATTTAAGTGGGTTAAAAAGATGATAGGCCCCACATTAGCCAGGATCATGAGGCTTGCTTTAAATCTTCTTATTCTTGAATTTTTTTCCAGGAAATTTTTACTGTATAATTCCTGGTCAATTTAGAATTAATGAAAATGAAATCATATAAACAATACTCGAAAGCGATCAACCTTGTATGTATCTCTTTTTTCCAGTTACATGTATATTTGAATATGGATTTGACTATAATAGTTCGTCAAAATATCTCAGATATATGGAATTTTATATATAAATACATGTAATTTATATTTTGAACACTATTACTAACATTAAATTTCTTATGTCTCATCTACTTTCAAGATCAAATTAGGATTTTCAATTTTGTTGCAATTACACAAGCAAAAATTATTTCTTCTTAATATTATTTTAGATCAGATAAAGGATACGAATTCAAAAGAGGAAAAGTTATATATGTTCGAATTTCGAATGTTGTAAGACACTTTTGGGTTATAATCTGAATAATGATATATCTGCATTTAAATACATCCTTCTGCACTCTAATGCCATGGATACACATATATTGTTGTAGTCAACGTAAAATAACCGCCAAAAACAATTGTTGGATACTTATATTGTTATACGGTGTAGGAATAAATTAAAATTGCACCAACTAATTAGACATCATATAGTCTTGAGATGTGTCAGAGCAAGCACTATGATGAGCATAATTGGTCAAATTTCTGTAGAGTCTAGAAACCAGAAACTAAAGAAAGAACCGTGTCTTTCAGCTGCATCAGCTATTTCTATACCTAAGAACGGATATGCTCAAGCAAAAGTCAAACCCTTAGTCAACCTTGATTTCATATCATTTATTTTGATCTGCTTTGCTTTTATTTCTTCAATCAATTATTTTCAGTCTTTGTCTGAATCTTTTCTTTCATTAATTGTTTTTCAATTTTGGTTTTTCTTCTTAATTTTTCCTAGTTTTATTAACCCTAATTTTCCTTTTTCTTTTTGTCTTCACTGTTTAATCAATTTTTGTATCTAATTCTTCTTTTTTCCTTTTCTTGGAAGATTAATTTTCTTTCTTCCTGTTTGCGTTGCATTGGTGTTGCGGTAATGTCTTATCACATCATGGGGTATCTTCACAGTTGGCGTTTCAAAGTTGGCATCTTCAAAGTTGGCTTTATCTTGCAGTGGTGCATAAATTGGTCATAGTTATCTCCTTTCTTCATCTTTATCTGATTTGGATTTTTTCAATTGGCTATCACAACTCAACTTTATGGAAATCTGTTATTGGTATTATCCTTAGTTATTCAGGAGCTTTGATTTTTGCAATTTTAAATCGATTCTAATCTTCTTAATCCTTTCTCCCATACCTATCCTCCTTTATTTTTGACACATCCTTCAAAAACTTGTTATAAAAACCAGACCTTCTCAACCCATTTCTATCATAGCCTTCTCTGTTCTTATAAAATTCCCTTTACCTCATCTCCATGGCTAGGTCTGCAATGAACAATATTTCTCAACAAATGGAGGATGTTTCGATTAGAGAAGAACATGTTAGAAGGAGGGTTATTATGCACGCTAATATTGCTATTTTAGCTGGACTTAGAGATTGGAGGTACAGTCTTGCTAGTCAACTCTATGCTCCTAGTATTATGACTTGGCAGGATGCAGAACGTGCATCTAAGTTTATTTAGCCTCACTTGAGAAGACATAATCAGTGGTTTGTTCAGGTGCGTAGTTTGGAACCTAATATTTTGTTATCAAATTTCAAGTTCAAGGTGATAAAGAAGGTATTCTTTTTGGAGGTGCTTGGAACTTTGATGGTCATTTGATTGTTTTACAAGAATGGAACTTAACTATGGATTATCATTTGTTAGATTTCTCTATCTCTCCATACTGGTTAGAATATAAGTATCTTTTGCCTGAATTTACTTATGTTGAAATCCTTAGAATGATGGGTATAATATTGTTGGTGAAGTTCAAATTGTTGAACCTGATGGTGTGGACCTTCCTACCTCTTCTAAATATCGTGCTCTTGTTATCATTAATGTTAACACTCCTCTTATTACGGGTATTACTGCTGCAAATGTTGCTGGTGTAACAAGATGGATTGTTTTTTTTATGAGAAGCAGTTGTATCATTTATGCTCAGAGTGTAAAGTTCCTAATCATGAAGAAAATAATTGTGCTGATATGACTAACATGCGACATGAAATGAAAGATGTTGTTCGAGGATTTGGTTTTGCTGAACCTATTTTGCCTCCACACAGAAACCCTCAACAAGAAGCTCAGCTTTTTGTTCAACATAGTTCACAACGCCTAGAACAGATTGAGATAACCTATTAATCAAGATAAACCTCGTCCTTTTTGATGGAATGCGCATTTCCGTTTTCATTACGATACTAAGTCTCTGAGCTTCAACTTCATTTCATAATCCATCTCACCCATCATCTTCTTTGAGGATGGTATCTACTATGACAAGTGATCGGTGCTAGCACCAAAGTGGTACTAAGAAGAGATATCATTGTCCAACTACTTTGGTGATCACTGGGACTCAGATCGCTATGTCGAAATGAATAATGAGATAACTACTTCACTAGCGGATGAAACTGCTTTTCGTGCAAGATGATGACAATAATTATGAACAAGCTGATGTGAGGGACATTTCTGTCAAGCTACTTCCTATAATGCTCAGAATCACACTGATGCATGGCAACAGGTGCTTGTTTTAACCTTTCGCCTTTTACTAATTTTCTTTTTGATTTTCACTTCTTTTTTGCTTTTACTACCTTTGTCAACAGTGTTTCTTTGTTTTTTTATAAAATGAAAATAGTATCATGGAATTGCCAAGGTATAGGAAACCCCCACACTAGAGATTATCTTCGTTTTTGTTTAACCAATGGTGACCCAGATATATTTTTCTTATCTGAAACCAAAGCTCAAACTGATAAAATGAGATTATATCTCTCTCATACTAAGTATCCCAATTATTGGTTTGATCCTTCAATAGGTTTTTCTGGAGGTATTGCTTTAGCTTGGAAACAAGGAGTTGATTTAGAAATAATGCATACGACACCTGATACTATTCATGCTATTGTTCATACTCATCATAACAATATGGATTTCCTAGTTACCTTTATGTATGGTGTTCGTAACTCAATTGAAAACCAACAGCAAGGGGAATATCTAATAGATATGCATTCTTCTATTGACCTTCCTTGGGTGTTATTAGGTGATTTAAACTTTACTATGCATGATTCTGAAACTCACTATACTACTAACACTCATCCGCATCATGCTCGACATGTTAGAAACTATGTTTAGAAAATTGGTCTTATTGATTTGGGTTATTCTGGTGTCGACACTACTTGGTCTAATCATAGAACTGGAGATGAGCATACATCGGTTAGATTAGACAAGAGCTTTAGTGAATATACTTTGAATAAATCATTACACTCTTGCTTACCTTCAACATTTAATTCCACTTGCATCATATCATTGTCCTATTTTGCTTCATACTACACCTAGCTCTAGTAAGCATTCATCATTTAAACTTTATAAATGTTGGTTTCATCCGAACTCTGCATGCATACTATAAATCGAAGTCGGGCAAAGAATAATTTTTGGTGTCTCCTACTTATCAATTTTTTTAGTAAGCTTAAATTCACCAGATCTCAGTTGCAGCAATGGAAGAGGTTATCCTTTGGCAATATTGAAGCTAATTTGTATAATATTCAGAATAATCTTCAACAGTGCTATGATAGTAACATGTCTCCTACTCATCCAAGAGTCAGACAGTTAAGTAATTCTCTTCAACAATGGCTTACAATTCAAAAAGTGTATTTTATGCAACAAGCAAGTGATAAGTTTATTGAAGCTGATAAAAATACTTCTTACTTTCATGCTATGGCTAATTTCAACAAAAAAAGATATCACATTCAGGCTATTCAGAGCCTTTTAGGAATTTGGCATGATAATAGAAGTGATATAGAAGATATTTTTATTATATATTTTCAGAATATTTCTACCACTTGTAACCCTATGATTAATCAAAAGATTCTGAAGCTTTTTTCGCCTTATATCACTGATGTGCAAAATAATAATCTTACTTAAATTCCGGATGCTCAAAAAAAAAAGAAGGATGTGGTGTTTCAAATCAGACCATGGGCTTCTCCAGGCAATGATGGATTTCAGGCAGCTTTCTATCAAAAATGTTGGGACACAGTCGGATCTGAGGTAATTTCAATGGTCAAATACTTTCTAACCAATAAATACATGCTCAAAGCCATGAATCACACCTATCAAGTGTTAATTCCTAAAACTCAACACCCTCATACCCCAGCTGATTACCAACCAATTAGCTTTTGTTATGTAAGCTATAAAATTATCTCAAAATTTTTAGCTAATCGACTAAAACCTTTGCTGCCTGAAATTATTTCACCCACTCAAACTGCCTTTGTTGCAGAAGACATATCCACCATAATGTTATTATTGCTTATGAGATATTGCAAAGTATGAAGCTTAAGAAGATTAAGCAGGCTCTTGTAGGTTTAAAATTGGACATGTCGATAGCATTCGACAGGGTTTAATGGTCTTTTTTAATATCTATTCTTCGACAATTAGGTTTTCATCATGACTGGATTACTTTGATTGAGGAGTGTATCACCACAACTAATGTTTCTATTATTATCAATGGTAGTCCTAGTTCGACTTTTTCTCCGACTCGTGGCCTTCGACAAGGAGACCCTTTGTCTCCTTATCTATTTTTGTTTATTATGGAAGCATTTTCTAGGCTTTTACAATATAATGTTGATAATGGCTATCTTAAAGGCAGCATTGTCCAGATATCAATCATCTGTTTTTTTCAAATGATTGTTTGTTGTTCTTTCAAGCAGATTATTCTCATGTAAGGCATCTACATTACTTACCTTCATATTTTTGGTCAAGCTTCTGGTCAGATGATAAACATGCAGAAATCTACTATCTTTTTTCGGTAAGCACACTTCCAATGCTCAAAAGTCTAGTATTGCTGGTATTCTGAATATGAAAATGATGGGGCTTGGTAAAAAGTATTTAGGAATCCCTCTCTTGCTGCATAGATCAAGACAAAAAAACTGTCAAGGTATCATTGATAATATGAGTAACAGGTTGCAATGTTGGAACAATAAAATTGTCAATTAATCAGGCAGAACTACTCAAGTAAATTTTGTACTTAGCACTATGGGAATGTACCAAATGCAGGTTTTTAAACTGCCAGAAACTACTATTCATCATATGGACAACATTAGTGCAGATATTGGTGGAACAATTTCAACAATCACCATTCTCAGAACTTTATTGCTTGGAGTAAGGTATATTTTTCTAAAAGACTTAGTGGCCTATGTCTTAAGAACTTAAATAATTACAACTTAACTTTTATGGCTAAGTTAGCTTGGCAGCCAATCCACAATCAAGATGAGTTATGGGCAAAAATAATATTTTCCGCATAATAATCTGCAATTTTTCCCTCCTCCGGAAAACAATAATTCTAGCTGGCTGTGGCAAAGCATTTGTTCAGGTCTTGCAATTATTCTAGAAAATGCTAAATGGCAAGTGGGTACTGGTACTAGTATAAATATCTAGAAAGCTAATTGGATACCTTCTATACAACATGTTATTCTGGATTGGAATCAGCTGAATACTTGTGATTATCAGTGGGTTTCTCAACTCATTGATTCTCACACTGAGCAATGGAATATCCCTCTTCTTCGTCAGCTATTTTCTATGGACCAGGTGAATTTTATTTTAACTTTTCCAATTCAGTTAGATCAAGAGGATAATTTTATTTGGCCTTTTACATGTGCTGGTATCTTTACAACTACGTCAACTTATAAGCTTCTTTGTGAGAAAGATTTTCATTCTTATATGTCTATGGGTTTATCTGCTCAATTTTGGCTAGCTTTCTGGAAACAAAAAATGTCGTACAACTATCAAATTTTTCTGTTGAAAGGCCTTCATGATGCAATTCCTATCAAGGCTAGAGTTCTTAAACACATGACTAGTTCTGATCAATATTGTGTGCTCTGTAATTTGGATCAAACTGAGGATCTGGATCACCTGCTACTTCACTATTCTTTCTCTTAAGCTATATGGGAGAATTTTTCCCTCAGCAGTTTACTTCTATAATGCAGCATTCGACAATCCTTTCTTGGGTGAAGACTGACAGCTATCAGATTATATGTTCAACATATAGAAAAAACCCTTATTTCATTCACTTAGTTATTTGCATCATGCACTTCATCTGGAAACACAGATGTATATGTGTTTTCGACAACATAACACCCAACTTTAGCTCTGTCATACATCAAGTGAGATATTATGTTGCACAACATCATTTAGAAATCTTGTCTGATGCTTATAATCTAATTGTTAGAGATAGTCATATCTTGAATCTGCCTTGGGAACCTCCTCTTCCACACTTCTTGAAAAACAATATTGATGCTTCATATAACTCTGCTTCACTTTTAGCTGGTATTGGAATTACAACGAGAAATTCTGCAGGGGCATATGTTATGGGAAGGGGAACAGAAGAAGAGCTATTAATGCTCAGAAGCTTCAAGCTTGGGCTATGCTTGAAGTAATGCAAATGGCGATGGTAAATGGATGGACTCATGTGATATTTGAAACAGATAACTTAGGTATCAGTTTATACTTGCAGCAGAACTCTTCTCTTTATCATTGGCAGAGCGCTCCTCTAGAAGATGTGTTAATATATGTAATATTAATCCCATCTGGTCTTGTAAATTTTTGTATAGAAGTTGTAATAAAGCTGCAGATGCTTTAGCTAGAACAACTCGTAAACTTAATCTATGTGGGGATTGGTGGTTTCAACCACCTGATCTTTTAAATCCTTACATAAATTATGATGTATCAAACCTCGTTGTTATATAAATGCTTGCTTCTTTGTTAAAAAAAAACATAGAAACCGGAAACTACTGTGGTGGCAGAATTTATTATGTAGGAAATACCATTTAGTATTAGGAATAATATATTAGAGAGAGTCTAGTCCAGTGGACTCAGTCAACTGTCTATTTGGTCCTTTTTGAAAATATAAATTATAGTTTGGTTCTAGGGTGACATCATGGATGATGTAATTGTCACATTATAGTGGCAAAAATACCCTTTTAGATTATGACCATATATATAGTCAAAAGGTAAGAGAGAAGAAATTATTTCTTAGATCTACTTTCTCTCTCCTCTCGATTTTCTCCATTTCTCTCATGTTGCGCGATTTTTCTAGGGTTTTTTCTTTTTTTCATAAATTAAATTATGAAGACGAAGAAGAAATGAACCGATGTTGTTGTTGATTTCTGCTGATGTTGTTCTTGATTACGATCTTGATTTGAGAAATGATTTCTGATGTTGTTGATTACGATCTTGATTTTTGAATGTTTTTGTCTCTGCTGCTGCTGCTGATGATGAAGAAGATGAAGGCCTGTTTCTGCTGTTGTTGTTGACGATGAAGACGTATAAAGTTCATCAAAAAAATAAACCAAATATGCTACTGCTGTTGTTGTTGATGATGAAGACCATGGTGTTTTGAAGACGACGATGTTGCTGCTGTTGTTGAAGACGTCGAAGAAGATGAAAATGATCATGCAGTTCATTTCTGGAATGAACTCTGGTTTTTTAGGTTTTATATAGAGTTCATTTCTGGAATTAAATCTGATTTTTTAGGTTTTTATACGGAGTTCATTTCTGGAATGAACTCTGTTTTTTTAGGTTTTTATATGGAGTTCATTTCTGGAATGAACTCTGTTTTTTTAGGTTTTTATACGGAGTTCATTTCTGGAATGAACTCTGTTTTTTTAGGTTTTTATATGAAGTTCATTTCTGGAATGAACTCTGTTTTTTTAGGTTTTTATATGGAGTTCGTTTCTGGAATGAACTCTGGTTTTTTAGGTTTTTATATGGAGTTCGTTTCTGGAATGAACTCTGTTTTTTTTAGGTTTTTATATGGAGTTCATTTCTGGAATGAACTCTGTTTTTTTTTAGGTTCTTATATGGAGTTCATTTCTGGAATGAACTCTGTTTTTTTAGGTTTGGAGTTCATTTCTGGAATGAACTCTGCTATATGGAGTTCATTTCTAGAATGAACTATGGTGTTTTAGGTTTTTATATAGAGTTCATTTCTGGAATGAACTCTGTCTTTTACGTTTTTATATGGAGTTCATTTCTGGAATGAACTTTGTTTTTTTAGGTTTTTATACGGAGTTCATTTCTGGAATGAACTATGTTTTTTTTTAGGTTTTTATATGGAGTTCATTTCTGGAATGAACTTTTTTTTTTTTAGGTTTTTACATGGAATTAATTTCTGGAATGAACTATGTTTTTTTATGTTTTTATATGGAGTTCATTTCTGGAATGAACTCTGGTTTATGTAGGTGATTTCTGAAAAAATAAGTAGAAATTAACAGGAGTTCATTTTGACGAATGAACTGGTATAAGAAAATAAGTGAAAATTAACACGAAATGGTATTTTTGTCTGTTTTATATTTTTAGCCAAGGGCGATAATGGTTACGTACAGTTTTCTCCTTTGTTAGTTTTAGAATAGGCTAATGGTAAAAAGGGGGCTTTGAATGTAGGGGACGTTCTTATTTTGGTTAGACCATGAATTTAATCACTTCAACCACGAGATCTACCAAAGAATTATCATAACCTAGGTCACCAGACCAATTCCAGCAGGCGAGGTGGATTTCCTCAAGTTCCTGCAGGATGAGAGACGAGGTGTAGTTTGCTCATTTTTATCTAACTGATATCACAACCAACCATTTTGGATATGAATGTCATTTAGTCAATCTAATTAATTTGGACAAGTTTTTCATTAACCAAATTCCTTTTGTAAATATAATAACCAATTATGTGTAAAATAGTTGGTTGTGATGCTACATTAGATCCGTTGTTGGGCGAACTATGTTTTTGTTAGCTTAGATATATCTCTGGTTTTCATCAAACAAAAAACAACATGGTGTTTTGCTCTTAGGTAAACCATGTGGTGTTATCTTATTTCCACTCAGGGATAATTATAAACAAACTAGACCACTGCTGCAGTAGACCGAAACTTGAACTTTTTGCAATTATTTTTGTATATTTTTCAAATTCATTAGATATCTGATATAACGTCCATCATAGTCATCTGGGTCACCTCGGCTCCCATTTTGATCACCTTGGAGTCTGCCATGATTCCAATAGAATTATTGTTCTCCAATATCCAATATCCAAAGCCCATTTTCCAGCCGTACGTACGTAGCAGGTTGGGCAGAGATAAACCGCATAACAATCTTATCTCCAAGATATGGTTAAGTTTCTACACGGGCTCACCTTCCCGGGAAACTTGTCGGGGATGAGTAAGTCCTTGGAACCTTCCGTGCCGCGGTGGAACAGGAGCGGTCACACCATTTTAGTAAGGTTACGCATTCGCGACCGTTAAAATAGCATGCCCACTTTATCTGCGCCCGAGCAAGGGGCTACAGGGAGGAGTCCCCCTTTCACAATCCCCGCCGCTTTGCATAGCCACATGGAGAGAGTCCCTCCTTTCACATATGCTAGGATGGTTTCACATGTTCACCGTTATAAGGGACCATAGTCGATAACTTTTCGACAACTAAGCACAGTGGTACCAAACTATTATTTCCTCGGATAACCGAGGAAAAGTCAAGAGGTAGTCGGACATGTTGTCACCGCGTGAAACGGGTGCCAACCAGCACCAAAGACCAAACACCACTCATACGCCAACACGTATTGTCCTTAAAGGAACGACTGTCACAGGACGAACTAGCAACTCATGTCAGTGGTGATAGGAGGAACACGAGCTCCCGGGACAAGTCATTCCCAATGGACACGCTATGCGCGATTGTAGTCCACTTATGCATCCGTTCAATTTTTATTTTATTTTATTTTATTTTTTTGATAACTTAACAGGAAAAAAAAAAGAAAAACTAGAGCTTAACAATCCTGGGGTAAACTCTCCCCATAACATCATCTCTTAAACAACCAACAATCTCCAATGGTGGAGTGTTGTTCCAAACACCTACTAAGACTCTATTACTAGCATTCTTGGCTAATATATCAGCCACACTGGTCGCCCATTAATTTTTATTTGCGTAGAAATTTAGTTTCTAAAGGTTTATTTAGAAAATAGGTTGGCTTTAGACGGAAATGTGAAATGCTGCTTTTGGCAGTTTTATTCTCAGCTAACAAATTCACGATATTTTGGTGAACAATTAGCGCTGAATTGCGAGTTTCCGCTTACAAGCGAAGCCTTTTCTGAATCCTCAGACTAGAAACATGCATTTTATTTCCGAAACGCACTGAACACGATTTTTACGAATTTGTTAAAAATGCATCGCAAGAATTCAGGCTGTAATATTTATCGTTTCTGTAAAAAAAAATTTACCATCTTATTCTCATTATCGAATAACGTGGAAGACAGTAAGAATACGAAAAATAAACCTATTTTCTTTCATATTTCCCTTTCATTATCGAATAACGTGAAAAATAAACCTATTTGCTGCATATTTGTACTTAATCAACATTAAAGTTCAAGGTATTCCTGCTTAGGTATTTAAATGAAATATTTTTACGATATACGGGATTAATATAGGTTTAACTAGAAAATATTTGCAATATACGAAATTAATATATGTTTAACTAAGAAATATTCCCAATATATGGGCGTTATTATATGCATGCCGAATCTTATGTGCTGCATTTATATATCCAAAATGTATTGAATTCGCATACTCATTTTTTCCACATCCGCATAATTAATCACAAACATGATATTTTACCTAGCCGGTTAGTGCGCTCGTTTTTGTCAGACTCCCATTTTTGGTGCTTGCAGAATTGCTAACTAGGGTTTAGTAACTTTTTAGCCAAATACATCATTTTCAAATCAGCAGTTGAAATTCAACTGTGGAAGCAGCAGTAAAAAAAAATTCTCTGCCAACTTGCCATTGAAGTTGGTTGGATTAATAATAATACCCCAATAACACCTAATGATCACATCTTTCGATATAATACTGATACGTTACTTGATTCAACCACAAGCCTTCTCCCCCTCTCCTCTTTAATTCATTTCCACTCACACCGCCTCTCCCTCTCTCTTCCAAAACCATGTCTTACATCGAAAACTGCCTTCTTTTCTCACTCCCGGCGTTTACTACTTCGTTTTAAATAACGTATCATCCACCCACGAGATCGTATACACACTAGAATCCCTCTCTCTTCTCGTATTTATTTTCATTTTTACACTCTTTCTTTTTTGTGCCTTTTTACCATCCTATTTAAACACCCCTAGACCCTTCACTATCTCATCACAACTTCTCATCCTCCACTTCCTCTTCCTCTCTCTCTCTCTCTATCAAGCACTTTCTCTGCTCTATCTCTCTCAGATACTGCAAAACAAAAGAACTTGAAAAGCTTTCAACTTCAGAAAAAAAAAATGGAAATGGGTATGATTTCAAAAGACTCAACTTGGTGGGTCTTCACAATCCCAGCTTTTCTAGGAACTGAAAATCTCTTCGACAGTTTCATTTTATTTTCAATCATTCTCACTGTCATTTCTGTTTCACTGCTCACTTGGTATTTCTCTGTTGGTGGTATCGCTTGGAAAAATGGTAGAAACCAGCTTGGTACTAAGCCTATCCCTGGTCCTCGTGGTCTTCCTATCTTTGGAAGCTTGTTCACTCTGAGTCATAACTCTTTAGCTCACAGAACACTAGCTAAACTGTCTTCATCTTTCAAAGCTAATCAGTTGATGGCTTTCAGTCTTGGCTCAACACCTGTAGTTGTTGCTTCTGATCCAACTATATCTCGTGAGATTTTGTCTTCTGCAAGCTTTGCTGATCGTCCTGTGAAACAATCTGCTAGAAATCTTATGTTCACTAGAGCTATTGGTTTTGCTCCTAATGGTACTTACTGGAGACTTTTGCGTCGTATTGCCTCATCTCATTTGTTTGCTCCTAAAAGAATCTCAGCTCATGAACAAGGTCGTCAACAAGACTGTGAAGCAATGTTGAACTCTATTACTAACGAGCAGTCATCACTTGGGTCTGTAACTTTGAGGAAACATCTTCAAAATGCTGCTTTGAATAATATCATGGGAAGTGTATTCGGCAAGAGGTATAACATCATGGATGAAGAGAATACAGAAAGTCAAGAGCTTAAAGAAATGGTTCAAGAAGGATTTGATCTCTTGGGTGCTTTCAACTGGTCTGATTATCTTCCTTGGTTGAGTTACTTTTATGATCCCTTCCACATCAGTGAACGCTGCTCAACTCTTGTCCCTCGTGTTCGTGCACTTGTCCGCGGAATCATCGATGAACACAGAGCTAGAAACAATGACAAGTTGTCTGATAACGCTGATTTCGTTGATGTCTTGCTCTCCTTGGATGGTGATGAGAAGCTTAATGAAGATGACATGGTTGCTGTTCTTTGGGTAAGTTAAAAACTTATTACCCAACTTACTGAGATTCTTCCATGCTTATTCTTTATGGAGTGAGTTAGTACTTACTTTCATTTTAATGGTTATTGCAGGAAATGATCTTCAGAGGAACTGATACAACAGCATTGCTAACTGAATGGGTAATGGCCGAGTTAGTATTGAACCCTGAAATCCAGTCAAAGTTACAGTCTGAATTAGACCGAGTCGTTGGTAACAAAAGCGTTACAGATTCTGACGTTACAAAGCTTCCCTACCTCCAAGCTGTAGTCAAAGAAACGCTTAGGGTTCACCCACCTGGTCCACTTTTGTCATGGGCAAGATTGTCCACCTCAGATGTCCATCTCAGCAATGGAATGCTAATCCCATGCAACACCACAGCCATGGTTAACATGTGGGCCATCACACATGACTCAACTGTCTGGGATCAGCCTCTGGTCTTCAAGCCAGAAAGGTTTGTGCAAAGTGAAGGTGGTGCTCATATTGATGTTAGAGGAAATGACTTGAGACTTGCACCATTTGGAGCTGGCCGTAGGGTTTGTCCTGGAAAAATCTTGGTCTTGTTACTGTGAACCTCTGGGTTGCTAAACTGGTGCAGAGTTTCAACTGGGTTCAGGATGAGAAAAATCCAGTTGATTTGAGTGAATTGCTGAAGCTTTCTTGTGAGATGAAAACACCACTCTCTGCAACTGCTGTTCCAAGAAGATATTAGGTTTGGATGTTGGGTTCTAGAGCTGTTCTTTTAATCTAGGGGTATATGAAAGTGTGATGGAAAGTAGTCTCACTTGTTTCTTTTGGTCTTTTGAAGGTTTATGACTTTGCTGGTTTTTTTTGTTCTTGTTTGGGAGGGGTTATATTATACTAATATAAACACTGTCTTTTCATGTTCTTTTTATTATATTTTAAGGTTTAATGGTCTTTAGCTTTTGGTTATTAGAATGCTGCTGGGTTAAAATTTCAAATTAGTAGGATTTTGGATGGGTGATTTACAATGACCTCAGTATTACTAATGACATATCAGTCCAGATGTAAGGAACCAGAAGATATTTAATATACTAAAGTAGTACTTTTTATTTTTTTTGTTTGCTGTTTTTCCTGTAAACTTTACAAATTTCATCATCTAATTGTGTTTGTGTTCTCATTGAGCAAACCCTATCCGTTAATCTTGTAGTAACTTTTTTTTTTTTTTTTTTTTTTTTGAGAATCATGTAAGTTTGATAAAAATATTGACTTTAGTCATGACTTAGAAATGAAGCGTTTTTTATTACACCCCCAAAGCCTAACTTCCACAAGAATGTATGTTTTTTAAAATTTTACTGTCAAACTACGTTATGATCTGGTTGGCAATGCAACAATTATAAACAGCCACGTATATCTAAGTTTGACCCAGTGTAAACATAGAAATTTGACTATTTGCCACATGGCAATCATTTTAGATAACTTGACTTTCTTCAAATAGTGACCACTCTTTGTGATCACACACTCATCAAACCTAGTGCGGTATCTGGAAACACGCAAGTGCGACCGACCCGACCCGACCATATAGATGGACTCCCACCAACCAATGCAAGTACAAAGATACACCTGTAGCTTTTGCCTGTGGGGGAATAGTACACTATATATGGAGCTATCATTATTAGCTGGACAGAACTCAAACAGAAAACAAGTACAAAAGAAAAGATCACAAATTCATATTTTTAGCGTTTACATCCGTCAGTGTACAAAAGATCACAAAATCTCTTGCTCAAAACACCTAGGGGTCCTGGACAACAACTTAATCAGAGAGAGCATTCTATAAGAGGGACCCCTGTTTCCATTGGTTCATTCTATAAGAGGGACCCCTGTTTTTCTTGGTGGGGTAGGGTGTGGAAGCAATGAATGGTGGAGATCACTGCCACATAGGGGTGTATCTATCCGGTGTATGAAACCGGTAGATATGTAGCAGCTTCGCTTAATCAGAGAGAGCATGCGGTGCGAAAAAAAGAAGCAGACACTGTAGAGTAAAGGGGTGGCAAAATTTGGTAGAGGGGTGGCAACCTAATAAGACGAAAAAGGTCATTACAAGGAAATTTAAGTGCCCCTTATCAATGAAAATCGGAAATGACTAATTAGCCCTTATTGTTAATAATCAAGATTAGTGTTGATAATCAAGATTAGTGTTGATAATTAATTTTCACTTATTATAGCTCTAAAATCAGATTTTTGGAGTTATAAAAAAAAATTTAGAGGAGAAGAAAAAAATTATGTAATATTTGTGAAACCCTAGATTTTGATTCACTCAACCAAAATGAGTGATTCCAGTGACTCGATATACTTCTAAATTAGTTCCAATTAGCTTTTTCTCGCTCAAAATTATCTAAATTAAATAACAAAATCAAAACTTTGGAATTTTCAGAAGAACTTACGGTTGCAATTTTGCTCGTGACCAACCGTAACTGGTTAAATTTGGGGAAGATCCAATCGTAAAACCAGTTACAGTTGGTAACTAATGAATCGAGACCAACCGTAATTACCCTACGGTTGGTGTGTCAACTTAACTTTTGAACCGTAAATCATTATTTGATAAATTCTTAAGACACGTAAATATTTACCAGGTTGGTATGGTTGTTTGAGTAACAAACCGTAACTCAATTACGGTTGATAAATATGATGCAAATAAAAACCGTGAATCTTGAACATATTCTCAAAACTAAGAACTTATGGTTGGTATTTGAGTTTAAACCAACCGTAACATCAACCCAATCTACGCTTATGGTTCGTATTTGAGTTATTACCAACCGTAACTAGCATAAACCCGTAAATTTCAATTTCAATTTTCATACAAAACCCTAATTTTTGATACAAAATTAACTTAAATCCAACACCATAAACTAATTAAACCCTAACCGAGTTTTTCCAAACATTTTTTAAATCGCCGATTAATCGAAGATGATGAAATTTTCGGTTTAATGGAGGTTAGGGTTGATGGAGGAGAAGAGAAGATGAAGAAGAAGATGAAAAAAAAAAAAAAAAAACTGATTTTATTTTTCCGATTCACTAGGTTTAAAAAAATTGATTTGATTTTGGTTAATTTAAGGTGAAAAGGGTAATCTAGTCAATCTACATCCCCTATAGGATACCCCTTAACCAATAAGAGGGACATTGCTATCACACTTGACGTCCCTCTACCATTTCTTGCCGCCCTTTACCAAGCTTGTTAACTATAGCCATGCTCAAACCCTAGTTTCTATAGGTGTTTTCGATACTTGGAAAAGAGCGTCAGTAGGATGTAAACATTTGCAAACAGGTCTAGTTTTGTTTTTGCATATAGACTTTATAGGGAATGAACAAGACACTCCTCTGTTTACGTAGCACGTGAAATTGGTAAATTTTTTGGTTTTTCTCTGTCCCTCCCTCCACAATTAATCTCTCTGTGCTAGCCCTGTTCTATACACTTCGGCGCTGATATAAATAGTTTCAAACAAGTAACGTCTCAATCGGGGAGATGAATACACTCTGACGACATATTCAATACACCTAGGTCTAGTAGCTCCATTTTTTAAAATGCCACTTGATGCATCAAATGTTTTGATGTCATTTCACGTCATTGATCAGCGTAAAGGTCACAGGCTAGTTCCAAAGACCAAACACCAAAGATCTTTTTCTTGTAACAAGTACCAGGTAGGTCACAAGCTATGTAGTTCATCAGATCTTAATTAGCCATGGAGCCAGCCAAGGATGGTGAAATCTCAACCATCCAGATGCATATGTAGCGGTATCATAGTTGCGGGTTCTACATTCACACGAGAGCATCTCCATTAGTGGGTGCTAAAAATCCTACGTTGAATTTTTATTTAAACTCTTATTTACGGGGTGATATGTTTATGGCAAAATAGTAATGCTTTGCTCATGAACTATCTCCAATGGTGGGGTCATATTTCTAAGGTTTGTTTTTTTATGGATAATAATAAAATTGATTCTCTTTTTCTTATTGGTTTAAAAAAATTTATTTAAAGATAAAAATTTAAAATATAATTAAAAATATGACATGGAGGTCATTCCCAATGTTTAGATAAGACTTTCTCTAAGACCTTCGTATTTATTTTGACACCGTTCCTACTTAATAGGACCCACTTTGTTGGAGATGTATTTTATACAAATGAGGGTCTAAAATCCTATGTGTCATAAGAAAATAAATTTTTCATCCTCAATTGGAGATGCTCAGATAGTGTCTAGGATCAGGATCTTATGATGTTATAAAATGAAACTTGGCATATCCAGGTTTCTTCTTAATTTGGTAATATCCAGGAACGACCGTGTCTAGGATCTCATTTTCAAACGGGGCGCCCACATTTTTTTCCCTTTGTGTCGGGTGCATACAAAAGCTAGTCAAATGGCTAGCAGGAGGGAGTTGGTAAGAGTGCATTGGATTGTAGACTCGCTTTTAGAAGTCGTGAGCATGGGAAAAACACTGAAAACTTCTCCTATGTTTCTTCTTGCATACAGTATTTGTTTGTTTTCTAGCTTAAGAGCAAGAAAACACAGAGAGCATGCATGGTCAGGTTCTCAAGAAAACAACGGGGTTAGTAGGGAAGAGTGACACTTTTTTTCTCTCCTCTCCCACCTGTCCCATTCTAAACCCCTATCTCCTCTCCAATCAACATACTTACATTGAAGATGCTTATTCAATATCCAGATAGCTAGTGGTCTGCCCTCTTCTAGCTGAGCTAACCTTTTGGTCTGTGGTACCCTGCAAATCCGATTTGCTCAGAGAAGAAAGAAACTTATTGTTGCTCTAAGCATTTCATACTATGGGCAACTACTGCTATTTGAATAGTGATCATGTCAATACTGTTTGTTTTTTCCTTGTTTGCCTGATCAAATTTGCTGAAACTTCAACCAAGAAGGTGTTGTCTTGCATATTCTGCTTTGTGCTATGTTGGAAACAAAACGCAAAAAACAGATTACAGAATATGAATATCAAACAGCTGAGTCGCGGACTAGGTCTCTATCTTTAAGGTGTTTCGCGACTACGCTCTTGATTGTGCTAGCGATCAATTCTTTGTTGAAAACCCTATGGTATAAAACAATGATATCTCTCTTGTTCAATTTCCGCACCGGTGAGAAATTGAACCAACAACTACCCTTTCTTCACTTGCTCGAACTCAAAAATAGATGAAAAACCAATTGTTTTCATCTTCTCCGTAAACCGGTTCTTTTATATCTCAAAAGAAATCAATACGGTTTTTAATGAAAATAAATTTCGTAATTAGTGCTCACTGAAAATCCTCCATAACAGTCATAAAACGGTAACAATATAATAAAACGGTAACAATATAAATCAGTTTCTGAATCACCAGACCTCTCAAGATCCCAAGGCCCCCGCTCTCCCGGATTTTATTAAGTAATATATATATAATATACCTAGTCAAATGTGTGGGGTGAAGTGAGCACGGAAATCTGGGTGTCATCCGTGGAATCACAAACAATCTTAACATGAATTAGATACATGCATTAAAGTGCGGAAAAAGCATAGTATGCCTAGGTAGATGATGATTCATAGATTCCAAACCCATGCAAGTTTGTCATGATCTCGTCATCATTCCCAAGGTGATAGATCGAGATATGGATACATAAATGAAACCATACGAGTACTAAAGGTAAAGGAGACGATGGTTTACGTGGTTCGGCACTAAGGCCTACATCCACGGATCAGGAGATATCCACTATAAAGTAAACGATTACAAAAGTAAGGAGACGATGAATTACATGGTTCGGGGAGAGATCTCCCTGAACTCATACTTACTTCTCTCTATTCTCTCTCTATTTCTTAGTTTTTCTCTCTCGACCCCCCTTTTCTGTGGAAGGGGTATTCATATATATAACTAAATCAAGTGGGTCCACTGACAAGGAACTGTGGGGACCTTATCTTCTCGTGCTCTGTGCATGGTCCGCGGACTTCCTTGTCATCCCGCGGCTTCTATATTACCCACACTTATCACGTTGACCTATCCTCGCTTCCTCCGTGGGTCGTCTGACACGTGCCCTCTGAGTAGATTGTGCTCTGTGCATGGTCCGCGGACTTCCTTGTCATCCCGCGGCTTCTATGATACCCACGCTCGTTACGCTGACCTATCCTTGCTTCCTTCGTGGGTCGTCGACACGTGCCCTCGAGCGGCATTAAATACGAGTGGTTGGGGCTATCCCGTCCGTGCCCAGACGGTGTCGGTCCTCCCCCTGTCACGTACGTGTCGGTTGGACTATCCCCAACCGTTGATTACATCTTACCTCGTGATGGGGTAGAGTAACTCATTGGTGTTATGTGGGATCATCTAATTTGGATGCTCCTTCATCTTTGATTGTTGGTCTTGACGGATGGCACGTTGTCTAAACGCCACGGATGCCCCTATGTGTCATCCTCTTTGAGACATGGCCTCCACGTGGGCTCACGCTAGTACACGTGGCAATGGAGATAAATAAGTGTACTTACAATTTGCCCCTCTTCTTGCGGCTTTTTGTTGGGCGTTTAGCTTTTGTTGGAAGAAGAACCGTGTGGTACGTTTTTATCTCCCTCCTCATAACTTCTCCTAAAAGGTGCTACTGCATTTATTGTGCACGTTTCCCATGTCCGGCCATAACTGCCCTTTGGGTAGTGGGCGGTTTCTCTTGGTCTTATAAAAAGAGAAGAGTGAGAGAATGTGAATTTAATTCACATTCTCTGTTTTATTCTCTGTTTTTTTTTGTCTTCTTCATCTTCTTAACTTCCTCTGACATCATTGTTGCTGCTTCTATTCTTTATTTACGCTCTTTTGTAATTCTTTATTCTTTATTCTTGTATTCGTGCTCTTTGCTGCTTTGCCACCTTTCTTCTTGTTGATTTACTCTTTGTGGTTGGGTATAGTCTTTTTATTCCGTTTAATCACCATGCCTAAGCTGTTGAGTTCTTGATCTTGGTGATGCGTTGATGATGAGTTTAAATTTATGTATACCACAGGATTTGAGGGTTGGCGCCATTTGAGTCGTGTGCTTTAATTTTATCTTTCTTCTTTTGAGTTGGGATAATAACTTGAGAGTTTAAGTAGTTGTAGACGAATTCTAGGGTTTGCAGTTGTTCTTGAGATTTTTTCGCTTTTCGATCTTTCCTGTCTCTGACTTGTACTTTTATTCGTGTTTGTGCCCGCAGAAATGTCCGACCACCCGCGGGTCCCTTACCAAACTCCTCCGTCGAGTCCTCATAGGTCACCTCGGAGTGATTCTACTACTAAAGGTGGAGCCCCGCCTTTGCTTACCCAGGATAATGCTCGGGATAGGCGAACATCCTCGTCCCTTGGTCAGAGATCTTCGTTTAAAAGGGGTGATCCTCCGCAGGGATCTAAACATGCCGTGAATCGCCCTAGAGGTGAGTCTCCTGAGCAACAGAATCCGCGCACTGAGCCTTTAAATGTGCAGCCTCTCCGCTCCAAGCCTCCCCCGCGGACTAATCCGCCTGTGTCTAGTTCGAGTAAGTCAACTAAGACTCTATCTTGAAGAGAAAGGCTACGGAGATAGAGTCTTCGGGAGACATAGTTCCTCCTAAGAGGAAGGCTGCGGGTTACGCGGAAGATACTACGGGAGAAGCTTTGAGGAAGACTCTGCTTTGTTACTTTCCGTCCTTTATCTTTGGGTAATAAGAAGTTTACCTTCCGACACATTGATCTTGAGGCCTTCAAGGTGAAGCATGGTCTTGACACTTCCAAGTTCGTTTTTATGCGTGATAAAGATATAACTTATGAGATGGTTACCAATTACAAGTATGATGCCTTTCATTTCTTGACAACCGTGGGTGCTTTGAGGCTGGTTTGATGCTACCCTTGTATAAAGCCGGTGATGATTTCTACTCTACCGGGTCTTGTCTAGCCGCGCGATGCTGCAAGAAAAGTCATAATCGCGGGGTGCAACGGTTGTGAAACTATCTTCGCCATCTTCGTGAATGCTATCTTCGTAGCAAGGGGAAAACGATGATGACTTGCTATGCCCCTAAATTAGAAAAGGAGAAAGGGTGGTATACTCGAGAATTTCAACAAATCCTTTGGAGATTATGTTACTTGGGAATACTCGTAAACCGTGGTGCATGAGTGCGGAACATTGCTTCGCTAAGGGGAAGTTCGACTTTTGAGTGAGGTAAGTGACTCCAAAATGGCGAGGGTTCTGGTGCCGAAGGTCTTCCTATTCCCGATGATGAGAGGATTAAGCGTGATCATGACTATGAATGGTCCGCCACCGTTCTTGAAGTCGTTGGTCCGTGGGCCTATGGTTGGGTTCCTGGGCCCCATGGTTGGCGGCCTACTGTTGATAGTCCTCATCGCGAAGTTTCTCCCGCTCGTTATGCCCATTACTGCCCTTGGCAGATGAGTTTTGTAGGCATGGATTTTGCTTATAATCGCGATGTTGACGACGCGGAAGGCGAAGATATTCACGATGCTAACCTTCTTTCGCGAGAATCTTGATGTTGCTAAGGTGTGTTGTTTGTTTTCTATGTATATATGCCCCTTCGTTTTCTTGAATAATATTGATTATGCTAAGGAAAGGAGATGCCGATAGCTCTTTTATCATTATGTGTGGTAGGTGCGTAGAGACAAGGGGATCAATCCAAAGCGATCGTCGAATTCTCCCACCGAGGGTTCTACGGTTCGAGGATGTGAGCAGTCCGTGGATGGTGATGAGGATGTTTCAGACGGGGAAGAAGCGGGTGAGACTTCTCAGCCCATTCAAGAAGCGAGATAGTATTGCCGGTGGGAGCGTTGGTGGAGGTGGTGGTGGTCGGGCCAGCTTTGGTGGTGGATGGTAGTAACGATCAGGCGAGGGGGCTACCAAGGATGGGGATGGGGTGATCAGGAGGGGGCTACCAAGGATGGGGATGGTGGTGACAAAGGATGGGGATGTTGGAGACAAAGTCTTTGGGGATGTTGGGGACAAAAGTGGGGATGTTGGGGACAAGGGTAAGAAAATTGCTCTTGATAGTGGTGACAAGGATGGGGATGCTTCTTGCGAGTTTTCCTTTGGTAGGGTTTTATCCAGGGAGCAATCATTTGACATGGCCACGGTTATGGGGCTTGTCTCGGATTTCACTACGCTTCCCGATGGTGATGATTGGAATGTCCTTAAGGATAGGCTGCGGGGTGACCCCACACGTGGATACGATCTTTGGGGTTTTGGCGGTACATCCCGAGGTTTGTGTCGGCACCTCCTCCTCCGCTGGTGGGGTTTTGACGCTAAGCACAAGCGGTGCCTCGTTTGGTGGGACATCCTTAGACTCTCCTTGAGATGACTTTACGCGGTCCTTGGTCGCGGATGGTGATGATCTTTGTTTTGGCGTGGTTGCGAAAAGAAAAATTTGCTTGTCGTGCCTCATCTGCCTTTGTGATTGAGGGGAGAAGAGTTCGGACTCTTTTACTCGTCGGCATATGGAACTAACCCAGGAGGAGGTGGTAGATCGAGTGTGGGGCGAGAGTCTTGTGACCCAGCGGGATTGATCTCGTGGTGGATCCTCCCCTATTGTTCTTTGGTATGATGGCCATTCTTTGATGGGTACCAGTACAATTATCCCCAACAGCGGTTATTGGAGGTTTGTCCTACTCTTTCTTCCCCTGATTTTGCTTAAATGTGTTGTGAACTAATTTCCCTTTTTGATTGATAGATGATGAGGAGTGAGTATTGTAACCATCATCTTTCAGAAGCTCTTCAAGGCCAAGTCTCTCAAGCTGGAAGGGAAGCTCCGGCATTGTGAAGAAACGCTTTCGGGCGTTGAAGCTTCGGTCTCCGCTAAAGATGAGGAAATAGCGGAGTGAAGGGTGCAGCAAGCGTAGGAGAAGCGAGCGGGACGCGGAGGAGGCAAGGCTGCGCTCTGGTGGCCTCGGTTAAGGCCAAGTTAGCGGTTCTTTGAGAAGAACTCCTCGTCTATTTGGTCTGCGCTTCCTCTTCTTTGGTAGTTTCTGCTCCTTATTTGTTACGAGTTTTCTCCTTCTTCCCTCCTCCATTGTCTTTTGTCTTCAGTGGGCGGAGTCCCTGAATTGTTGTGGCTTCGGAATGAGAGGGCTCGTCAAAAAGGTCGCATTGCTGAGTTAGTTGAAAAACTTAAGAGTGAGTCGGCGAAATGGAATGCCCGCGCGGATGTTCATAACGCTATGGCCGAAGAATGGCGTAAGAAAAAGCATTGCTTGGTAGATCTTCAAAATCGAAATAACCATGACCGCCACTTGTTCAACGGGGCTCTTTTATGGGCGGGATAATCTTGAGAAAGCCCGCGGGCAGATTTCCTCTTTAGAAATTAAGCTTAATGTGATGGAAGGAGGCTGCGGCGGCGCGGTCTTCTCATCCCTCGGATGTGCGGACTTATATGCGGCGTCTTGCCAAGGAAAGAGACGATGCTAGGGCGAATGTAGTGCTCTCGGTAGTGCTTTATCCGCGTCTCGAGCTGATGTGGCTCGTCAGGTTGAGCGTGAGAGAGACTTAGAGGTGACTATGTATCGCCTTAACAAGGGATTGGAATCGAAGAATGATGAGGTTAATCGATATCGTCATTCGGACTCGATGCTTCGAAATGATCTGAGCGCGAGTCGGTATGCTCATAATCTTCTGCGGGTAGATTATGATAGGTTATCGAATGAATATGATTATGCCGTGAAGCAAAGGATTAGCGGTTGATCATTGTGAAGGTATACGTTTTTGTCATCGAGTGTGCTTTATCTTGTATCTGTTATAAGCTGTTCTTTTTCCATTATCTGCGAGCTCCGGGGACAGACTTCGAGCTGCGGATGACAAATTTGCGAAGCTCAAGCTAAGGTAGTTCAATTGGAGGGCCAAGTTAATTACCATCGTGGCCGAGGCCTCGTCTCGGGAGGAAACATTTGAAGCATGCCAATCAAAAGGTGGACCTTCTTTCCACTTCCCTGAGTCAGGCCGAGATGAAGAGTGTAGCCATAGGCTTCGTGGCTCGTAAGCAGTTGGCAGAGGAGATTAATAGAACTCTTGGTGAGATTGAGTTGGATCTCAGGAAAAACCATGGGTTAAACAAGAGTTACACTCGGCGTCCGTGCCCGCGCTCCCTTCGGGCTCTTGGGCCCTCCTCGGTGGTAGTGTTCCTTCTCTTTGAAGGACAAACCCGCGGATAACGCTCCTTCCCGAGTAGGTCACATCTAGTATGCTAGGGATTTATCTCAGTTGCTTATCCTTTTTGGCGTTTTTGCTACTCTTTTTGCTAGGCTTGTAATCATTTTGTCATGTACTAGATCAAACTTTGGTGTTAAATCTGAATTTGAATTTTGTTGAATTTGCATTTTTTGTTTTTTCAAATAAGTTAACGTAATGAATACTTAGTAGTATTTACTATCCAAGGATGTTGATCTTTGAATTTGAGAAAGTGTATTGTTTGCGGCATTAGTAGGTTGATATCCGGAATTGCCTTGTGACCTTGCACCCCGTCCAGCGAATTCCTTGGCCAGGGGATTCCTGAACGGTGGGGGTCTGGCCGACGTTCAAGGATATATTCCATTGAGTTCGCGGCTTGTAATATTGCTCGGGTATCTCGTTCTGTGGGAAGTCGCCCCCCGGTCGTACACTTATAGACGCTTACGGGGGAGTTCCACGAGATTGCATGTGTATGCTCCGATATGTTGCATGCGTGTGCTCTGTATGGGATATTGCCCGGTATATTGCAGTGGGTAAGATCCACGCTTTGTGCGGGATATCCCTCTCAAAATGTCAATTCTTAATAATGGTATTGCACAATGATTTACGTGGTTCGGCCTTAAGGCCTACATCCACGGGGTAACAATAGTATCGATACTTTATTAAGGTGTGACACGGTTTTCAATGTACATTGTGTAAGTAGTATATACATGTGGTTCATATGGTTTATGTACATTGTGTGAATATGTGTTTCATGTGGTATAGGTTGTGGGTTTTGAATAAATTGAAATGCGCGTGGGTAATGAATGGGATATGATACTTGAAAGTGAAAGCTTTGATTGATTGAAAAGTTAAGGTGTGTTACTCCTTTGTCAGAGATAGAAACATGTGGACTAGCAAGTCCCTTTTCTTCTTACGAAATGCACACGCAGAGTGGTTGGTCATGGGTAGTATGGCTTGAGGTATTTGGCATTCCACGGATGCATGAGGATTTCCCCTTTCGGGTTGCGCGAGATAGTAAGAGCCATTTCTGCGATGTCGTGTATTACGTAGGGTCCTCCCCAAGTTGGTGCCAATTTTCCCCACTTCTTTTCTCATTTGGTATTGGGAATGGTCCTCAACACATCTTGCCCTTCTACAAAATTCCTAAGTTTCACTTTTTTGTTATATTCTCTGGCCAACCTGCGTTGGTAGTTTTCCATTCTTTGCAGTACCGCTTCTCTCCTTTCTTCGAGGTCGTCGAGCTTTTCTAACATCATGTCCGTGGTGAGATTCTTTTCCCATGCTTCTGTTTTTGTAGTTGGAAGTAGAATTTCCGCAGGGATTACTGCTTCTGCCCCGTAGGTGAGCAAAAACGGGGATTCTCCGGTGGCTGACCTTGAGTCGTCTATATGCCCATAGGACGTTATGCATTTGTTCACACCACCGCCCCTTGTACTCGTCTAGTTTGTTTTTTAAGAATAAGTGCCAAAGTTTTGTTTGTGGCTTACCTTGTCCATTGCTTTGTGGGTATATGGGGGTGGATTTGTTTTCGAATCTTGAAGGTGTCGAACGACAAGTCAATATTCTTTCCTTGTAGTGTTTTTACCATTGTCGGAAACTATCTCTGCGGGGATGCCAAACTGCGAGATGATATTTTGAAAAATAAAAGTAAAGACGTCTGAATCCCGAATTCTAGCCAGTGCTTTTGCTTCTACCCACTTGCTGAAGTAATCCGTCGCCACTATTAGGAATCTTCTTTTCCCTGTCCCTGATACGAGCGGGCCTACTATGTCGATCCCCCATTTCCCAAAGGGCCACGGACTGTCCACAGAATTCAGTTTTGTGGCTGGGGCGTGGATTCGCTTGCCGAATCTTTGACATTCTTCGCACCTTTGCGCCATCCTAGCCGCGTCTCGGATCATGGTTGGCCAGTAGTAGCCCTGCGTCTTCGCCTTATCTGCAAGGGATCTCATTCCACTGTGATTCCCCGCGTCCCCTCTGTGGATGTCTTTCAAGATGAAATGTCCCTCTGATCGAGACAGACAACGACGAAGTGGCCCGAGGAATGATTTTCTGTATAAGGTTCCGTCTCTTAGCTCGTACATCCCTGCTCTGGATTGTACCTTCCTAGCTTGTTTGGTATCCTGGGGGAGTTTCCCCTCTTTTAGGAAAGAGTGGATTTCGGTTCTCAATACGCTTCTTTATTTGTCGTCGTCTTCATCAGCTTGTCGCGTGATGTCATCGTCTTGAAAGCCGTCGAAGATGTGCTCTCCGACATCATCATCAGAAATATCTTCGTCCTTAGACTTGCATTGGTTAGCCGCGCATGTTTCTTGGGGCTTGATAGATGGTTCGTACACTCTTGTTATCTTGATTGCTTCGACATCCTCATTTTTAAGCATGGGTGATATGTATGCCGGGGCATCTGCGTGTCACGAGCTCCTTCCTACGCAGATGTCGAAATTTGATTTTTGGTATTTGGGAAACCAACGTTTGTACCAGAGCCATGTATGCCATCAGTGTTTCGTCATACACATTGTATTCGTAGCCTATCTGTCGTATGATTAATTGTGAATCACTCGTTAAGCGTACTTCTTGTATCCCTAATTCAATTATCAAGCGGAGGCGTGGACCACTCCTTCGTACTCTACGATGTTATTTGTATGGCCTTCGAATTCCAATACGAATGCATGCACGATCCTATCTCCGTGGGCGTGGTGAGGACGATGCCTATCCCCGCGCCCTCTCTATTTTTGGAGCCGTCGACAAAGACCTCCCATTGTCGTGGGTTCATTGGTTCAAGAATGTTATTTGGCTCCTTTTGTTTTTCCATTTCAGGGGCACCCATGGCCCTCCATCCTTGTATGCGCACTTCTTCTTCGTTGTCTAAAGGTAGGTCTGCTAGAAAGTCCGCTAACACTTGCGATTTCTGAGAGTGTTGAAGCTCATAGTGGATATTGAATTGGTCGAGGTATGTGCTCCATTTCGCTATCGTCCTACCTTTCTGCCCCTTTGAGGATGGCTTCTAAGGGTGCTCGGCATGGGATACGTATGTCATGCGTTAAGAAGTACGTCCTCGGCTTTAATGTAGACCATACGACGGCTAAGATGAGTTGTTCGATTCTTGTGTAGTTTCTTTTTGCGGAATTCATAGTCTTCTTGACATAATAGATCGGCTGCTCCTCCTTTGTGTGGGTCTGACAAATCTGCGCTTCTTGCATCGTCATGTTCTTTGCAATGTATAGTGCCGGGACTTCGTCGGAGTCTGGTTTTACGAAGGATGGGGATCTCTGCTGGAGGTCTTGTTTGACGCCTAGGAAAGCTTCTTCGCATTCTGCCGTCCACTCAAATTTCGTCCCCTTTTTTAGTATGTTAAAAAGAGTTTGCACCTATCCAGAAGATCTTGAGATGAATCTTCCCGGGGCTGCTAGGGATCCATTGAGCTTTTGTACTTCTTTTAGGTTCTTTGGGGATGGCATGTCTACTATGGCTCGGATCTTTGCGGGATCTACTTCAATGCCCCTTTTTGTCACCCAGGTACCCAAGGAATTTTCTGATGTTACTCGAACGTGCATTTTCCGGGTTGACCTTCATATTGTGTTCTCTCATAGCCCCGAAGATGTCCCTCGAGTCTGGTGGTGGTTCTTCCTCAATCTGCTCTTGGCAGAGCATATCGTCGACATAGACCTCTAGGGTCCTACCAATCCACGGCTTGAAAATAGCATCGACCATCCTTTGGTACGTTGCTCCCGCATTCGGAGTCGAAAGGCATCCTTACATAGCAATAGAGACCGTGGGGTGTGTAAAATCTTTGTATGTTCTTGATCTTCTTCTGCTAAAAATAGTTGGTTATACCCGGAGTGTCCGTCCATGAATGATAACTCTTCGTATCCTTCTCTGCGTCGACGAGGTGATCAATCTTTGGGTAATGGATAACTATCCTTGGGGCATGCTTTGTTCAAGTTGGTGAAGTCGATGCGGATTCGACCCCTCCATTCTTCTTTGGTACTATTACCATGTTAGAGATCCAAGTAGGATATTTGACTTCTTTAATGAAACCGACCTCCAACGGCTTTCGCGATTAGTCTCTCTTGCTTTGTGATACTCTGTAGCCACCTTTCGTATCTTTTGTCTTCTTTGGGGGTGTACCGGGTTTAATCGCAACTCATGTTGTCTTGTCTTCGGGTCTATTAGGGCATATCGGATAGTTTCCACGCGAAGATGTCGCGTATTCTTTTAGTAGTTTCACCCAGCGAGGCTTCGCGTTCGTTGTCCATTAGAGTTCCTATCTTGATCTTCTTTGGATACTCCTCCGTTCCTATGTTAATTTCCTTCACCGCTTCCAAGGATGTGAATGTGGGTTTTGGTTCCCCCAGGTGAGGAACTTTCTTTAATTGCTATTTGGTAGGCTCGGGTTCTTTGTTCGCAAGAGCGCCCAGCTAGCGTTTGATGTTGATGCCAGTGTTCCCTACGGAATTCCCTTTAGACAAGTTTTTTCTGAGATCTCTTCCAAGTATTCGTCGATGGCTTTGTCCTTGGATATTGCTTTGTTAGGGCCCTGCGGGTTCTTCTTTTCTCATCTTCTTCATTATTTAGCCGTATTTGCATTGCCTGGCATTCCTTTGCGGAAACTTGATCACCCTTGATTTCCATCACCCCAAAGGGAGTAGGAAACCTAAGGTATTGATGGTAGGTGGATGCGACTCCCTTAAGTTTGTGGACCCATTTTCGTCCAATAATGGCATTGTAGGGTGAAGGCGTGTTCACCCCTGAAGCGGGCGTTAACTTTCATCGGACTGCGTCTACTTGCAAAATAATATCCCAGAAGGCTTCGTAGCCGTGCCATTGAATCAAGTAGATGGTGTAGTGCGAGGTCAAGAGTTGCTCGTCATTAAGCTCCATACGCTTGAAGGTATCATAGAACGGGACGTTTACGGAGCTCCCTCCATCAATGAGTATTTTCTTTATGTTGCATCTGCGATTGGCGGAGTGAGGATCAAAGGGTCGTTGTGATCTTCCATGTCGTCCTCAATGTCCTCGGCCTCGAAGGTTAGGGGTGCGTTCATCCATTCTTCGTGCTCTTCCACTTCTTTTCCATCTAAGTTGTAGAGCTCACAATAGTCTTCAAATTGTTTCCTCAGTCTTTTCCCTATCTGTGCGGTTAGGGTTGGTTCTTTGTTTCCGAGCGGGATATAGTGTTCGGTGTACGATTACCCTCGGCAATTGGACATTTGCTGCGTTTGGTTCTGTCCTCCGTTCCGAGCCTTTTCTATATACTTTTTGAGATCCCTGCATCAATCGGCTTTTGTATCGCTATCTTAAGATTTTTGCACTTCTCGGTTGAGTGCCGTAGAAGCGGTGGAAATCGCAATACTCTTTGGATTACTGCCGAGGCGGTGGTTGTTTCCCCTTAGACCAAGGCCGGTCTAGGTCTTCACGATCCTTGATCTCCTTTAGAATGCGTGAGTAGCTGGTAATGAGCTTTGTGTAGACTCGGTCCTCAAATTTTCTTCCACCCCTTTTGTGGTCATCTTTAGATCCTTTTGGCGTTCGCTTGATCATTCGCTAATTAGCGGAATTGGTCCGTGGGGGTCGTTGAGCACTGTGCTCTCGGGTTCTCTCTTTGAATTTCTTCCAACCTTGCATGTTTTTCGATGATTATCCTCAAATCTCCTTACGTGGTTGGAGAGGTGCAGTGGATTTCAACAAACAAAGGGCTCATCTGTCGAGCCCCCATTTGTAACAATTAATACTCACCACGGGATCCACATGTCCTATGGCTTGACATATCTTGTGCCACCTATCCAGTGTATTCTCGAATGGACTCCTTGTATTTGATTGCAAGTGAGAAGAGCTTGTCCATCCTGTGTTTACAACCTTGTTGTACATATAAGTAGCCAAGAATTTTTAGTGAGTTGATCATACGAATTGATGCATCCAGGCTTGAGGTTATCAAACCAAGATAGGGCGGATCCTTTCGGGCTTGAAGGGAAGTATCGCAAAGTATAGCTTCGTCGTGGTCCCATCGGCCATTACCTGTTGTAATATCGTAGGTGAGCGGCGGGATCGGTGGATCCGTCGTAACACTCGAAGGATGGGACCGGGCATAAGGGTATGATAGCGGTGGCCAAGCATGTTGTGCGAGTGGGGTGGTGTTGGCTTCCTTCATAACTTTGTTCTAGTCTTCCACCTCCTGTCTGGTCTTGATTTGATTGATCTCTGCTAACATCTCTGCGCGGAGACTCTCCATTGCCAAACGGTGTTCTTCTTGAATGGAAGGGCGTGCCTTCCTTGTAGATTTACAGCGTCGTGGCCTCCTCCTCATCATAGTGTCCGATGTGTCCGGGTGATAGTCGGGTCGGGCCTTCTATTATTAGCGCACCTCTTGGTTGACTATTGCAGGTGTGTTCTCGAGGATCATCCTCGGTCTCTATTCTGTACCGTGAGTTAGCCTCGTCTGCTGATTTTCTAGCTCGCGCTTTGGAGGATCTTCTCTCTTAATTCTTGGTTCTCTTGGGCTAGTAAGGCCACCGCATCCGCGTATGTCTGTTGATTCCGTTTTAGTTCTTCTAATTGCGCCAAAAGCTGCTTGATTGGTTTGATGCTTGATTTGTTCCTATCACGGACTGGGCTTGTTCCTCGGGGGCCGCGGTGTTGATTTCCATTGCTATCTGTCTGCCGGCTCTATCATTTCGTAGGATCCCTGCGTGCGATTGTTCGTTTTGTTCGTTAGTCTGTGGCATCCCATAGGGGTTACGGATTCGATTACGCCCTTTGTTTCTCGAGGTTCCGTAGGCTGGTTGTTCTTTGTCACTTTGGAGGCGACCATTTGAGAAGTTCCTTCGGTAGGTGTAGCGGCCTTTGCCCGCGGCCTTCCTTGCTTCCATTGCGATGATGCCCGCATCTGAAAGGAATGTGCTTTCCGCTCCATTCTGTGCCTTGTCCCAGGTGCGAGTCCGCGCCCTTTTGTTTGCTCCTTGTTACTACCGGCGTAGTCCTATGTGCCTCTTTTGAAGGTACCTTTGTCTTTCCGGCATCTTTGTTCCTTTCCATTGCAATACTCTGCACAAAGAACATGGAGGTAAACCGAGACAACAAGTCCACGGGTTAGCTGTTAGTTCAACTTTGATTTCATAAGCTCGATTTCCAGTGGTAATGAGTGTACTCAGGTTGTTAGTTTGGCGAATAATACGAAAAACATAGACGGATGCGGATTTAACCGGGATAAGGTCCATGGGTTGTTGTTCGCAAAAAGTTCAAATCTGTTGGTGGAAGTTATGTTTGAAATATCAGTTAAAATACAGATCTGTTGGCTTAAGGGTCACTCAATGCCCAGATCCGTTGTTAGAAAATATAGTAGACACAAGTATGTGCGAAAAATAGCCCCCAGACCCAGATCTGCTAGTTAAAAATCGTAAAAGACCCAGATCTGCTGTTAGACGGCACAAACAATACAAATACGTGCGAAAAATAAATTTAAACAGAGATATCATCTATGTTCTAAGTAAAACTTTTGAGGTAGAGGCTATAAAATCACAGGGAAAGATAAATCTTTTTACCGGGAAAAAGTCCCTGTTTCTAGCGCCAAATTGTGAGCACGGAAATGCTGGTGTCATCCGTGGAATCACAAACAATCTTAACATGAATTAGATACATGCATTAAAAGTGCGGAAAAAGCATAGTATGCCTAGGTAGATGATGATTCATAGATTCCAAACCCATAAGTTTGTCATGATCTCGTCATCATTCCCAAGGTGATAGATCTGAGATATGGATACATAAATGAAACCATACGAGTACTAAAGGTAAAGGAGACGATGGTTTACGTGGTTCGGCACTAAGGCCTACATCCACGGATCCGGAGATATCCATTATAAAGTAAACGATTACAAAAGTAAGGGAGACGATGAATTACATGGTTGGGGAGAGATCTCCCTGAACTCATACTTACTTCTCTCTATTCTCTCTCCTATTTCTTAGTTCTCTCTCTCGACCCCCTTTTACGTGGAAGGGGTATTCATATATATAACTAAATCAAGTGGGTCCCATTTTGACAGGCTGTGGGGACCTTATCTTCTCGTGCTCTGTGCATGGTCGCGGACTTCCTTGTCACCCGCGGCTTCTATATTACCCACACTTATCACGTTGACCTATCCTCGCTTCCTTCGTGGGTCGTCGACACGTGCCCTCGAGTAGATTGTACTCTGTGCATGGTCGCGGACTTCCTTGTCATCCCGCAGCTTCTATGATACCCACGCTCGTTACGCTGACCTATCCTTGCTTCCTTCGTGGGTCGTCCGACACGTGCCCTCGAGTGGCATTAAATACAGTGGTTGGGGCTATCCGTCCGTGCCCAGACGGTGTCAGTCCTCCCCTGTCACGTCTGTGTCAGTTGGACTATCCCCAACCGTTGATTACATCTTACCTCGTGATGGGGTAGAGTAACTCATTGGTGTTATGTGGGATCATCTAATTTGGATGCTCCTTCATCTTTGACTGTTGGTCTTGACGAGATGGCACGTTGTCTAAACGCCATGGATGCCCCTATGTGTCATCCCTCTTTGAGACATGGCCTCCACGTGGGCTCTGCTAGTACACGTGGCAATGGAGATAAATAAGTGTACTTACATCGGGATCCTGGTTTCATGTGCGAACCTTTACAGATACCATGGAGACGAGAGAGATCACAAATCTTTCAAATTGTCATAATGACTTTTCCTCTCAAAATTAAGTTGTGTTAAAGAAATGTTAAAGTTACTTACAGTTGAGATATTCCGTTTTTAAGTATGTTTCAACATGCCAAGATAGGGAAGCTAGATACGCCCCTCTGCATCATCTTTTTGGTAAACGACCATGATTGGAGATGGAGATTTGTAAAACTCAACAGACAATTGATATGCCTCAACCGGAAGTTTTTTGCGATGGGTACATCTGTTAAACTTTTAGTATGATTTCATATATGTAATCATATACTAAATCTTAGAATTTCTTGAAATTATTTACTGTTATGAATATTAAATTTTAGATCTACAAATACTTTGGTGCTTGATAGAAACTCCGATTACAATAAGCCAAGTGAAGATAATGCATTCACTTTGATAGTAGTTTAAAGATCAGTTTTTCATCTTGTATATTCTTTTAATCATCATTTCTTGCATTTTAGTTTCATTTGATTAAACGGATTTTTTAATAGTATGATCCCAAAAAACTAGTTCAAATGAGAACAATACTGCAAATCAGGCAAGTAAGTTCATACATTTCACCGACGGACAACCCACGTCGATCCGTGTGGACTTTGGGATTTCTTTGATATTGTTGATGTTAAGAAAAGGGTTGTCTTAATCTTGTCATAGTTTTCTTTGCTATATTGTTTGTGAGCTTCAACAGTGGTCATGGGACTATTTGGGTTATAGTTTTCTAGTTGCCTATCCTCAACAAGTAGCAGTGGAGGTGGAAGAGGTGGTAGATTTTCCTGATTCCATGCCCACAACCACCACCAGCACCCATTCAAGCAACCCAATGAAGTTTTGGCATACTTTGTGTTTTTTGTATTGTGGATTTTAATGAAATACCGGGAATTTCAGCAGTAAAAAAAGTGATACTTATTCAAGCAACATAATTAACTATCTGATATTCTCATTGTTGAGCACATCTCAATTTTGGCTACACGAGCATGGAATTGGGAAAAAAAACGTTGATGTTTTTTTTTTTTTTTCAAGATTATGATCCAAAAGGGATAACAAATGAACTACATTGATAAACATAAATTACAAAAAAAGTTCAAGATATTGCCATGGTTATGCCCGTCTTTCCCGACTCTTCCAACTGGTTATTAGCTACCTATGAGTGAGAGGTAACCAGAATAGCATTGGGCTAAGTGATAAAATACCCCAATTTCGATGGTCATCTTGTGAAAATGCCCCGGGCGTTAGGAAATAAGTCAAAATGCCCAATCCGTTAGATTTTCCGTTAGAGGAGTTAAGTAGTCGAAAGTGCCCTTCAGTGGTATATTGTTCATAATTTAGGGTTTGGTGTTCGAGTCGGGAGTTCGGGGGCTTAGTGTTCAGGGTTTGGGATTAGGGTTTAGGGTTCAGGTGGTGGTGGTGGTGGTGGTGGTGGTGCGGTGGTGTTGGTGGTGGCAGCGGTAGTGATATTGGCGGTTGTGGTTCGATGGTGTTGGTGGTGGAATCGGTGGTGATAGTTTCGGTGGTGGAGGTGGCGGTGGTAGTGGTGGATGTGGTGGTGGTGGAGGAGGCGGTGGCAGTGGTGTTGGTGTTGGTGGTGGTGGAGGAGGTGGTGGTGGGGATGGTGGTGGTAGTAGTGGTGGTGGTGGTGGGGATGGTGGTGGTAGTGGTGGTGGTGGTGGCAGCGATGGTGGTGGTTGTTCTTTTGGTGGTGGTGGCGGATTGGGGCATTTTGACTAAAAGGTTAAAAATGGAATTTCAAAACTCCATTAATTGGTCAAGATGTCCAATTTTGATTAAAATGCCCCAAAACTAACGGATTGGGGCATTTTGACTTATTTCCTAACGTCCGGGGCATTTTAACAAGTTGACCATCGAAATTGGGGCATTTTGCCTCTTAACCCTAGCATTTCATCACACCCCTTTTCGCTAAATTACTTAACAAAATGCGCAAAATTTTCTAGAGAAACTACTGCTGCCACACCAAGATGAAATTTTCATGCTGGAAATTGCCTAGTACACTTACTGCAGTAGGCTTTCAACCTTCTACCACGAAAATATGTAGTAATCGTCAACTTTACTAAGCAATCTCAGACTTTCAAACCTCCTCTACCCTTAGCAGTTCTCGTCCCAATTGGAGTTTCTAGCTCTTCTTTCTCTAGTTATTCCATGTACTCTAGTTTCCTTTTTTCTTTTTAATTAACAAGGCCTCTTCACTGGGCTGGGCTGCAATCAAATATTTCAAAGGTAATTTAGTTTTTTTTTTTTTTTGATCAGAAAAATATATTAATAGAGTAGGATTTACATGACTTCTACCAGTGGTAGAAAAACGAAAAACAACATGAAACTAAGAAATTATAGGAAGACTGTATCCAATTATATTAATAGTTAATTTAGTTTATCATGTCAAATTGTCAATTTCCTTATAAGCAAACTAAACCCTAGAATTTTACTATAAGTTTATAAGGAGGGTGAGGAGGGTAGAGACTAGAGAGACTAACAGTGTGAGTGAGTGTTTGATGGAAAAGCAAGTGACCCGAATTCTGCTATAAGAAGTAGCCGTTAATGGGATAAGATGTTTCGGAGTTTTTGATTTAAAGATATCACAGATCTTTCATAACCGTCATAATGACTTCTCCTCTCAAAATTTAGCTGTGTGATTATAATTAAGATCAAAGTTACTTAAGAGTGTTGTAATCTTATGGAGAAAACAATAAAAATCAAACACTCCAAGGCACGTAATTCACTGTCTTTCAAACAGTATTTTTTCCCTATAGAATGCACAAGGGATTCCAAGAAATAACTCATCGTCAGGATACAATGGAGTCTAACAATGTGTGTGATGTCAAATGTGCACTGTTTGATCACACCTAAGAACACTCTTGTTGCTGATTATGCCTAAAAGAGTTACTACTTACTAGTATCGTAGAGATATTTCGATACCTGTTCTCCTAGAACAATCTTCAATTTATAGATTATGACGCGCCTGTTTGGAGAAGTTTTATGGCTATGTACGAAGAGATACGTCCCTACTGATTTGGATTCAATACCTAACTATAAAAACCAATACGTTCCGAGGTGTGTTAGCAACCCTTGGATATAGTTAGGTTTGTAACCACCTGATCGTATATAACGTTATACGAATCTCTTCAGGATCAGACATGTCTTTTGAATTCCAAATCCAAAATCAAATTTATCGGGTCCAACAGATAATAACAAACAAATATTTCGAAAATATTTCTAACAGAGAGTTCAGATATTCCCTTTCACATAGTTCTTAGGCACACCAAGATAGGAAGCTAGATATTCTAGTCCGTATCATCTTTTTGATAAACCGAGCAGATTGATTTGTATCTGGAGATTGGTCGGAATCTCTGCGGGCTATCAAATGCCACAACTGGAACGTTAGATTGGTAGATCTGTTAAAAAATAATAATTATGATTTTGTTTCTGTAATAATTTACAAACCAAATGTTGGAATTTCTGGAAATTGTTTGTTTGTCTATCTTACAAATATTCAGTTTAGATCTATAAATGTCTTTGGTGCTTGATAGAAACTCCGATTAAAATAAGCCTAGTGATGATAATGTTTTAGTAGATCAGTTTTGAATCTTGTATATTTGTTGAATCATAACAACATCATTTCCTGTATCTTAGATTCACTTTGATTATTCTGATTTTTCAACAATCAGAGTATGAAGGTTTTGGCACCTCGAACAATCAGATCATGTTATAGTATCTCTGGTGTGATTGAATATGGTCCTCTTGTTGAACTAAAAGTAGCAACAATGGCTGATTGCTGAATCTAATTCTGTTCTAGCGAACATAATCTCAGTCGTTGAATTAAGATTCGAGAACACATATGATTTTTGATTGCATCAGTAGCAGCTTTCAGACCTTTTCGGTAACAAATGTGTAAAGGCAGTTAAATTTCGCCATTTGCACTTGTAACGCAGATAACCATTCCAATTCCACCGGCTTGTTTTACCACAACTCTTTTCTCAAATTTTCAGTAAATTCCCATATCACAAAGACAATTTTTAACTTAAACTCCGATTAAGTAATGTAACTATCATCAACCACTACCAACATTTAACGATAAGTAAATCTGAGCTAGATATTTGTAAATAAAGTCCACAAAGAGTTGAAATGTAACCTCTGAATTGATGTTTCGATGTTACAAGTACAAAGACTACCCAGATAAGAATACACTTTGAAATTCACCAACTTAAACCAATTCAATTGCATACTTTGAGAAACTAAGAAGAAAAACATCTTTAATTCAATGATTACCAATATAAGATTTCTAATAACTGATGCCCATTCGATGATTACCAATATACTCCCTTCGTTCCGATTTACTTGACCTTATAGAGTTTTTCACGCAGATTAAGAAACAACTGAGAGAATAATTTTTTTCCAAACTTACCCATATTAATAGCTTCCTAAATTTTAAACCACCTAGTTTTTAGTTTCTAAATTTAATGTAAATTACGATTTCCGTTGTAATTTACTTGGGATAAACAAAATATTCCATCCAAATCCTTGGAATAATCATTTATCTGCTGATTCTAATGAGAATTAATGGTATGCTGTTGTTTATGGGTGAAAATCGTTTCTGCCGATTTCAGTAAATTCGGTAGGTGAGTGAGAAGGTTTAAACACAAACAAATGTGCTGCACGTGAGCACTTTATAGATTCGAGAGATCAATCTGTACAAGTCCGCCTAAACCAAGAAATGGGTTTGGACTTGCCGGTCACAAAGTGGAGGAGAAGGGTTGATTTAGGGGAGGGAAGCAAAGAAAGGTGTTGAGACCAGAATAGTTCTGGGAGAGTAGTATCTCGACTTGTATCAGAAAGTGAAAGCTTAGGAAGCTTGCAGAGATGAAAGCTTTTTTTGGAGAGCTTGCAAAGTTGCCTTTTCTGAGACTGTAGTATTTTTCTCCCGACGAGACTTGTTGTCTGGTGAAATAGGTAAGACCTATTTATACAAGTCGAGATTGAAACGTGCCACGGCCTCATGAAGGAAGAGAGTAAAGGGTGAAATAATGGGAGGAGAGGTGGTAACGGGCATGGTGTTAATGGGTGAAAACGTTTTCACCATTATTTCCTCATTTATTTGACTAGCTTTATTCCTTTTCACGCTTTCTTAATGTGAGCGTAGTGTCTGCTTGTTGTAATAATGCCAAACCAAGACCCCGGAAAGCATCCCCCGGTTGTGTTGATGTCTCGAGTGTTGGTTGCATCTTGAGTGCAAGTGGTGCTGCTAGGGGCGCATGTGGCATGTGCCAATGGCGTGTGTGGAATGCCTTGGTGGTAGGTTGCACGGTTTTGCAAGTTAGGGCTACCAACGTGTGTGTTTGGCATGTGCCAATGGCATGTGCGGAATGGCCTTGGTGGTAGGTTGCACGGTTTGCAAGTTAGGCTACCAACGTGTGTATTTGGCATGTGCCAATGGCATGTGCGAAATGCCTTGGTGGTAGGTTGCACGGTTTTGCAAGTTAGGCTACGGCGTGTGTGTTTTGGCATGTGCGGAATGCCTTGGTGGTAGGTTGCACGGTTTGCAAGTTAGGCTACCGGCGTGCGTGTTGGCATGTGCCAATGGCACATGCGTGGCCGTTAGGGCAAATGGCCTTGGTAGAGAAAAAGCTACCGGCGAGCATGTTGGCATGTGCCAAAGGCATGCATGCAGCCGTTAGGGCCGTGGCCTTGGTAAAGCTACCGGCGAGCATGTTGGCATGTGCCAAAGGCATGCGTGGCCGTTAGGGCCGTGGCCTTGGTAGGAAGAGCTTCACCAGCGAGCATGTCTGCATGTGCCAAAGGCATGCGTGGCCGTTAGGGCCGTGGACTTGGTAGGAAAAGCTGCGTGAGCATGTTGGCATGTGCCAAAGGCATGCGTGGCCCGTTAGGCGACGTGACCTTGGTAGGAAAAGCTACCGGCAAGATGTTGGCATGTGCCAATGGCATGCGTGGCCGTTAGGGCCGTGGCCTTGGTAGGAAAGGCTACCAGCGAGCATGTTGGCATGTGCCAATGGCATGCGTGGCCGTTAGGGTCGTGGCCTTGGTAGGAAAAGCTCCCAGCGAGCATGTTGGCATGTACCAATGGCATGCGTGGCCATTAGGGTAGTGGCCTTGGTAGGAAAAGCTACCCGGCGAGCATGTTGGCATGTGCCAATGACATGTGGCCGACTTAGCCTAGGTTGCATGGTTTGCAAGCCTAGGGCGCTATATTTGGCATGTGCCAATGGCATAGCTTGGAAATATGGCTTGTGGTACGTGTTGGCATGTGCCAATGGCGTGGCGGCTTAGTTTGGCATGGTTGCCAATGAGTGTGATATGTAGTTTGGTTTTGCGTCGCTGCCATGGTGCGAAGTGTGCGGCTTGGTTTGGCGTCGTTTCCATGGTGCGCGATTGTGCGGCTTGGTTTGGCATCGTTGCCGTGGTGCGCGAAGTGCGGCTTGGTTTTTAGCGTCGTTGCCATGGGCCCGGTCAATGCAGCTTTGGTTGGCATTGTTGCCATGGTGCGCAGTGTGCGGCTTGGTTTGGCATTGTTGCCATGGTGCGATGTGCGGCTTGGTTTGGCATTGTTGCCATGGTGCGGAATGTGCGGCTTGGTTTGGCATTGTTGCCATGGTGCGATGTGCGGCTTGTTTTTGGAATTAGGGTTACGTGCGAAAACCTAATGCGGTATTTTTGAAAAAATACCCCTATTAATTATTTACACATGAGTTAAATGCTCTTAGTTAATGTGTTGCGGGTAACACTAGGTCATGGGGTTTTACGATTTTACCCCTTGTTTAAAAACCACCATCAACAGCTGTGATTCCAAAGCAAGGGTAAATCAGTGAGGATTTGGAGAAAAATACTTAAACCCTCCTCTATTTTGGAATACAGAAAAAACCCTAAAACATCAAGTAAATTGGGAACGGAGGGAGTAAGATTTATTTTGAAGATCTACATTTGAACAACCGATGCCCATTCTTAAAAACATCTTTAATTCAATGATTACGGAGTTCAAGAGATTTTTAAAACAAAATAAAACTACTCTCTACTCTGTGATTAGAGGAGCAAAGTTCCCATAACCCGATTGCATTAATTTGTCTTCCTTTCATTTGCTTGTGCTATGTTATAGGACTCACACAAAAAAACACCATTATATTTGGGATAAGAATAATAATGAAAATTTTCTGGGGTAAGATAATGAAAATTTCAAAAACAACATTGTTTTACAGATCTTACCCTAGGAAGAATAGGAAGAGGTGTAAGTGCTAAACAAATCGGACTTTAACAAACACATTACAAGTTTCATTTGAGAGGAGAAGTCATTATGACGGACAATTTCAAACAGATCTTTGTCTCTCTTCTCTTCGATCTCCACCAGGGCATATGTAATGAGTCCCATATAAACAAACCAAGACTCCGATCCATCTGATTTTTAGACGAAACTTGGTGGTGAGCAGTAATCCAGTTTCTTGTATTTGCTTATCAACACGCCTCACTCACTAACGGTGCTAGTCTCCATCTCCCACTCTCACTCCATGTATAACATTTTTACTGAAATTCTAGGGTTTGCTTTTGTATGTATGCTTTACTAGAATACCCTTAAGCTAGTCTTATGTTACAACCCAATGTGTAGGACCAGTTATTACCGCTACATATACAAGTGGAGTGCACGTGCTTTGCACGTAGGAAAATAATAGCCTTTTCCATGTGCGTCTTCCATGTTCGAAAAAAATATGATTATTGCAATAAAAATGTATCTCTCAATAGTACATACAATTTTTTTTTTTAATGTCAATAATTTTTATCAATCAATTGAATTGAAAAACTTATAGAGATCCTACTTACGCTACATTGTATGTCAATAATTTTCATCAATCAACTGAATTGCAAAACTTCACATCCTCTTACATTACTTAGATTCCAAGCAAAATACCTAATATGAACACATATTTCTTCATTTGACTCCGGTAACACTGGAGAACGAAATACTAAACGTATGTCGAATGGTCCCATACAAAGTCTGGTATACAATAGCAAGGATATTTCATTTAAAATCGTAACCGTGGACAAATTCTAATGATTTATCCATTGGTTTGTTAATCTGTATTCAATCAAGTTCACATTCTTCCTTCTTCAAACTCGCATAACTTGGAATCTATTATTTTACACCAAAGACAAACCCATTTAAGCAAATGAATTCAACTGTTCAAGGTAAAGCAAACATATAACACAATCCAATATAGAAGTTAATATGGCATAAGCCTCTCTTTCATAAAGCGTTAAGTAATCGTCTTGTTGGAACCAAGAAAACTCCTTGACACCCTAATGCCTACTAACCTTTCATAAAAGTTAATATAATGGCAACTACGAGCATCTTTACTATTTTGGCCATGGTTGGTATTCTAATACCCCAAAAAGTTTCTGACACATGCCCATAAAAAAATGCTCATTTAAAACATTGATTTTCGTACCTACACTTATAATTTTGAATGTTGCCACACATTGAACATGTTAGAGTGATCAATTCACGCATCCAAAATGAGTCGAAGAATGTGATCATGAGCAAGAATGACTGCGACATCGAGTGTAAAGTGCCTCATTGGCTTCTATAATTCAAGCATCATAACAATCACCGATCTACTATGCTAGTCGGCATCATCACCATCAACAAAAGCATTAATTAGTTCATGCACTATGTAACTTGATTAACTACTGTTTCTGACTTCTATCGAAGTACAAATTTTTCTTAATTAGCCGAGCTAAACCAACCTTTCCTATTGGATACTTTTTTTGTTGCCAACAAACAACCCTATGTGCTTGATAGAGTCCAAAAAAATTAAACAAGTTTAGCAGCAGAACTACCCTAAGATCGACGGATTTGGCTCATGATTCATAAACAACAAACATAAATATTTTGGCGGATTTGGCTCATGATTCATAAACAACAAACATAAATATTTTGGCGGATTACATGTCAAACACGAACATTATATCTTCAATTTGATTAAATATTCATCATCAACAACAACTCAATTGCAAAATTGTATGTATGCAATTCAACCTTAGCATCATTAACATCATATATGCACTCTAAATGTTGATATAAATCTTCCCTAGTTTCAGTTTTATGTTCACAGAACCTAAAATTACAAAAAAAAAAAAAAAAAAAAAAAAAAATTATCGCAGAAAACCAATCAATATAATCAAATGAAGAAACCAACCTGTTGAAGCGGTCGAATTCTGCAATTCGATGCCTTTTCTCAGTTAAATATCTTTTGTTAAAGTTACTCATGAAACCCTAATTTGAAAAGAAAATCCCTCTAGGAAAGCAAATTAGGGTTACCAATTGAGTAACTCTGGTTAATAGAGATCGAAATGAAATTAGAGAAAAACACTTTGGTTGCAATTTGGGTTTAATACGGTATGGCACCACTGTCTCCATCGTTACCGAATGTCGACCATTTTCGCCTCAGAGACCTAATTGTAAAAAAGAGAGAAGAGAACGATTTCTTCTGATGTTTAGCTTATATACAAATTCGAATTTTGTCCTTACAAAGTATAGGTATATTAAACAAAGCCCTCATAATAAGTTATATATTACACCTAAATCCTTTATCATCTGGACGGCTAAAATAAGTTTAAAGGGGTTGAAAGTCAACCGATCCAATGGCTCGTATATAATGTTCACACGGAAAATAAAAAGAGGGAATTTGCAAGATCTCACGGCTGATTATTATTGTGATCAGATCCAATAGCCCAATTTTGTTCCGTGTTTTCAAATAGGGTAAGAGTTTCAATTTGTCTTGCTCTCATTAAAGGGGGGGGGGGGGGGGAGATATAAATTGTTGTGTTGCTCGTGATATAATGATACTGAATGTAGGACCAATAAAGGTTATCATTATGTCAAATGGAAGACATGTTGCTTACCGCTAAAAGCAGGGGGGGTTAGGCATCAAATCTGTAAGGAGTATGAATAGAGCTCTCCTCTCAAAATGGTGGTGGCTGTTTAATCATGAAAAGACGGCGTTGTGGAGGATTGGTGTTGTATCCAATATGAATCAACCCAAGCAGATGGAGGCTAAAACCGAAGCAACGGAATAACTGTGGTGTTTGGAAAGGAATCTACTCTCTTGTTAATACCTTCAAGCAGTGCACCATTCTAAAACTAGGGGACGAAAACTCAATCAGATTTTGGGATGACCATTGGGTGGGGGAGCATACTCTTAATGTCACCTTTCCAAACATTTACCGTATACCTTCACCAAAAAATTGGACAATCCGTAGATCTGTTTGAAACTGTTTGGTTAATGGTGGCTCATGGAACCTCGGCTTGGACAGAAGGCTCAATCAAGCTCAGATAGATGAAGCCATAGCGCTCTCAGTAATCATAGAGCAATGCAGAATGGATGGCAGTCATGATGTTGTTTCTTGGGCAATCGACAAAAATGGGACTTTCTCGGTTAAATCGGCTTATTCTTGGGTGGAAAAGGAGCATCAACTTGAAGCTAAAAACCTTAGTGTGTGGTCAAGATTATGGCCTCACAAGATTGGTTTTTTCCTTTGGCAGGTTTTCCATAATAAATTACCCACAATGGATATCTTATATAAGAAAGGAAAACTTCTAGTGAATGGTTGTTTGTTTTGTCGTAAACATGGAGAATCGACTTCACATCTCCTCTTCCGCCCTTTTGCCGAGAATATGGCAATTACTTCTTATCCTTCACAAAAAGAGATTGGGTTATGCCGAATTGTATCGACTTAATCATCAAAGGATGGCGTATGAAGAACTTCTCTTCAACGGGCCAATCTTTATGGAATCTTTTGATGGCAGCAATATATTGGGAAATTTGGAATTGTAGAAACAACATAGTTTTTAATGATCAAAGGGAAGATTTTGAGCATATAATTGATCAAATCAAAAATCAGGGTTTCTTTTGGGGGAAGAACATTGATCCTTTGCGGCAGTTGCATTTAGATCAAATTAAAGCAAACTGAAATTCTTTCTTTACTGTTTAATTTCGTTTTCTTTTGTTTTAGAAGAGTCTTTAGGTGTGCATTAAAGCATACTGGGATTCTTTTGGGTTTGCCTTTTAAAGTTTGTCTTGGGGGAGTTTTGGCTTCGGAAGTGCTTGGCTTGTTGTAAGCACTTGGTTGTTTCTCTTGTTTCTTTTTTTTTTGGCTTTAAAGTAAGCCTTTTTATTGATAATTTTACCTTTGCCCGATTAAAAAAAAAAAAGATATAATGATACTGAATGTGTAAATGAGGATGATGAACCTCACGCCGTGTGTATCAACACAAAACGACATTATGAACTTTATGTCTGGTTTAAAGGAAAACAGAGCCGGAGAATAAGGAAAAAAATGGACAAAGAAGAATTAGAGGGTATGGGTAACAGAGGTTTGAAAGTTAGAAATAGCCGAGCACAGTTGATGATTACTTCATCATTTCAAAGTGTATAAATATTGTGTCTCCATAGCAATAGGTGCGCATATATAGGCAACTTCGTGCCCTGAATGAAATTGCATCACCAACTGATTTTGCCGACACGATCAGTGTGGTGTTATAAGTAGGCTTTATATCAAACTAGAACGGACATGTAAACTAAAACCATAATTATTAGTGATAATATTGTTTCCATATATTGATATTGAATATTATATTGCGGATTTTAAATACATCACGGGGGTTCTGATTCGTATCATGCACATTGTTAAACACAAGTTTTTAGTTCACATGCACTATGATAACGGAGGCACATATAAAGATCGAAATGAAAGAATTGCAGCCCATAACTTAACTAAAATGACCTGGGGCTTGAGGCTAGAAATTTCATGGCTGCTAATGGGGATTCCAATTTCTTTGGGGGCTTAAAATTTCAACGGGGAAAGATGTTTGAGTTGTATGGAATTTGGTACATTTTTTTTTTTTGAAGCAAAAGATGAATTTAATTGAAAGGAAATCATCCAAGTACATGAAATTCCATTAACTCTAGCTAGTCTAGAGAGAATGTCGGCTACTTTATTCATTTCCTTTGGAATGTGATAACATTTCCAGGAGGTGTTCCTACTAAAAAAAGAAATGAATATCTGTAATCAAGTTGAGTAAGCGCCAGTCAATGGGAGAATTTCATTACTGCATCCACTACTATCTTAGCATCCAGTTCGAACTGCACCTTCTCTAGGTTGAGAAAATGTGCCCATTGAACGGCCTCCCACAGTCCCTTGCATTCAGCGTCCTCTGCGCTACAAATGTCCTTTAAGTTGATGCATTTGGCTGCTTGTTGAGTACCTGCACAATTTCGAATGATTAGACCTATACCCTCTATGGAATTTAAGAACGATTCATCACAATTAATAGTAACAAAGTCAGAAGGAGGAGGAATCCAGTTAACAATTTGGTACATTCTAATTAGTTCCAATGTATGGATGTTGCAAGTTGTCCATATTTAGGTGTTTTTAACAAATCGTCCTTGAGACAGTCATGCATTGTATGAATCCCAATAGAGAAAAAAAAAAAAAAAAAGTTCCCTTGCAACAATTTTTTTTTTAATGTAAAATTGAAATCTGGATTTTTTTACTGTAAATTGAAATCTGGGATGCTTGAAATCTGCAACCTGTGAGGACCTTTCACATGGTTGTGTTTTTGATAAGTTGACCTTACACCCAACAACCCGTGTTTTTTCTTTTGCTGAGAGCTCCAACCCATCCTGACATGTTAAAATTGTGACTCTATGTTTATTTGAAATGTTCTGCTTATTGTGCAGTAGTATAACACGCATGCGCGATGCGCCTGCCTCCCATTCATGAACCAACAAACACTTGGCCAAAACCTCTATTGACCATCACATAAGCTATAGAATATCCTTCCAAAAACTTTGTTGTATTGATTAAATAAGTCCATTTGTATACAGTTCCTGTTTAAAGAAGACCAAAGATGATCACAGATGTTGTTCCTGTTGATTATCGCACCAAAGATGACCAACACAATTCTTACCTCCAACCTGAAAGTTCCAAGCTTCTGCTTCTGCTTCACTTCTTTAAATTGAAATTTTTATCACCTAGATAAGTGACAGGATGTCAAAAAAGTTAGTAAGTTGCTAATGTTTACTGTTAACGACCCATTTACATAAAACATGGTAAAAGAGAGTGATGCTAAAATACTTAAATAGTATTATACAGGTCAGCATATCCATATAAAATTCTAGAAATTAGCTTATGACGATGAAAACATGTTTCGTGCACAACATTTGCTCTGATAGTTTTTCTGGCACCATGGATACACCTGGATCAATAGCACCAACTGTTGGTAATTCCCAACAGAATCACATTCAATTAAATTCCCACTGGCCTAGTACTGTATAACATAACAAAACATGTATCACTTCTGTGGAATTTGATCACATTTCACATGCAGGGATAAAGTTTCGACTATCACTGGAATACACGATATACATCTGATCCGTGGGCAATTGTTAGAGTCACTTATGACAGCAGAAGCAGTGCCGTGGTGGTAGTGAAACATTGCAGGTAAACCATTTGTATCCCAATTCCCGAATCTCATTGCACATACTTGAAGTTTTAAACTGAACTTGAGGTTTGTGTACTCACAATAACATTTTCTCGTTGTACATAACTCACAAATCACACATTTCCAAACTCACATTTCAAGTAGGAAATAAAGCGGTTAATCATAAGTTTACATGAAACCAAAAGAGCTAAGGAGTTGGTCATTTCGAATTTCTGCTAGGAATTTTGTCGAACAACTGATGATGAAATCTAAATTTCAGCTATTACTAATGAAATTGAGTAGTTTGTAAATGAAATCCAAATTTCAGCTATATTACCAATGAAATTGAGTAGTAACTGTAAGTTTGTAACCTAAAATGAGTATCAAATATCAACATATTAGTACACAATTAACCGAAATAAAGTTGGGTATTGTAGTTATCAATGAATCAAAATGAACTTCTTACCAATTTCGAACATCTGTTTCACTGCGGTCTTCATCACACCTCTTCTATAGGCTCGAATCAACTTCAGAATAAAAAAATTGGGCGGAAAAAATTTCTGCTTTCGTAACAAAATTTGGGTAGAAATCGATCCTTTTGCTTATTTTGATCCGGGAAAGGTACGGTGTGATTTTGATAGGAGAGAACATTTTTGGGTTGTGTCTGTGAGTATGATTTTGAGAGGAGCAAAAAGTGATACAGAACACGGTTTACGCATGTACCCTAAACTGAGTGAAATCTACGAAACAGTAGGCGGAAAAGAAAAAACATGGAGGGGTAATGTGGTAAGTTCATGTCGGACGTGTGAAATTCCCTCTTTTCTTTATATTAGTATATATATATATATATATATATATATATAAAAAAAAGATAAGATAAGATTACACTGTCACTAAATAATTAAATCAAAATAATTCACGCAAACAATTTTATTTTGTTTGAATACGAGGAAAATAAATACAAATTGTTGCCAGATAATCAATCAAAAGTACTAGCAGTGCATCCATATTGAACTTAAAGAGGTGGTTGCCGTTCATAAACACCAGGTTGTCTAGGATAGTATGGGATTATTGGTGTTGAAGACGATGAGGCATCATCGCTTCCAACCGGATTATTCTTTTCTTGTTCAAGTCCAGCTCTAACCTTAGAAATGAAATTATTGAACTTACTGTTTACATCAGAACTTAAATAGGATGGTGTTGATGCTGGTTCATCGACGAATTCAGATGAACTAGTTTGCATTGAACTACTCTGGATTCTTACGAGATTCCCATGAGCAGAAAATTTCATCCCTGGGGTTGGAAATGGTGGCGGTGGTGGAGGCGGCGGTATCCCGGCTACTGGAGATTGATTGCCGATGGTTAAATGATATTCTTTTTTACTTGAAGTCTTGGCCGACGTCGGTAATGGTGGTTTTCCTTGGTTAAGCGTTGTATTTGTGGAAGATGATTCAGCAACTTCTGGTACTGGTGATGCGGGTGCTGGTACATCAGCTGCAGTTTGACCACCACTGTTGAAAAATTGTTGAAGAAACGATTTTGGCGGTGGTGGTGGCGGTGGTGGAGGTGGGGATGATGGGTGTTGAGTTGTTATAGTAGATGAACTTCTCGACCTCGGGTTCTTGTAGTTTTTTAATTTAAAAAATTTCTGAAAGAAATTCGGTGGCGGCGGTGGTGGAGGTGTAGGTGGAACGGACACCTGGGATTTTAACTTCTCGAGCTCCTCTTTCTTTTGTTTTATTGCCTGAGTTATCCTTCTCTCCTCCCGCTCTTTCTTTCTTCGTGGTGGTGTTAGTAATTCCGGTGGTTTTTCTGGTGTTCTTAGAGACGAGAGTCTGTGTGATTCCGCTGGTTGCGGGGGTGGTGGTGGTGTTTGCGGAGATGGAAGTTTTCGTCCACCCATTAAAGACGCATCAACTGGCGGCATAGGTCTTGGGTTACTAGTATATTGGGTGTCGTAAGATACCGGTATGGGCGGAGCTGACGGTTCTGGCCGATAATAAGTTGATTCAGGTGCCGAAAGTGAACTTTGGCTTGGATCATCAGCCATACTAGGCCTATGACTGCCATGACCAATATTAGTCCCTTGATCGCTGTCATCACTAGCATTTCTAGTAAGAAGCCCACAAATAATAGCCAAGAAAACTATAACGAGATTAAGACTACCCCAATTTTTTTTCACATCCGCGTAAGGTCTGAAAATACTAGTAATATAAGAAAGAATAGATGGAATCACAAAGAAGATTAAGATGAATGCTGTAGCAGGCAAGAATATGATCGTAAAGCTTGAATCTAGAAAGAAATCCCACACGGATGGACGACGATGACGACGGTAGTTGGTCGATGCAGATGAGATCGTATGTGGATCGCCCTCTCCTCTCATGGTTTTTTTAGCTAAGGTGTTCCTGATTCATGATATGTTCTTCCGGGAATTGGCTAGTAATAGGTTACGTTGGGCATTGACTTTGGGATAGTGAATGAATGTGATCGTAGAAGATGCCTCAAGAAATTTAATAAGAATATGCTTAATTTTATTGTTGGTTCTGGTTTGAATTATTGTTCTCGTTTGAACTAGTTTCTTGAGTTCATACTATAATAATTCAAGTGTAATTGACAAATGTGTATAAACAAATCGAAATGAAACAAATACAATGATAATATTGATTAGAATAACTGGATTGAGGTCGATTTTTTACCTACTAAAAGACCAGAATACAAGGAGTTTGGCCTCGCTAACGAAGCAGAGGGTGTTGACTTGACTCATCTATCTGCTGACGTTCATCATATGACGCCATAAAAAAAAATAAAAAAAAATCAATTTGAAGAGAATAACATCCCAGAAGGCATGCTTGAATGTAGATAGTAGGGCACAATACTCACTATCCATTATCCTGTTCAGTTTAGTTTATTGCAGGCTCGAAGCCAATGGAAACCCAGCTAAACTGCAACATGACATGTGGAAGTCCTTATAGCTAACCTCAATTAGCTGCACAAGAACCTAGGTTAAGATGACCTGGACCGGATTGGGCAAAATACGGATCGGAACCGATTGTGGCGTGAAAGAGCCCGTGCGGAAGTTGAACCAAGGATAGATAGGTACAAGGATCGGTTCTCGAGGGGACCGGTCTTGAACCGGACCATAAGTACCGGTTGATATAAGCCGTTAAGATCTTGATATGTTTTTAATCATAGCCGTTGTCACACCTCCAAATGCCTCAGCAATTTTCTGTGAAAGTGTAACCCGGCAGTACAAGTGGTTGTGAATAGCTTCACCCAATTGCACTTGACTTTATAAGTTTGCACCTATGCAAGCGACCAACACATCAAGTCAATCGGCGGAAGTCTTTATAGCCTTCTTTCACTTCTCAAAACTCATCAAATGCACCCCATAATACATTCAATCTTTGCCATACTTTACCAACAACAAATCAGCCAACCAAGAACACTTAGAACATGACACAATCAACTCTTTTTATTGCATCAAAGGGAAGAAATACAAAACTTGCCCACTTGGGGACTTACACGAGACTTGTGTGCCTTCAAACCAAGTCTTAGTCTTACAAAAACTCTCTTATTCACTCACATATGCAAACCTCACTCTCACATATGTTCTCTATGCAAGCCTGCCAATTTTCCCTCCTTAGGACTATTTATACCATGACTTTACTTGGCCAAACCGTGCATAACCCCGTTACACACGCATGGAACGACCATAAATCCCCATAAAACGATTCGCCAACTGCCAATAACTGTGCTAACTGGCCAGTTCTTCTCCAACTCGCGCCAAACGTCCAACACCTGTTATTTAGCAGTTAGAACTCTTCTACCACGTTTATAAACTCATTTATAACCGCTCCTCTTCATCACGCATCATTGGCATGCTTGTGAAGCTCATGTGACTTACAACCGTCACTTGAGTCATATGGTGCCACTTGTTTTGGCACACTTGGATTCGCCTTGCGCCAATGTTCAGCCCTCTTGGCCCCTCTGCATGCTTATCATTCTAAACTTATGCACGGACATTCCTTAAGCTTCAAACATCGATGCGACTCCTTAGACTCACTCTAGTTGCTCATGCGTCATATATGATTCACTTCGCCAATTAGTTTGACAATGACAATGCAACTCTTGCATTACCAACTTGTTTGCATTATTCAAGCTTTGGCCAACCTTGAATATGCCATAGACCAACTCTTAGTCTATTCTTGACTTTTGCATCCTCCTTGAGCTTGGGCCAACTCAATTCCATGGATATGCATCGATGCCAACATCGCATGTTGCATCTGTCACTTTGGCCATGTCTTGCCTTTCCTTAATGAAGCTTCATTGTGTACGCAATAAGCTTCATCACTTAGCCAAATGTGTTTACAATGTAATGCTGCACTTGCACTACATTGGCCCTGTGGGTTTATGCCATTCTTGACATTTGCCAGGTCTATCCTGATATCGCTATTATGGATTGCGTTGCACTATTATAGCTTCCATTCTGCTATTATGGCTTCGCATTTGCACTATTACGGTGGAATCCTTGCTTGACTGCAACTCTAGCAGCAGTAATCATTGTGCGTCACTTATCACACCGTCCGGAACCTCCCCACCTAATCCGTTCAACGTCCTCGTTGAACGCGACTCAGCATAGACACCATACTTGTCTTAACTTTGCTTCACTTGCTTTCAGAACCTTCTCTGAAAATCGGTAACTATTTTTGGCTAACCTTTGCCAATGGTCCCCTCCATTGCATCCGCATCACTTAGCTTTGTTGCTTTGTCATTGATCTCATATCTTTGAGCCACATCTGTTGTGCACTACTTATCTTTACTCAAATTATGCATCAATACCCAAATGCAAATTTGAAATTCTTCTTAGCCAATTTCCCTTTAGCTTGAATTTCGCCTTGAATCATTTGCGCCTAAGTGTTCGTACTGAATGATTCTTCTACTGATCACCATGATCATTGCCATAGTCAGACGCTTCCGACTTTGCCTTATTATCATACTCAACATGATAAGGACTTGTAAAAGACTTGGCCTCGTCTTTCAATCAATTTTGCTGGCAACCCGCCTTTGAACTGTTGTTCTCCGTGATCCTCATCAAGCACGTCACAAAGTAAATATGGGTTCTCTTGCATAAGACACCCGCATTCCATACTTCATGCCTCGCCAAACTCTGATTATGCAAATATCATTCAAGAACTCATTTCTATGAATGTAGCCATCAAGTATAAGCTCTATATTTATTCCATCTTGCATATCAGTACTCATGACAAGTTTTCTTGCTCAACTTCCATACAACAAAACTATTGAGTTATGACCCATTTACAAACTGTGACTAACTATCTCTTGGACATAACATTAGCTAACCCTTTATTGTCCATTTAACTATGCTTTCAAAGCCAATATGTCTCCAAATACTTCTTTGAACTGCATTGCTAATTGCACAGAGAAAGTGTGTGTCTTTCTAAGGCCATAGAGTTCTACCCAACTCATGCTTGTTGACAAAATGATTTCTAACTTGCTGTATTGCTTGCTGCATGTCGCCGCCATCGCCATCGTGCCATTTTTGCAATCTCCTAAAACAACAACATCACTTACACATCAACTAGGACCCCTGTCCTATGCTTTGCTTATTAGCTTTCAACTTGTCTTTGTCATCGCATACGTTAGGCTAAGTATGCTACGGCAAGATCTCCCCATGAACTAGCTTTACATCGTAAATAAAGAGGCAAAACTTTATAAACGAAAAACACCTTCGTTCATTACTGCTCTTACATGATACTACCATGTACCATTACATGATTGATCCACTTGATCACTTTTGGAAAGCTAAAACTTCATTAACAAAGCAACTCACTTACACCAAAGCAAAGTATATACAAACTTGAAGACTCAAATAAAAGTCTCAGATACCACAAACTCTACACGCAGAGTTCGCAACATAAAACAACTCAATCTACATAAAACAAGGCCAAAACACTCCTATTTTGGCATTTAAAGTGTTGTCAATGGAGACAACAACACTTTACTTGTTTTAGCTTAGTTTCTCTTTGTCGAAGTTAACGACCACTTCGCTGCTAGGTCTCTTCCTTAAACCTTCACTTAAGCCCTTCACGAGTCTTGCTAGAATGATTCCCATAATCATCCCCAACTGATACATTGAGTTGCGCCTTGAGTGGACAGCTTCTAGCGAAGTGCAAACCTTTACCCAAATGAAACATCCCCTATACTTAGGGATGAAGGAGTAGTTCCTCTTCCTTAGGTTCATGCTTGCACTTCGCCAGATTTTTCCTTCCCTTTGGCTTTTCCTTCAGCGACTTTGCACATCTTGATCGTTGTCTTGTGTGGCAAGATCTCTTACCATCTGCATAGCCATCTGGATACTCTACACTTTGCGCTTCTTAAGTTCAAGCAATCACACTTGAACTTGCGCCGGCCAAATGGAACATCCGATCTTCTTCACTCATGCCACACGTCTCTTGCACCAATGCAAAAGAAGTTTTCAACATAGGCCTATGGTGTACTCGTCATTTTTAGCCTACGCAAACTTTCTCTTGCATACCAAGAACCATTGCTTGGCGGAAGCGACATCTCGGTCCATCTTTCATGTCATTCCATGACATAGGATTAGCATAACCAAGTGACTTCATCTTCTTGCGACATGATTCTCCGCAAACCTTTGCATCACCACCAAGGTAATTGGCTGCGAGAGTTACTTTTTATCCTTCCCCAGTTCCATTCGCTTCAAAGTATGCCTCAACGTCATACAAGAAATTCTCAATTTCTCTAGCATCTCCGAACTCGCGTAAATTCTTGGCTCTTGAGACTCGATTAGAGCTTTCTCCATACACATTTGCCCCTACAAACATGTCGTTACTAATTAACCCGCGAATTCCTGCCACTTCCTCTGACATTTTCTTCGCATGGCTTGTTAGTATGGTCTTTATGTCACTGAATTGCACCTTCAATTCAGTCACCACAGATTGGTTTCACAATTCAAAAGGGTTGCATCTAGACACCTTGTCTTCTACAGCACTTACCCTGTCATCAAATTCCTTAAACCAATCTGATGTTCTTCCTTCAAGTAGGTCTAGCCTGCCTTTTTCTTCAGAATCAAGAGAATTTTCAATGCCATCTGCACCGAAGTCAATGGTTAAATCGCCAAGATCACCATACTCCTCAAGTTGATCAAACGAACCCGGTAGTTCTTCGTCGATCATCATGCCATTAGAACTCATTTCTAATGCAAAAACTCACGAAAACAATGAGCCACTTACTTGCTCACGGAAAATAGCTTTAGAGAGAAATAAGTACTAGTGTATTATCCAACAAATACACTCGACGTCAGTGTACCAAATACGACTCGATACCTCGAATTGTCACACCTCCAAATGCCTCGAGCAATTTTTCGTGAAAGTGTAACCCCGCAATACAAGTGGTTCTGTGAATAGCTTCACCCAATTGCACTTCAGCCTTATAAGTTTTCACCTATGCAAACATCCAACACATCAGGTCAATCAACGGAAGTCTTTATAGCCTTCTTTCACTTCTCAAAACTCATCAAATGCACCCCATAATACATTCAATCTTTGCCATACTTTACCAACAACAAATCAGCCAACCAAGAACACTTAGAACATGACACAATCAACTCTTTTTATTGCATCAAAGGAAAAGAAATACAAAACTTGCCCACTTGGGGACTTTGACTTGTTTGCCTTCAAACCAAGTCTTAGTCTTACAAAACTCTCATATTCACTCACATATGCAAACCTCACTCTCACATATGTTCTCTATGCAAGCCTGCCGAATTTTCCCCTCCTTGGGACAATTTATACAGCAGCTTTACTTGGCCAAACGTGCATAACCGTTACACACGCATGGAACGACCATCATTTCCAAAGCAATCTCGCCAACCTTGATAAGCATTGTTAATCTGGCAGTTCTTCTCCAACTCGCGCCAAACGTCCAACAACTGTTCTTTAGCAGTTAGAACTCTTCTACCACGTTTATAAACTCATTTATAACCGCTCCTCTTCATCACGCATCATTGGCATGCTTGTGAAGCTCGTAACTGACTTGCAACCGTCACTTGAGTCATATGGTGCCACTTGTTTTGCATGCCGGATTACACGCTTTGCGCCAATGTTCAGCCCCTCTTGGCCATGCATGCTTATCATTCTAAACTTATGCAGGATATTCCTTAAGCTTCAAACATCGATGCTAGCTCCTTAGACTCACTCTAGTTGCTCTGCGTCATATATGCTTCACTTCGCTAATTAGCTTGACAACAACAATGCAACTCTTGCATTACCAACTTGTTTGCATTATTCAAGCTTTGGACAACCTTGAATATATGCCATAGACCAACTCTTAGTCTATTCTTCACTTTTGCATCCTCCTTGATCTTGGGCCAACTCAATTCCATGGATATGCATCGATGCCAACATTGCATGTTGCATCTGTCACTTTGGCCATGTCTTGCTTTTCCTCAATGAAGCTTCATTGTGTCAGCCAATAAGCTTCATCACTTAGCCAAATGTGTTTACAATGTAATCTTGCGCACTTGCTCTAGATTATTTTGTGGGTTTATGCCATTCTTGACATTTGCCGTCTATACAGTAATACCACTATTATGGCATGCGTTGCACTATTATAGCTTCCATTCGCTATTTTGGCCGCATTGCACTATTACGTCGGAATCCTTACTTGACCTGCAACTCTGTAACGCGTAATCATTGTGCGTCACTTGCAGCACCGTCACTGCCGTTCATACTAGGTATAGACTATCGAGAGAATCAGTTCATTTTCATTTTTCTTCTTCTTTTTTTTCTCTCTTAAGAGCAGCGACAACCCTCTTCTCTTCTATGTTCTTCTCTCTATCAGTGTATCACCATCTCTATCAATTTGTTCTTATTCTTCACCATCTCTGACTGAGTCAGGTAAGAAGCTTAAGAAATAGAAAGAAAAAAGAAGCGAGAAAACCAGAAGTTGTGCTGCTTCAGAGAATACGAAGAAAAACTTCACCAGACAATGAAATCAACAGGTTTGTCATCAACAATCGATTGGGAATAAAATTCTTCTTCCTATCTTTATTTTTTTATTTTTTATTATGTCTGGTCTACAAGTTCCTAGAAACATCTCATGGGAATTAAATTTGATATTCACAAAAATCAGAAATTTCTTTCAAAATCTTCTTTGAAAGCAAGTTTTATCTATAGATCTATGATTTCCAAACCTTATTTTACAAATCCATTTTGGATTTTCTCTGAAAGATAGAAAAATTGTGGTATTAGCCTGATTCAGGTTTTCCCCTGTGAATGAAATTGATTTAGGGTTTTTATTTGGGTACAGATTGAAGCTCTATTAATGTTCAATTACTTGGGTTCTTCTTCTTCCTCATTCAGATCACTCGCTAATCGAAGCAGTAATTCAATTAAGTGTAAGAGCATTTCTTAAATGTATTGCTTCATGAGTTTCAATTTAATGTTATACGTGGTTGTTGCAGGCAGGAAGGTACATAAGGAGTTGGTAGTTACATGTTTAGGAAATGGAATGTCAGTTGCTGTTATAGGTAGTGGCTCAGCTGAACTGAAGCATTGCAGTGAAAAAATGGTGCTTTGTTTTGTTTGTCTGAGAACAACAATGGTGCTTTGGTGACGATGGATGAGTTGGTGAGGAAATGGTGCTTTGGCTCAGCTGAACAAAGCAATGCAGTTGAAGTACTTGAGTAATCTAATTAGTATTATGAACTTATGGAAATGTTGAACTTAAATATGTAACTGAATGGACTTATTTTGTTATGTTAAACATTGGACTTATGGGAAATTGAAATGTTGTTTTTAGTAGTTTGTAATATTTTCCAGGTAAAAAACCCGATACCTGAAGGCCAGATCGGACCCGGGCATCGAGGTATGCATAACACCAGTACAAGTACAAGTATCGGTCCTCAAAGGAAGTACCGGTCAACACCAAGTACAGGGACCGGTTCCATAAGAGAACCGGGCCGTACCGGACCATGTGCAGCCTTAACCTCCATAGTTCATAGGTAAATAGGGGAAGGTGGACAAACTTAAGGCGAAATGCAAACACGTGATACCAATATTTGTAGTAAAGAAATCGTCACCAAATTTTAGATGCTGAACCAACAAACAATCACTAACAAGTAATGGATAAACATATCATATGAGTAATTGACAAGCATTTTCATTTAATCTAAACTGGAGTAAATTTAACCTTCAGTATATCCGGAACAAGCATTACCATCCAACACTAAAATACTTGTATTAGTAAACTCAACACAGATTTAAGTACTATATTCAATATGAAATACACCTTGAAACAATTTACATACTTTGTGACACCTTGAAACTCAACACAGATTTAAGCTAGTGTTTAAACTTTAAATTATTTAAACATTTTACTTAGATGCAAATTGATACTTCAAAATTAAAAACAACTCTAATTGAAAATGCACCAGTTCTTGCTAAAGTTCCAAAGGGAATTAGTTTATGCAAAAACAACACACTGTGGGTGTAGAGACTACTCTAGTGTTTCTCTATGAAGAAGAAATAGGAGATGAAATTATCAAACACTAGCTAATTTAATCTTATCAGCAAAACTTTAGATTGGGTGCGATTACCATATATCAAGATCTGAAAATACGAGTAATACAAGAAATTTCAATGAAGATTAAGATAAATATTCAACGGTCAGAAACCCAACTATTCATACACCAGATCCTTGGATGAAGAATTTGGAAGACGATTACGACGAAGTAGCTCCGCTTCCTTAAGAAGTTCCGCTTTCCTACGAATTTCCTCTCGGCTTGCCTGTACCATGGGGGCATATGTTGCATGTAGATCCTCAACGTCATAATGCTTTATAGCGATCGTTTCTGCAGTGGCAACACAAACATCAACTGCCTCAACTCCACGTCCTTTCGAAAAAGCAGCAAAATAGATTGCTCGTAGGGCGACGTCTACTGCCTCATCTACTGGCATGTCCTTTCTGAATAGCATGTCCTTGTCAAGGACGGACTGTGAAATAATCGATCCTGATCCAGTACAACAGGTCTCCGGAGGGTTAAAGGACAAACCGTGGCTTGCATAAGATAAACAAGGAACAAAATCTCCCTGCTCTTCATCCCAATCCCGGCCAACAGCAAGAATTTCTATGAAATCCTTTATTTTGTTCTGCGTGATAAACTTGGACACAAATTCAGCCGCCTTTTCCACGGTCAACCTTGGGCTGCCTTCTTTTGCCAATACCGACATCTTTCCGGTCAAAGCCTGTAATGCTTTCTCTACTGATAGAGGTACTTCTCCTGTCATTGCAGATACCAAGGCGTCCTTCAAGCTAGGGGTTGCAGAAAATATATCCAGATGGTGTGCTGCCAAAACTACCGCATTATTTAGACGCAAACCTACGGCTCGATCCCATTCTACAACATATCTAGACGACGCATGTTCTTCACTTACTACAACCTGTGGGTTCACCATGATTTTCGGGGATAAAAAACACCTTCAAGGAGGGATCGGTGGATCTACAGACACCGAGAGAGAGAGAGAGAGGGCGGAGATGAAGGATTAGTTTCGTTTGTTTAATAAGAAAGAATGAGTTTGCCGATTGAAAGGGATTCCCAATTAAGTTTATATAGTGGTGGCAGGGGGTGCTCATCTTTCTAAACACTGACCTAACCTAATCAAGCCCCAATGAGGCCCAAGCCCAGTGTTGTTAAGCTAGTCTCTTTGAAATTTAATAGCCTGTCACACAACCAATCCCTAGCCTTGTCATAGTATTGCCTCTACATCTCTGTGCCCTTACTCCTTAACTTGCATTATACGAAAAAATATGACCGAAGATAAAGAAATCAAAAATAAACTTTGAGGTAACCGGAAGCAGTAGATTAAACCTGTGTAACAGACTTCTTTTAACAGGGCTTGTGTATATAGCTGGACCAGCTGGTGCTAAATGTCCTTCAAGATCCCACTACACTTCTTTTAACACGCTTGGTTCATTATGCACTATAATGTAGTATTGCTTTGAACATTTTCTAAAAATAAGTTAAACAAAACTAGCGATTAGAAAAATATACATTTCAACAGACTAATAGTTATGTCATGTCCATGCGGCGAAGACCTTTAAATAAGTTTTGGTTGTAATCTCACAACTCTAGGATCTTAAATTTTCTGCAGATCAACTAATCAACGGACTTCCATTATGTCTAGCTCTTGCGTGAACTCTTTTATCTGTACTAGTACCTCTGTTGGATTATAAGTTACCAACTTTCTTTGAACCATACATCAAAATCATGATCCACATTTTGAGATTCAATTACGGATGCCATGATGTCTCTCAGTTGTTTTCCTTGAGGTCTTCGATTTTCCACTAAGAGTCGACAAAGTCAGAGTACTATCTACCTCTTAGCTCAGGAATTTGTTCGCAAACACGATATTGAAGACAAATTTGATACCCTGCATCGGAAAATCAAAACAAAAATGTTAATATTGTGAGCTAAGACAACGAAAATAACAAACAACAACACTATTTTACAGATCTTACCATTGGGAGCTAGTCATATCAGGTCTTTATACCGAAAAACAACATAGATTTAAGAGGAGAAGTCATTATGACTGACAATGATTTGGAAGATCTGTGTCTTTCTTCTCTTTGATCTCCACCAGGGAATCTGTAAAACAGAAATCCGATCATAACCTCTCATCAAGAACTAGGAGAGGAAGGTTACTGGTTTTTACCTCAACTCCGCCTCACTCACTTACGGTTACACTCTGAAATTCTGTATGAAACTTCTACTGAATTTTCTAGGGCTTCGCTATTTATAAGGAAATATCCGTGATTTACTAAAATGCCCTGGAAGAACTCCAAATTGACATTGCAGGCCACTGCAGGTTGGACGCCCCTGCGTATTTTGAGACTGGATTATGGTGCAGATGAGAATGAACCTCCCGCATGGGTATCAACATCGAACAACTTTTTGCGCTCGGTTCAAAAGGAAAATAACGCCAAATAAGAACAACTTATTGGGATATGAACTGAAAAATTGAATTAGCCTAGTAGTTTATCACTACTTTCATCATTATATAAACACTACGGAGTCATAGAAGTGTATACGTACTTGTGTGTTATTCTAATGTCATGTTGAGGCCACACACACCTGCATAAAGCAATATGCGTGCAACACCATTTTTGTTCAAGTTTCAATGAACTTGTATCATAGGGAGAACCAGAAAGTAGTAGAGACAGTATTGACATGATCAGTATTCGAATGGCAGCAACTGCAATTTCCTTACTTGTCTAGTGTGATAGATTTAGAACAACACAAATTTTAATTCCTTCTCTTGAGTAGTTTGGATAAATGGATTTATGGGGTTTCAAAGACTCCAAGGTAAGCTGACTAGACAGAATATCTAACCGAAAAGTATGTAATGAGCAACGAATTATAAATTATAGTATCATCTGCCTTATTATGATGGCTTCACGCTCTAAAATTAATTTCATTACCAACAAGCAGCATCTTGCTCTTTCCACACATCGAGATAGAAATAATGTACTATATTACTCTTTCTGCCGGATATTCACGTTTATGTACATCTGGAACGATATCAAGATAATTCAAAGAAGATCGCCCATAATCCAATTAAACATCCCATCCAATTAAATACACTCATCTTCATCCCCCCAAAGCTTCTAGAAATTGGTTCCAGAAGAGTATATCTCAATTGTATTCTTAAAAAGACTTGCTTTGACATCCCACATACACAAAACCTTATAATATGGTGACTGGTGGGGCTCGTAAACTAAGTTCACATTTCCAACATAAGTGAACCCCCCCTTTCTCAGAAACTGAATTTGGCAAGATCCTGTATTTCTTACTATCACATTGGCCACTACTACAAAAGAAAACACCGTTACAAATTTAACATTCTTAATTTTCATTTCCGATGGTATAGTCGTGAAAGAGTGCAAAAGGAGCAGTCAACGGAAGATGAAGATTGCAAAAGATTTGGAGTTAAAAACCTTAAATCTACTGCAGAAAAGCAAATGTTACTCAATTTCAAACAACTGTAATCTGTCTCTCTAATCTTCAGGGTATCTGTAGAGATTCTCCTATACCCAAACTACGGAAACTTTATTAAGTTGTTGTACATTATCATCTCTCTGTTAGGCAGATTAGGTTGTTGTAACAAAGTCAGTCCTCCTTCCTTTTAGCTCGATAAACATTTGGTTATTAGTCTTCCTACTCTTTCATTTTCTTGCTATGTATTTGGATCTTTGTAACCTCTTTGTATTTAGTATTCCATATATACAACAATCAATAAACAGATCTCTACACGGTTTTGTGAGAAACAAAATACATTCACTAGATTTCTTTGTGGAAGAGGAGTAGATACCTTGTTGTTCTTCTTCCTATTCTTATCAGATCCTGCGGATGAAACCCATGGCATCTGCTGCAAGGATATATATAATCATGCCGTACAAGAAGAAGAACATCAAGGTATCAACTCCTCTTCTATCACTTCTGTTAAATCTGGAAATCCGAATGTTTCTCGAAGTGACCCGAGAGAGCAAAGGTCCTTTACCAACAATGGCCATTTGGTGACCATTGCAACAAACATGGACATACCAAGCTTACTTGCTGGAAATTGAATATGGGTATCCAAAGGACTTACCGAAGCCGAGGGATTCAGTTTCTCATGTCCTTGACGGTGTCAATGCACCTTCTATTAGTGCTGCACAATATGCTCAACTGCTTTCTCTTCTCGATCCAGAACATGAAGGGCGCAGACTGAATCCCATCTGCCAACTTTATAGGTATACTGCCTTGTCTAGTTCAATTAGGTGTACTTGCTTTCGTTAGGGGGAAATGCTAGATCTTATAATCGCAAAATTTTCTTATGTAATATTTTGTTCCTGACAGGTTTCTTGATGGATAAACGTGAAGCAGATAGCTCTCTTGACTCTTGAGATATATCTTGCCATGTTTTCTGTCCGGTTATCATTCGCTGCTTCCAATGCCTTTTCCTTCATTCAAGCGCCCATTATAGTTGGAATCCATGATGGACTTCGAAAGGACAGCTTAGGGGCAATAAAGTGCACATTTGCTGCATCCTTTTATAGCAACATACTTGGCATGTCCGTAACTCTCATTCTACATCCTTGCCGCAAACTCCACCCATACAAAGTTTAGCCTCACAATCGGCAGTGCCACTTCATTTGTTTTCATGCTACATGGTAATATATATAGCCCCTTGTTATGGTTTAAAGTCCACCATCCTCGAGCCTTTCAATGGTAATTTCGGGTTGTCTTTCAATCAAAAATTAAGGATGATATGTAGACATACTGTGTGTTTAACCTACTGTCTATTTTACTTTGTTTCAACACAGATTCAGTGGTATGAACTCTGTTGCCTCTTTTTCATCTCCACACTCTTCTACTTGTAGTATGTTTTGTGTTATGTCACATGCCCTAGCTACTGCTTAACCTCCTCTTCTTGTCCACACTCTTCCACTTACTTGTAGTTTGTTTTACTGTATCATTGTCACATGTCCTAGCTACTAGTTAACTAGGATGGCTTCAAATCATACTCCTATTCTTGTTGATCCTCAGCTTGCCAAGATTAGAGTAGAAAGGCCTCATAAATACTGTAGGGGTTGGATTTAGGAGTTTCTTTGAAAATGCTTGGTATGTTGTAAACCATATTAATGTTGATTAGGATGTTTTGAAAACTTTAGAAAATCTTACTTTCGACTTTAGAGTCTAAAATAAGCAAGTTTTCGAAAACATTTTTAGAAATTAAGAGTTCATATAGAAAACCAGGCCGCACTTTGTTTCTAGGAGAAGATTGCAAGATTTAGAATAGTAAGTCTTCTTTTGTGACCCTCAAAAAATCCCGTGAGATATATGACTTTTTTAACATCCCATAAACATATGACTTTTAATACGGTGACTGGAGTGGATCTTAATCTAAGCTAACATTGCCAACATAAGTAAGACTAAGTCTTATGGGCTAGATTGGAGGTGCTAGATTAGCATTTAAGTGTTGCAATTCAAAAAAAAAGCGTAGTAAAAAAGTTAACACTAGTTCTCTCTCTAGCGATTTGCTGGCATGTGAAGTAGCATGCTAGATAGTTCTACTGAATGATTCAAATATTGAAAAACTACCTTTTCGCGGAATGGTTATTTGAGGGTTTATTTTTGATCACTATTTGAGATTTGAAGCGCTGAATGGTTTAAGTATTCGGTGCGAATGGTTCAGCGTTGGCGCGGAATGGTTGGTAGCTAAGTGGACGTGGACTGCTAATCTAGCTGCTAGACTAGCACTCCCATAAGACTTAGGAGGTATTTCTGACTGCTAATCTAGGTGCTAGACTAGCACCCCATAAGACTTAGTCTAAACCACCTCTTTCTCAGTATAGATTTGGGTAAGACACTACATGGCCTAGTGAACGGATCGAAAATGTAGTAAATACATTTCTTATTATCATTACAAGATTGAACAATCTTTATCGATTAATTGATTTTATCAAATGTTATCTTCCGAAATGGAGCATCGCGATTACGAGTCTCATCATTTCTATCATGATTGATACACTCGTATACTCGAACCTGCTGGTCCCGGCCTAAAATTGTTTTCATCTAGTACAATCCTAAGACTGATAAGTGAGGTTCCGATATGAAATAAGACTATTGTTTTGAAACATACTTGAAAATAAGCAAAGATTTCGAAGGTAAACCGAGTAAATCAGTGATAATAGATCTACATTTCTAGCTGCTACTACCTGCAAAGATTTCATTCTGCTATCCGTCTCTTTAGATGCCGCAGCCTCACTGTCTGTCGGTTGCTTTACTTTGACTGAACTTTTAACCCGAAGGAACTCGGGATAAGTAGACCTGTTTTAGGCATGTCTTATGACTAACTTTTTTTGATGCAAAAATTATCTTCTCTCCCCATACGTCTTGCTCCTATGAGATAATTGAAATATTTAATTCCATAATCAGTGTAATCAGAATGAAATTGAAATACAAGAAAAACTGATCAGCGGCAGCGATAGAAGTATTCTTTATACAAGACTCTAACCCGGTGCATACGCACCGGTTAACCCGTGTTCTATACACATACAATTAGCCGGATCTTGTTTTCTTATATGTTAATTAAGCTACCTTTGAATTCTTCAAACCTTTTTGTACAAAGTTTTTTCGGCACCTATTGTAGGGAATAGAGATGAATATAATTCAGGAATTCCTGTCACTGCTGGAATTCATCAAATCTCTTGTACATAGTCTTCTGAGTACCTATTATTATAGATGTTGTGTTCACGTTTGAATAGATCTTCATTTTGGCTTAAGAATTTTAAAGCTTCATATGTGATGTACAGAAACATATTATACGAAAAGTGATTTTTGAAGAGATCGGTAAGAAGATTTGTGCTGTTTTATCTTAGCACCCATATATCTGTCTCTTTAGATTTGGTACGTATAATACTGTAACTGTCTCTTATACTTGGACTTCTGTATCGTTTGGTGTTACTGGCCTATAAAGTATGGTACATAACCCAAACAAGAGAGGACATCAAAAGGATATGAGAAAAAAATACCATAAAGCAACCGAGTTTGCTTACCAAAACTATTAGTGTTACGATTTTGTTTTCTTCCAATTGTCCCTTCGTCTTAGTTAGCCGTTTGGAATGATCTTCAACATTTAATTCATCTCCAACCACATGCAGATCAATGATGCCCTCCACAACTGGGTCGGAACTGGTTAACTCCGAGCATTATTCAACTGTGGACAGTAATCTAAATTTTGACATAGATATGATGTTATATGATATGTGCTTCAGTTTGATCTAAATGAATTCTTTAACTCTTCATAATAAAACCCTGATGATGTTCTTCAATCTTTTGGCATTCGAATCCCCTTAGAAAAACCTATATATAGTAAGATAGAAGATGAGACTGAAAATAAGATTCTTTAACTGAAAAGGTTTTGTATATATCTAACTAATATAAAGAAAGAGGGATTTTCCACGTCAAACAGGAATATACCAAAACAGCCTTCCGTGTTTCTTTTTCTCTGCATACTTTTTCGTAGTTTTGAGCCATATGAAGGGTACATCGTAAAATCGTATCAAATGGGGAACAAATTCTATCAATGTAAATCGTGGTGTTTTTCTTCCCCCCAACCCAAATCCTTACTTCCCAAATCGACTACAGGTTCCATAGAACGACACTTGTTCTGAGAATGGTTTGGTAGAACCCCTTACCCATTCAATTGAAATATGCACCCCAAATCCAACTCTTACAGCTTCAATTTTTTCAATGAACCCCAAATTCAACTCATACGGATTTTTGAGCTCTATATTTCACCATAGTTGACATCGACTTCAATTTGTAATTATGGTCACCGGATAAGATTTCTGAGCCAAGGTTGCAAGGTTGAGGTAAAGATTGTGTTCGTCAATAATATTAGTGACTTTAATTAATGAAATTTTGAATGATTTTCATAGAACATAGCCTTTAACATTCGAATGGGTTCGGATTTGTTGGTTTCCATGAAACGATGCTTCAATTGGATTTTGTCAATTTTGGCTGATTGTTGAATCTCAACTGTGTAAATACAACTTATTTTATACGAATTTAACTGTTTGACAAAAATACCCCAGTGAAAACTTAGTTTGGGCGTCTCATTTAGTACCTTAATTTCACTATCAAGTTCAACAATCAGTTGATTTGAGCTCTCATTTTGTGCAACCTTACGCTATTGCTTTGTACTTGATGTTTTCCATGCCTCCCGAGAGAGTTTCGATAGCATGCCATTAGTAGTCGTTTCTTTTATTTGTATGATTTCGTTGGAATCAATTAAATCCAGGGAAACTCTGTTATTGTTTTTCTTCATCAAGGAAAAACATGAATCTTTGTCCGTAGTTTGATTTGCTAGCCTAGATTTATAGGATAACTCCAATTTGATATTTATCTGGATTTAAAAATAATAAATTTGTGAATTTTAGTTGTTTGTGTAAATTTCTAACAAGATATCACCTCTTAATCTTATTTCAGTTTGGTTTTCGCATGAACCAATTATTTTCAGATTTCTAATTGGTTACCTTAATTATTGCAGTCAAAGAATACCATTTCCACGGAAGTGAGGGCATATGTTTGCCTCCGGTGTCCTTATATCGCCGCACTTCCATTTTGCCGGGTATTGGTGTCTTCTTCTTCTCTTATATCATTTGCTGTGTTGTGTTGAAATAGTAGTCTTGGTAGTGTCCTGTGGCATTTTTCGGTCGCCTCTGCTTAGTTCCACAAATTTATTGTTGCATCTCCCAATGCAAAAATCATCAATTAAGTTGAAAACACGGGTACCATGCTGTGGCCTGGAACACAATCATCCCAAACATGAGAAGTTAAGTAATAGATATCATTGGAAAAATAAGAATGGATGTTTGACTTTTATAGAACTGAAACTTATTAAAATCGTCTTCTTGAAAGTTTTGTACTTAGAAGAGTGCGTTAACTGGATGGATTTTAAGCTGCAGTACCTTTGAATGAGATAAATGGTGATTAGCGACAAATAGGACAATGAGCGTTCAGTAGCACTCTCCCTCTCCACCTTCTCGGTTGAGCCAATTGAGACCACGTTAAGGTGGGCATTTAAACTTCAATAAACATGTCGCATGAAGATAAAGACTGATTTGAGTGTACAAGGTTATCACTTAACAACAAGATAAATTATTGGTACAAGGATGTTAAATGCATACCCATAAAAGTTACTGAACCTTAAAATCCATTCTTATTTTTCCAATTATTTTAGTTTGGTTTCGCATGAACCAATTTTTTTTTTTTTTTTTGGGATTTGGGATTTCCTAATTGGTTACGCACTATTAACCAGGTCAAGAATACCATTTCCCGGGAAGTCAGGCATATGATTGCCTCCAGTTTCCTTATATCGCGCACTCCCATTTACCGTGTATTAATGTCCCTTCTTCTTCTCTTATATATCATGGCTGTATTGTGTTGAAATAGTAGTGTTGGTAGTGTCTGTGGCATTTTGAGTTCAAATTCTCTGTTGCTTTGGCGGTCACTCAGGGTTGCTAAGTTCGACATTTGGTAATTTCAGAAACACGATACTATTAGAGGATTGTGTGGTTACTACTATAATGAGTTTCTTATACAGGTACAAACAATTGACAACATCCGAAGAACGTAATCAGACAAAAGAAAAGTCATAAATACGGTTCCATCAATGGGATCCGACAACTCCCGAGGAAGAGATCCCACTAAATCCGACAAATATTGATGCTTCAAAGTGGAGCTCAACCCGGCCTCTAGCTCACGGAAGCATACGAATAGAATACACATTCTTGATGTAAAGGATATTTATGATTATTAAATGAAAAATCCGAGTGTAGTTGTAATTTTCTTTTTGCTAAGTAGCATCAAATGAATTTTCACCGCTTGCCGTTAGTGGCGGAGCTACATGTAAGTTGTGGGTGGCCATGGCCACCCCAACATTTTGCAAAATTCTCTAGGATAATAGGCAGATTTTGTCCTAATTTTCTAAGTTGTAGTTAGTGGCCTCCCCGTGTTTTATGTTCTGGCTCCGCCACTACTTGCAGTTGATCATTGATTGTGTGTTGATTTTGACCGGTGATTACTACACAAAAATAACAAAGTACTGAAAGAACGGAACGGCAGGCGCATCGCGCGTGCGTGTTATACTAGTATAAGAGAAATAGAAGTGCTTTTGAATTGCTTCGTACCGCTCTACCGTTTGCCGAGAATGAAAATTTTGAGTCACGTATGAACTCATCCAAATTTTGCTCGTAGTCATCTGGTTTCCAACGTTTTTGGATGTTATGTTTAAGAAGTTGTGCACAACATCCATAAAACCTTAATGTTGGCTTTCGAATTTTGGAGAGACATGATACAGTTAAGGAGATTTGGTATGAAGTCTCTTTGCTTTATATAATGGCCAACCATTTGCATCTTTTTGGTTAGGTACGGCTATCTATAATCCTTAAAACTGAGTTTCCGTAGAGGGTTGTGTCTTTTGGTGTTTATCCTAACATATTAAAAACATCGAAGTGCCAACATTATCAGAACTTGATCTCGATGATTTTGAGTGATTTAATTGTGAATAAATATGTTATTCATTGATATTTTATACTTACATTTCCCAAGCGAAGAGTCGTAATTCTCTTGCAACTTAAGCCAATAGACATCTTCTCGAAAGGCTGTCTCCCTTTGTTTACGTTGTATGTGTTATTGAAAGGTTGTGTCCGTTTTCGGTTTGGAAAGTTGTCAGTGACAAATGGAGTTGCGGATTACATTAATGACGGTTGGGTTACCAATTAGATTGCGACAACATGGAATATTAATGCTGAAGTGGCTTCACCAAATGCAAGATTGATTATGGCTAGACATGTGGCAACGTGGGGATTATAAAGAAAGATTACCATCATCTAAACACTAACATTTACATTATGATTTCAGAACCGATCAACAGCAATACAATTCTTCTTTATGAATAAGTGACAAGCATTATAATTTCTTGGATTATTTTAATTAGAGATTTCTATCAAGCACCGATCTACATTATTATCATCAAAATCTAACATTTATAGATCTAAATTGAGTATTTGTTGCAGACTAAGAGTGAACAATATTGTCCGGAAATTCCAAGCTATACGAGACTGCAATAATAATTTTTTTAACAGATGCAACAAACTTCTGGTAGATTGTACAGTTGTTGTGTTCTAGTCACAATAATTTCTGCAGATAACCACACAATAAGACAAGACACCCATCCACCGAAAATAAAACTTAGTTTTGAGACAAGAAATCATTATGTTGGTTTCAAAGATATGTCTCTCTTTTCTTTGATCTCCAAGGTAGTATGTGTATGCTTCCCAAATAACTTTAAAATTCCAACCATAAGAACCCATCTGATGCTTCTAGTAATGGAAAATTCTCATCACCACTACTCCGGTTACTGGTTCTTCCCTCAACGCTGCCTCACTCACTCACGCTGATAGTCTTCTCCAGTCTCACACTCGTATCTGCTATAAAAATTCTAGGGCTTGGTTTATTTTATAGTAGAATTTGTGTGATTTACTAGATTGCCTGTACAAGCCCAGTTATTGCTATTTCGATATCCGGTGTACCGAATATTCCCAACACATGTTTTGGTTTCTGTTTGTATGATTACGCAAAAAAAAAAAAATTATTTTAATTTGTGTTATTGGAAGAAGGACTAAAGTTCATTAAGAAAACAAGTGGTAATGATGCGGGGCGGAAGCGTTGAATAGAGCTAATACTAAAACCACATGTTTCCGAAATACCACTCTCAAGGAAAAACACTACTTTTCATTAATCAAAATCGTCTCCCCAATATCAAAACATGGAGCTCTTTATATAGATAACTCCTTACCAATTAATAACGAAATATTTTATTTAATTATTAAAAATACTTACTACCTTATCTAATAGATATTTTCTAAACTAATAAAATACTAAAATAAATACTATTAGATACTTCTAAAAAATACCTAAATAATAAAAGTGAAAATATCTTAATTAATTAAATATTATTTGCTAAATAATAATAATAAATCAAAGAATAATAACAATAAACGAGTATATTCTCTTCCCTAAATACTCCACCAGGTAATGACTTCTTAAAATGCAGCAAGGATATATCAATTTAACTGTGAATGGCTTTAAGATTCAAAAGTGAACTCCACCAATATATAAGCTATTTATCCTATGTCAAAGTCTGATATTCCATAGCAAGGATAGATCAATTTGGCCTATTTAGGCTAAAATGAAAAAGTGAAAGTATCACTTTTCCAGATACGGAGTTAGTATTAGATTTTCATGGGAGCTGGATTTATTGGCAATTTGATTCGGTTTATGTGCTGTATAATAATTTTTGGCAATGGTTTACATGGAATGTTCTGTAGAGTAGTGGATGTGAGCATGAAATGAGTCGCCTGCCTAGCCCACCCAAAATTGTATCAAAGTCTCGAATGCCAACTACTTGTAAAAGCTAAGCCATCGATAAATAGCTTGAGGAATTTAGTCCGATTTTTTAAACTAAGCTGTCGAAATGATGTAAAAAAAAAAACCTGATATTTCTATCAAGCACCAAAGTAATTATGAAATCTACAAGCTTATTGATGAATAAATTCCTTCAGCGGTTTAGTTAAAACATCTTAAATTCAATAAAAATTATAAAGATGATACACTTTTTTTAAACAGATCTACGGATCTCAACAACATTGACAAAGATTCAATAAAAATTATCATCAGAGTTTCTACTTTCTATCAACATCCGAAGTAAATAATTGTAACAAAATATTCAATCCCTGCATCAAATTATTCAAAGAAATCTTGCTCCAGAAATAAATCGTAGGAATTTTGAGATTTTGAGATGATGACTATTTAGAAGCACTTATTTCCTAGTCTTTATGACTGACGATTTTCCAGATCTGTGATCTCCCTCTATGATCTCGAACAAATAAACAAGTAAAAACATTTCTAATCCAGCTATTAGAGACTATAAATCATTACGAACATAAAATCTAAAATTTCTGCAGATTCAACAATTCAACATTTGTAGCATTTTATTGGCTTCAATTTCCAACAAAAAGATAACCAATTTTGGTTGTAAGGTCATTACTCCATTATCCAGCTTAGGAGACCGTTGTTGTGGATACAAAGATGAGGATTGTACAAATGCATTATTTTGTCCTCCTCCTTGTGGGTTTTCTGGTTCGGAGTACTCATAGCCTGGTCAGAAGAAACATAAAACATGAATGTCAAAATTATGGGTTAATTAAGACAATGAAAATATCAAACAACGCTATTATTTTTCAGATCTTACCGGAGGAAAAGGTGTGAGAATGGATGTAAATACCCATGATGACCCCAAAAAAAACTTAGTTTTGAGAGGAGAAATCATTGTGCTCTTTGAACTCCAAGGTATTATATGTAATGCTTCCCTAATAAGACTAGAACTCCAATCATAAGAACACATCTGATCTTCGGTTCACTGGTATTTCACTCAACACCGCCGCCTCACTCACCCTGGTCGCCTTGTCCACCCTCTTTCACTCTATCTAACGAATTTTTAGGGTTTGACTATTTATAAGGGGATTTGAGAGATTTACTGAAACACCCTTGATTTGAGAGACTTTATAAATCTTGTTATTAAAGCAAATGCCATGGACTCATGGTTCTTTCCACTCTCTATGTATAGACTGGCTAAATGTTGGCCTGCTGTTTCAAGAAGTAAAATCTGGAACATTATTCCAGCTGCAGTAACTTGGGTCTTATGGAATGAGAGAAATCATCGAACTTTTGAGCAGAAGCATTTTTTCAAGACTGATTCTGACCTTGCCAATGAAGCAAAATCTTTAGTTCTAGCTTGGTGTTCAGCTGCAGGGCATAGAGTTCATACTAATTTTTCTAGTAAAATCTTCTACTTGGACTCTACTCTTTTGTAATTTTTCTTTCTTTTGTTGCTACCTCTAGTAGCCTCCTTTTGTACATTTTCTTTAATAAATTCTCTCTTTAAAAAAAAAAAAAAAAAAAAAAAAAATATGTTTTAAGCAAACCCTAGAGGAAATTATGGGACTTATCTTTTGTTAATTCATCAATGGAAATGTTGTTAGTGTTTTGATGATAAATAATAGTGTACATTACATAATCACTTTGGTGCTTTAGTAGAAACATCGATTAAATCAAGACACATTGTCATGATAATGCTCTCTCGTGGTCATTCAAATTAGCATATAGACGGATAAATCACTCAAATCGGACTCAATTTGCATGCATCCATGCCTTAGTGTTTCCCAGTGGTTGGCATTAAGGAGTAAATTTTGTACATGATGTGTATGTATGGCAAAAAAATAAATAGTGGTGGTTTAAATCAGGTTAGAAAACTGATTTAAGCTAATGATCAACTCTAGAAAGTGATTGGTCTTGAATTCGGGAGTTTCCTTCTAAGTTAATTACACTCATCAATTCTGGGAACAATGGTTTGAAGTTTTGCCTCATAACCCTTTTGGTTGGTGATACGTAGTATAATACCTTCTGACGCTTTAGTGTACTATTTCAGAAGAGATGTTTCCCTTAAGACATTGCCAAATTGTGGTAATTGTAGTAAACTTGTGGGAAAAGAGTAGCCACTACTGCTAGTTAGTGATGTATTTCAGTTCAGTGTATTGGAGACTTTCAAAGTTTTTTTTATTACCATGCTCAGTTTACATCCCATCTGGAGTTTCAACTCATTTTATAATTTTACTTCTTTGACTTCCTTTTGCAATTGAAGTACCAAAGGATCTGTAAAGTTGTTCACCGGTGATACCCACACGGCTGAACCATAATTCAGTCTTACTGAACACAACAGCATAGGCTCTAAATAGCACCATAAGATTATTTCAGGGGTAATTTAGTAACTTATTGTTTTTGGTATATATATCGAATGCCCTAGAGTTTAGGTAACATTTTAGATAAGAGTGGAAAGGGTGGAGACTATTACAGTGGGAGTGAGGCGGCGGTGTGGAATGAAAACCATAACCACTAACAGGAGAATTTGGCATTTCCAAGATCCGATAAGTGATCATCATCCGAGTTTTTGTATCGTGTGGGAACCTTTACACATAGCTTGGAGATATCACACATGGAGATTACAGATGTTCGAAATTGTCATAATGACTTCTCCTCTCAAAATTACATTATTTCTCATTTCTGATTGTCAAATTCTAGTCCCGAATTCTGGTCCCGAGGAGTTTCCAAATCATCTCATATACTTTGTTCCATTCCTCCCAATTGCTAAGAATAGAGCACTGAGATGACAGCTTTGAAGTTCAGTATTTGGAAGTTTGTTGAAATGGTAGATCTGTAGAAGTTACATTAATTCATATTTGTAAATTAGTATATACTTTTGTTCAATCATAGATGTTTTAAGGTGTTTAAGTTTCACACATGATTTGGTGATTGAAAGAAACTGTGATTCTCTTGGTGCAGATCTAAAATTAAGCATTAGGGTAATTGGAATTACCAAACATTAGTCACTCAAATTGGAATTAACCAGATCTATGATTTGGTGATTGAAAGAAATGTTGTTAGTGTTTTGATGATAGTTGCTAAACATTGGTCACTCAAATCTATGATTTGGTGATTGAAAGAAATGTTTTTAGTGTTTTGATGATAGTTGCCAAACATTGGTCACTCAAATTAGTTTGTAATTGGAACTGTAATCCCATCAGTAGTATTATTGTATTGTGGTTTCCTTTTGAATTGATTTTACAGATTAATCATCACAGCATGAATTCAAAATAACTAAGCATTAGGGTGGCATCAATTATTATCATAGTATTCCAAGCATCATACAACAAATAAAGTCATCATCCAGACTTTGACATAATTTGTCACAATTTTCTATATTTTGTTCATGTTTAATTTTTTTTTTTCGAAGAAGAAAATTTTATATTAAAAGGAAAAAGTTGGGCAAAGCCAATACAAACACAACAGCCATGCAGGCGATTCCAAATCACTGAAACAAAAAAACAAACCAGAGGCTTAAGTATGCAGGACTAACTCCCAATTGTGTATAACTTGAGTGCTATCTGCAAGCCTGAATGTGTTCGAATCGCAACTCCACAAGACCAACGATTGCTTGATGAGAACAATTACTTCTTCCACGTCTTTAGGCCTTCCACCAAAAACCCTGTGGTTTCTTTCATTCCACACATTCCATATAATAGCGTAATGCAATAGACTCCAAACGTTCTTGCACTTACCAGTCAATCCATTCCAATCCCATGCTTCAAACAACTGCAGTACGTTGCCTGGAACCGGCCATGAAATTCTCATTGAATTGATGAAATAGACCCACAATTGAATAGAAAAGGAGCACTGCAGGAATAAGTGATCGGTCGTTTCCAAAACTTCATTGCATAGAGGGCAATTGGTGTTATCCAGTTCAACCCCACGATGCCGTAGCATTTCTCTCGTAGGGAGGGAATTATGAAATATTGCCCAAAGTATAAAACTAACTTTCTGTGGTATAAAGCTTTTCCAAAGAAAAGTAGAAAAGAACACTCCGCACATTCCCGGCCAAGAGTGTTGTAGCAGTACTTATTATTATATTCATCTATGAAGTTTACCTCATCGTTTTAATTTTATAAGCAATCTCATCTCATATTCTTAATTTCAACTACAGATTACCTTAAGGACTCCTTAGACTCTTTAACACCGTTATCAAAAGAAGCTTTAATCCGAGCAAAATTTTTTACAGCTACTGCCCGCTAATTGATCTAACTTTGTGGCCCACAGTTCAAGCTTTAATCCATGTGCTTCTTATGTTTACTTATATGGCATATACTTTTGCGGTTTCGTGGCATTCAATTGTGGTTAAACTCCATCATTCGGGGGAACAGTCCACAAAAAAATTAAGGAAGTGTACTAGTACTTTGTTAGTAGGAATGTCCTTATGCATCTTTTGAACATCGATTCCACATGAAGTTTTGTTGAATTCCAACTTTGTAGAACTAATCCATCATCTAACATAGATAACTTAACAATCGTAAGATTCGTTAAAACGCTGTATCATTACATCATCGCCAATAGATGATACATCATTGCCTTCCAAGCCGTATTTTAAGCTAGGCAGATTATGGGTGAGCATAAGGATTTCGTGAAGAATGTGCAACAGTGGTGGGAAGCTATGTCTTTTCATGGTAGTGCAAGCACAACTTTCTTTCTCAAGTTACAAAATTTGAAGCATTTGATTAAGCCTTGGAGAATCCAGGAGTTTGGGTCTGTTGCAAGGGACAAAAATGTTCTTACAGGTAGGATTCACGACTTGAATATTCTAGAGGAAGTGGGGGCTTTATAGCGAGGTCACTTAGAAGAGAGACTTCGCTGTAAACTGCAACTGAGGAGCATTGAGGCGATGGAGGCTCGTAAATGGCAATTACGGGCAAAGCAGAATGATTTTAGATGCGGAGACTCAAATACTAAATATTTTCATAGCATCGCAAGTACAAGGTGAAGAGAAATACAATAGCTAAACTACAAGTAGAAGGGGTTGATAGTTTTGATCAAAATGTTATAAAGGAGGAACTAAGAAATTTCTACATCAATTTGTTTTCACAGCAAAATGAGTTGAATTCGGGTATGGAAAATCTTTTCTTCCCAACAATTAAAGAGTCATACAAGATTTGGTTGGAGAGGGAGTTCTCGGAGGAAGAGGTTTGGGGGGTTGTCAAGCAGATGGGTTGCAACAAAGGCGCTGGGTCCCGGATCGGTTTACGGATGAATTCTTTAAGAGTTGTTGGGTTGTTTTGAAGGAGGATTTGATGAAGCTAATTAAGGATTTTCACAGGTATGGTTCTATTGATTAGAGGTTTAATTGTCCATTTATCACTCTAATTCCGAAGAAAAAAGACTCTTGTACGCCGAAAGACTTTAGACTTTTAAGTCTTATAGGTAATGTTTACAAGATTATTTCTAAGTTGCTTCTTTGTTAGATTGAAGAAGGTGATGCCCGACTTTATCTCTGATTTTCAAGGAGCTTTTATTCACCATAAACAAATTTTTGATGGAGTGCTGATTGCGAATGAATGTGTGGACAGGAGGTTGAAGGCAAGGAAGCCGGGTATTCTTTGTAAAATCGATATGGAGAAGGCTTTTGACAGTGTCAATTGGCAAGCTCTTTTTACGATTTTACAAAAACATGATTTTGGTGATAAATGGATTTCTTGGATTAGATGGTGTGTAAATACTTCGCATTTGTCTGTTCTTGTGAATGGTAGTTCGAAGGATAAATTCCAACCCAACAAGGGTCTAAGGCAAGGAGATTCTCTGTCTCCCTATATTTTTTGACTGGTGGTGGAGGTATTTTCTAAGCTTATCAATGACACAGTGGTAAGACGACAATTATCAGGTTTTCAGGTTATGGATCACGGTATTATTATCTCTCACTTGCAGTTTGCGGACATGTTTATGGGTAAAAATCGTTTCTGCTGATTTCGGTAATTTCGGTGGGTGAGTGAGAAACTGGTTCAAACCCTAAATAAATGTGCTGCACGTGAGCACTTTATAGATTCGAGAGATCAATCTGTACAAGTCCAGACTAAACCAAGAAATGGCCGTTCCGGACTTGCTTCGGTCACAAAGTGGAGGAGAAGGGTTGATTTGGGGAGGGAAGAAAAGAAAGGTGTTGAGAGAGTAGTATCTCGACTTGTATCGAAAGTGAAAGCTTAGGAAGCTTGCAAGAGATGGAAGCTTTTGGGAGAGCTTGCAAAGTTGTCTTTACTGAGAGTGTAGTATTTTCTCTACGACCGAGCTTGTTGTGCGGTGGAAATAGGTAAGACCTATTTATACAAGTCGAGATTGAAACGTACCCTAGCCTCATGAAGAAAGAGAGTAAAGGGTGAAATAATGGGAGGAGGTGGTGCATGGTTTAATGGGCGAAAACGTTTTTCACCATTATTTCCTCTTTTATTTGACCGCTTTATTCCTTTTCACGCTTTCTTAATGTGAGCATAGTGTCTGCCGTGCATCTTTGTGACCGCCAAACCAAAACCCTAAAAAGCATCCCCAGTTTGTGTCGATGTCTCGAGTGTTGGTTGCATCTTGAGTGCAAGTGGCGCTGCTAGTGGCGCGTGTGGCATGTGCCAATGGCATGTGCGGAATGCCTTGGTGGTAGGTTGCACGGTTTGCAAGTTAGGTTACCGGCGTGTTTGTTTTGCATGTGCAGTGGCATGTGCGGAATGCCTTTGGTGGTAGGTTACACGGTTTGCAAGTTAGGCTACCGGGCGTGTGTGTTTGGCATGTTGGAATGCCTTGGTGGTGGGTTGCACGGTTTGCAAGTTAGGCTACCAGCGTGTGTGTTTGGCATATGCCAGTGGCATGTGCGGAATGCCTTGGTGGTAGGTTGCACGGTTTGCAAGTTAAGCTACCAGCGTGTGTGTTTGGCATGTGCCAATGGCATGTGCGGAATGCCTTGGTGGTAGGTTGCACGGTTTTCAAGTTAGGCTACCAGCGTGTGTGTTTGGCATGTGCCAATGGCTCGTGCGGCCATGTTGACCTAGTTGCAAGTCTTGCAAGCCTAGGGCGCTATGTTTTGCGTGGGCCAAAGGCATAGCGGCTTGGAAGTATGGCTTGCGACACGTGTTGGCATGTGCCAATGGCACGTGCGGCCATGTTGACCTAGTTGCAAGTCTTGCAAGCCTAAGGCGCTATATTTGGCGTGGGCCAAAGGAAAAAGCGTCTTAGAAATATGGCTTGCGGCACGTGTTGGCATGTGCCAATGGCACGTGCGGCCATGTTGACCTAGTTGCAAGTCTTGCAAACCTAGGGCGCTATGTTTGGGGTAGGCCAAAGGCATAGCGGCTTGGAAATATGGCTTGCGGCACGTGTTGGCATGTGCCAATAGCACGTGCGGCCATGTTGACCTAGTTGCAAGTCTTGCAAACCTAGGGCGCTATGTTGGCGTGGGCCAAAGGCGTAGCGGCTTGGAAATATGGCTTGCGACACGTGTTGGCATGTGCCAATGGCACGTGCGGCCATGTTGACTTAGTTGCAAGTCTTGCAAACCTAGGGCGCTATGTTGGCGTGGGCCAAAGGCATAGCGGCTTGGAAATATGGCTTGCGACACGTGTTGGCATGTGCCAATGGCACGTGCGGCCATGTTGACCTAGTTGCAAGTCTTGCAAGCCTAGGGGCGCTATATTTGGCGAGGCCGGTGGCATAGCGGCTTAGAAATATGGCTTGCGGCACTTGTTGGCATGTGCCAATGGCACGTGCGGCCATGTTGACCTAGTTGCAAGTCTTGCAAACCTAGGGCGCTATGTTGGGCGTGGGCCAAAGGCATAGCGGCTTAGAAATATGACTTGCGGCACGTGTTGCAAACCATATTTCCAAGCCGCTACGCCTTTGGCCCACGCCCAACATAGCGCCCTAGGTTTGCAAGACTTGCAACTAGGTCAACATGGCCGCACGTGCCATTGGCACATGCCAACACGTGCCGCAAGCCATATTTCCAAGCCGTTATGCCTTTGGCCCACGCCAAGCATAGCGCCCTGGGTTGCAAGACTTGCTGACTGGGTCAACATGGCCGCACGTGCCATTGGCACATGCCAACACGTGCCGCAAGCCATATTTCTAAGCCGTTTTTGCCTTTGGCCCACGTAAATATAGAGCCCTAGGCTTGCAAGACTTGCAACTAGGTCAACATGGCGCACGTGCCATTGGCACATGCCAACACGTGTGTCACACTTCCAAGCTGCTATGCCTTGGCCCACGCCAAACATAGCGCCCAGGCTTGCAAGACTTGCAACCAGGTCAACATGGCCGCACGAGCCATTGGCACATGCCAAACACACACGCTGGTAGCCTAACTTGCAACCGTGCAACCTACCACCAAGGCATTCGCACATGCCATTGGCACATGCCAAACACACACATTGCCGGTAGCCTAACTTGCAAACTGTGCAATCACCACCAAGGCATTCCGCACATGCCACAGCATGCCAAACACACACGCCGGTAGCCTAACTTGGTAAGCCGTGCAACCTACCACCAAGGCATTCACATGCCATTGGCACATGCCAAACACACACGCCGGTAGCCTAACTTTGCAACCGTGCAACCTACCACCATGCATTCCGCACATGCCACTCGGCACATGCCAAACACACACGCCGGTAACCTAACTTGCAAACCGTGCAACCTACCACCAAGGCATTCCGCAAAATGCCATTGGCACATGCCACACGCGCCACTAGCAGCGCCACTTGCACTCAAGATGCAACCAACACTCGAGACAACGGCACAACTGGGATGCTTCTTTAGGGTTTTGGTTTTGATCACTGACATGCAACGTACACTACGCTCACATTAAGAAAGCGTGAAAAGGAATAAAGCGGTCAAATAAAAGAGGAAATAATGGTGAAAAACGTTTTGCCCATTAAACCATCGGTTACCACCTCCTCCCCATTATTTCACCCTTTACTCTCTTCCTTCATGAGGCCAGTACGTTTCAATCTCGACTTGTATAAATAGGTCTTACCTATTTCACCAGACAACAAGCTCGGTCAGGAGAAAAATACTAAACTCTCAGAAAGGCAACTTTGCAAGCTCTCCCAAAAGCTTCCATCTCTTGCAAGCTTCCTAAGCTTTCACTTTCCGATACAAGTCGAGATAATACTCTAAATCAACACCTTTCTTTGCTTCCCTCCCCAAATCAACCCTTCTCCTCCACTTTGTGACCGAGCAAGTCTGGAACGGCCATTTCTTGGTTTAGGTAGGACTTAATTTGCAGATTGATCTCTCGAATCTATAAAGTGCTCACGTGCAGCACATTTGTTTAGGTTTGAACAGTTTCTCACTCACCCACCGAAATTCCGAAATCGGCGAAACGATTTTTACCCATAAACAATTGGCTCTGGTGGGAGGATCGATCTATCGGCTACAATGTCGGTTTATCGATCTCGTTCTTCGACCCGAGATGTCAAGATGGTAGGGAAAGCGACTCGATCCGAATCAATTTCCAAGCGACCCGGTTACGGTTGTAAAACTACACACGGGGGGACTCGTTGAAGATCTTACCAGCGATTGGGAACTTGCGACCCGATCCGACTCGGACAAACCCGGTTACGGTTGTAAAACTACACCGAAACCTGGGACTCGTTGAAGAAGCTACCCAGCAATTGGGGACTTCTTTGGGGATGCTACCAACAAAGCCACCAACAAAGAACCGCCTTTTACATGGAGAGGGCGTGTTCGCAAAACCTATGAAGTGAGTAAATTCGGATGGGCAAGGTATACAATCTATTTTGATTCTTAGTAAAACCGTCGTGCCTCACCGAGTCTTATGCCTATTGCTAGCACACACTTTCATAAAAGCAATATTCCTTTCCCAAAACATAATCAGAGTCATATTATCAAAACCATTCATCCCTGAAATAATCCAATACCCTAAAAGCTACCAGCTGTCTATCAAAGGTCAAGTTTTGAACCAGACATCCAATATGTCTTTCAAAAAAAAAAAGAGAACCTAAATGAAAGTTTAACGGAGAAACATTCAAGGAAAATCATCCAACAGAGGTCTGTTCTTCTTGGAGAAAGTCAACTTTGCATCTTCGAAGAGCCGCTCTCTTCATAGTTGACATCTTAGAAAGTTTTTCGAGTTCTACCTCTGTCGAGCAATCTCCTCGGAAAGGCTTTCGACATTTGCATATTTCAACTTTTTGGATCTCTGCAAGGCCTTGATAAACCACGCAGTGTTGAACTCCTTTTTATGCAAACGTCGCGATAGTGCTCCCGATCGGCAATAACGTCTTGAAAGCGGTGTGACCAGTCACCTCATGCATGTCCTCGATGGAAGATAAAGCCTCTTCCACACGCTTAACCAGCGCAAATCGACTAGTGACTTTCTTGGTTGTAGCCATATGTCTAGTATTTCTCCCAGATTAAGTGTACAACGCCTCGTGCTTAAGCCGCACGCTGAACCATAACTTGACACATGGCCGGATAAGGAACCAAGTACGGAGGATCAAAAATGGCGCCTGCACACTGGCCTCACGACTCGCCGAGGAGGTTTTCCTCCATGTCTACGGCAACAACCATGAGAGAATCATCCGTCGTTTGAGCCACATCTTGTGCCGACAATTGGCTAACGCTCATCTCAAGTCACCGGCGGTGGTCACCAAAGGCAAGTTTCATGCGGCTCTACCCCCAGAATCATCCTCAGTGGATTCCTCCTGCGAACTCGAGTCCAGATATTTCCCAAAAGAGGAAACAAAAGGACAAAGAAAAGAAGTGCGAAACTCACGAACCACTTCTGAAAGCAGAACCGGTCTTTAGGAGAATCACTCTCACTTGTTGAACCTTCTTCTCTCTCGACTCATCATCGCTATGAGAAGGCTCCAATCTTTGCTAGAGTTCTTTGAAGAAATTGCCGTCTCACGGCAACGTGCAAAGCAGCTAAAGCATTAACACTCACCGAAGCCACTGAAGGAAACAAGACACATATTCTCGGCCGAAATTCATGTTTTGTGAGACAAACCAATGAAGAGGCGACACATACCAGTTATTGGAAAGAATGAAAGACACAAGACCGTGGGAGGATCTTGTGAAAAAATCCAGAACCCATGAGCCACGATTCTTTGTTCTCCGTTCCTTGGCCAGGGCTTTCAATTGTTAGGCAACTTTCGCCAGGATCTCTTAACATTGGATACTCTTTCAGAACTGCTGGGGAAGGTTTGCAGCTAACGTTTTCCACACGTTATTCGCAAAATCTCGGATCATAGTAAACTCGTCGCACCAAAACTCATTATAGTAGAAGGTCGTGGAAGTTCTCTTCCCATTTGAAAGAAGAAAAGACGGATACCCGGCTTAAGGGCATCAAGCGTCAAGGGCGACACGCAATGAATCCTTAGGGATCACCGGCCGGTAAACAAAAGGCACCCCTTGATCGAAACCCATGTGACGAGCGACGGTCAATATTGTAAGCGGTATCTGGAAAGACCCCACGAAGAAAGGTGGCATAAGCAAGACAGCGGCTTTGAATGAGCAGTTTTTCACCAACGCTCAAAAGCGTCATCGGAAGACAAAGACATAAGCGGAGCAGAAGCAAAAGTGTCAATTTGAGTCAGCGACTTATGGGCCATGGCCCCCATAGACGAAAATTGATTTCATGCAATTTATCAAGAAAACTAACCAAGCTCATGCCAACTCTCGGGCCTTTGTTCACCCATCGAAGAATTGGGAGCCACCCCAACTCACGGGAAGCGAAGGCAGCGGTTTGGAGCATACTTCTCAAAGTGCTCCCATAGCAGGACTTGCGGAAAAGCAGCGTGCACATACGAATCCACTTTCATGAAACCATTCGAAACTTGCATGTTCACAAATAGGTGATCCGGATGCACGTACGAGGAACCAAGGAACTGACTTGCCAATGGGAAGAACTTCACCCTTTGCCAACTTCATGACAATCGCTAACAACTCCGGTCTTATTCCTTTCTTGCCGGGGCAACTGTCATCAAAAATGTCTCTGGACACGAGAGAGCCAAAAGCGGCGGCGTGAAGATCATTGCTTTTGCATTCGGGCTCCAACTCGTCCAGGAAACCATTGAGATATCCACCAACCCGTAAGGACACCTTTCATCCTCTTTCCGGGCAGAATCCTTCGACTTCGCAATGGAGTCTTTCCGAGCAAAATCCCCCAACTTAGCGGCCAGGTCATCCCGCATCTTAACCTCACTTTCAGATAATTGGATTTTATGACACTAGTACAAAAATGGGCTTAGATGACAGTTCAAAACTGTCACCAAAATACTTACATGAGTTTTCAAAAAAATTTGGACTGTCACCAAAGGCTCTGTTACGAAAGGTCTATAAGAAAGCTGTTATGGAATGCTTTGGCTTTAAAGTACAGTTTCTTCATAAAGTTACATCATTGTAAACGACTTACGGTAACATTTTCTAAAAAAGCTGTCATCGAGAGACTTGATTTCTTTTACTATGACAACAGTTTCTTAATAAACTAGTCACAATTGACAGATTCGGTAACATTTTCTATTTAAAACCGTCATCGCACACCCAACTTTTTCATTACGAGAGATCTTACGGTAACATTTTCTAAGAAAACTGTCATGGTAAACACCTTTTTAGTATGAGTTTTGTTAACAACCCGATCACAATAAGCGATACTAAGGTACTTGAGTATTTAGTAAACTTTGTCATAGTAGATAACTTCCAATAAAGCTTTTCAGATAAAACTCTTTAATCCGTATAAGTATGATAATGTATTCAGTAACATCTTTCCTTACAATTGTTTCCTTCCCACATCAACTCAATCATGTAGAATACAAATACATGAAGAAAAAAATTAGAGGAATATATTGATTAAATAAATATGTTTCTAGAGACTCGCTTGTACAAATGGGTTTTACAAAATGCTACAAATATACAAGTAATTAGCATCAACTATCAAATATTTTCAGCTATCATGTAAGACAAAAGCTTCACACAGAAACCCACAGGGAAATGTCAATCCCAATGCAACGCTTCTTGAACAAGACAGTAAATTGGAATCAACAAACTCTTGCGTAGAGGTTCAAATTGAGAACTCAAAGCTCGTAGTCAAAAGATGATCATACCCTTGTGATTTTTGTTGCGGAAATGAGTGTTCTAAACCACTTCAATATTTCTAGGATGGAGATTTTTTTGTTAAGTGGTTCAACAATGCCAGATTTTTCCTTCTCATTGTTAGCTCAAGAAAAAGATGCCCTTTTCAATTTATCATCATATGACGATTGACGTTAGAGACGGGAATGGTCGATCAGCTGAATAAGTAGCCATCACTACGGGCCATTATTACCCATAGAGCAGCCATGACTACATCGTCATAAGCAACTAATGTCAGTATCATTCACTAAAATGATAACTGCGATGTATTTAATAATATACTACTAAATAATAGTAGGATCTGAACCTAGTAATTAGTACGCTTTACTCTAGATGACAAATGACAGGTACTTCCTCCATTACCATATGTGAAATACAATGTATAGGCTATCTTATGTACCTTAGTTCTTAGTTTCTCCATCGATGAATGAGAGTTGTTTCTTTGCTTATTGTTCGGTCAAATTACTTACGTGAGGCGGAAGTGATCTGGTCAACATACAAGAAGAAGACTACACGGTTAACACTTATGATACAAAAAATAAAGCAAACGGTTGAGGATATTTGAACATTTGAACTTGACCATATTCTATTATCTATCTAATTTTTAATATTTATATAAAGAACCCGGGTTAACACTCAAAACAAATATCGCGAAATAATACATCTTCACTTATGACATGATGAAAGCAGCTTTATTTACCACTTGAAGAGAAAAAATATGAATTAATCAATCTATGTTGATACTAAGACACACACCTGAACATATTAAGCTAGTTGTTCACATGCCAACCTTTATCTAGTTTCGATGCTTTCAACAACCAATCCAGCTGAAATGTTTTACGGAATTGTAGGATAATCGATGGAGGCCTAAAAAGCAAACTCAGCTTCCACATCTATGGAACGTTTGCACTAATAACTAAATAATGAAGTTCATGTTGTAGGCAAAAGCAATGCAAGATAACCTCAAAGAGAAATGGTGAAGTACTTGGCCCAAAATATCGCACATCCAAAGAATTGTGTGTTTGCAACTTCACAAAGAAGTTCTGTTTCAACAATGCGCAAGAAGAGAACACTTGTGTGTCATGTATTATCACAGTTGCTTTCTAAAAAGTAATACATAAAGACCAACAAAAATTCAGCTAAACAAAACCACGGATACACAAAGAAAGCTGAGATATTTATGCGACGACTACGGACAATTTTTGCATAGAAAAAAGGATGCTATTTTTGTCTATGAGATTTCTAAATCAAATTTTGATAGCACAAACCTTCCATATTCCATTGATCATTGAATACGGAAAACATAAAAACACTAGTTTCTTTACCAACACACACTCTAGTACCAATTTACCGCATTAACAAGAATCACACCAACACTTTAAAAATTGAACAAGAAAACCTTACAAACTATCTCAAGGCATCAAATACAAAGGTCACATACCCAGTCGATGACAAGTTTGAAATTCTCTGACATCAAACAAAACGACTCGACAAATTCTTAATTGTGATACCTTAGATACTCATTAATGTTCTACCGAGGCCGGACCCTATGTGGTTGCACCTTTGGCATATCCTTAGAGTGAGCCTTTCTCCACGCATGAGAATTATCTAAGATAAAATAGTCAAGGCTTGGATCTCTTCCCCTGAAATTCGGGCGACTCTCTGGAAACCCGCATAATCACAATAAATCAAGATCAAAAGAGAAGCGTTGTATAATTGAAACCTATCAACTTATCTTGCAAAGTCCGGATGTTTTACAAGAGAGAGGAGAGATGTTCTTTGACCCATTGTTGTAGCATGTGCAACAAAATCTTGCATGTAAATTATAGAAAATTAAAGTTTCTAATATTGAAGATGGTCAAATCACTCTAAATTAAATCATTTAAGACCAAACGAACATAGGCACATAATGCTTTTGACTTAAACCAATCAAACTCTTTTCTAAGGCGATGTGAAGAATCATATGCTACCCATATAACTGAAGTTTTGGAAAAAAAGGTGAGTGAATTACCACGCTAGTGTCTAGTCCATCAGCGAAGCTTCGTTGACATCTTTGCAGTTCTTATGACACTCTTCTCTATCATTGAGAAAATTCTTTCTTTTCACCTTCTATCTAAAATGATTCATGACCTTTCCCGACAACCACCTACGGTAGAAATGGCGGGTAATGTTAGTGAAAAGGCTTACGGCTTGTGCAAGTTAAAACTAAGACAACAAACTGGGAGTTGAACACTTTCATACTCCATTAGTAATATGTACCGCTCAACAAAAAAAAAAATTAGAAACATAAGGTCCGATATAATGCTTTCCAATTCTTTCCAACCATTTATTAAGCTATTTAACTTATGGATATTACCAACATAATCACGATCCATTTTGTTTGGTTCATGAAATGTAGAAAAAGAAATAAGGTAATTTAAATACCCACAACCACATCCCCTTCCTCTCCCATGGCCACAGAGGCCTATACAGCTGCACGCCTAATGTCATGTAAGAGGAGCCTATGTCCATTTGGAAGAGGTGGGTAATAATCATTCTCACCAAATTCAAAAAGTTGTTGCATTGACCATCCTACACCAGACACCATGTCATCCAAGATATCCACTTGTGCAGGTACAACATTTAAAAGTTAGTCTAACCCCATCCAAGTTTTGCCTAACAACATTTAAGCCTTATCTTATGTTCAACATTGACTAAAATAAATGGAATGGATAGTCTGTTACTGAAATGCCCCGACTAGAACAAAATACACATGTTATCTCGTCAATACTTATAAGGGATGCATACATGAATCTAGAGATAGATGTCGAGTTCGAGAACTTTAAATTTTTTGCGATCTGTGTATTCAACGATGCTCGAGGTAGTCATTTGGATCTACCTTCCTAGGGTTATCGAGAAGTTCAAAGAGTAACATCACTTTTACCGTAGCTATCTTCGTCATTATCGGTCTCTTCCTCTGTCCTCTCACCACCACATCCAAGAACTTCATTCAAACAATGATTAATCGAGTCAGATCAGTTCAAGAGAAAATATTATTAATTTAAACTAATCAGTGAAAAGAGATATATATACACAATGATAATTCTTCGTGGTGCAAACTCCCTTACAACAAGGCATCAAGCTGTATGGGCATAGTCTACAATTACTCCAAATGCTTGTTCTCCATCTATCAACTCACACCTACATGAGTACGCCATCAACTTCTTCAATCATCCCTATAACAATGTCTTCCAAAGGTGCTCCCACAGCTATGCCAATGACGGTGCGGCAAGAATGTTGTAAATATTGTGCCTCAGAGAGCAAACACAGAAGATATCTCAATATCCCTTGAGTACGTATTAACCAAAATGCGAGTCTCAAACGAGAGAAGGCTCAAATTTCAATACATGAATATCTGCACTCTTATTCTCCATATCAAATGTGACAACAGGTTCTATTGAAAACTAGGGCTTCATAAAAAAGAGAAACGGATCTAGATAACAAACCTAAACAGATAAGACAAATCAAAATTGTAAAGGGATTTCCCTAAAAAAAAATCCAAAACTTACAAATCACATTTTTCGACTCTTGAACCACCATCAAAAACCCAATCAGCCAACTCAGGACCCTCAACATTTCCAATTGTAGATCTCATCTCACTCGCCAGATTATAGAACAAAAGTTGATCAATAAATCAAATCACAATAGAATCAAAGGATGAGGCAAAATTGAAAAATTGATTGAGAATTTGATAGAAATTAACAACTTGTTCGTAGCCATAACAACTCTTGTCTTGAGTAAGTTAAAACCTGCAGTAGGTTAAAATAAGGTACCAATTCACCAAAAATACAAGAATTGAAAAGGCAAAACAGATATTCAAAATTGTGAAAAGGATCTACTTCGCGTCGAAGGTGAAAAAGAAGAACAGGAAGAGCCAAAATTGAATCACGGGATAACATAAATCAATTGTTTAAATATTAGAGGAAATGGTTACCTACTAAAATCTCAAATTTTGATGACTGAAACCCGTTGCTTTGATCTTTGATTTTTGATTTCCTTGTAATTTTCATGTTGTATCAAAACCCTCAGCGCCAATTCATGGAGGACGTGATAGCGAAGGTGGTTTTGTCGGTGGTTGGATCGAGTTAGCGAAGATAGTGGGGAAGAATGGGAGAATGAGGGAATTAAGGGAAGAGAAGAGAATGACGAATTAGGATAGGTTAAAAAATGGGGATCGTGCGATCAGTTTACAGCTTTACATACTACCACGTGCAGTTATTGGTATTTTATACTTATTATATAAGTTATCGACGGTAATTAGAATAGCTGTTATTAATAGATTTTCAATTAGGTAACAGTTCTATATAAAAAGCTGTTTGTAATATCTTGACAATAATATGATTTTAAATTGTTATCATACATCATATTGTAATAACGTTTTTATAAAAAGCATCCTTTGTATAATTATTAGGTACGATTTGTAAAGCTGTCATGATTGTTTCAGCCATTAGTGTGAGTTTTAACAACAAACCATTACCTATTCCTTCCCATTAATCCTTTGGTGACGATTCGTTAGTGAACTGTCATTGTTTTAACTTTTGAACTGTCACCAAAGCCCATATTTGT
>JAJJWW010016306.1:0-18056 GCA_023531295.1 Papaver armeniacum
CACCGACACAAAGGACAACCATATTTTAGGTGCACATCTCTCGAGATCCCCGACATACATCTAAAGCCTGCAATTCCACCTTCTAAGCCTTCTTGTTATCTCAACAAAGATCATCGGTGGCTCCACTGCAAAGATGAATTCCCTTGTTGCCCATTTTTGCAACACATCTCAACCGCAACCACCGCAATTGCCTCAACTCCATTTCTTCCCTACTCAATTAAGCTCATCCTATTAGTGCACCGTAACTCCATCAAGACTTACAATTGTTGCTATTGTGTGGCTCTAATCACCAACACTTTGAGCCATTGCTCTATTACATGCCGCTCCATCCGAATCTCACCACCAACACAACATAGCTCCTTCCCCGTAATCAAGCCTAAGCATACATCTAATGTAATTCGGTCTCAATTAGCCCACGTAACCCATGTCAACACCAACACCACCAACACGCACCACTTCGCATTTCCTAAACACGGCAGGACTTCACTGGGAATCCGACCATGATGGCCCTCTTTCGTACAAGAATCGCAAGCAAAGATCATTAGCTCTTTCCACTCTCGGTGATCGCACCTCACCCGCCCGCACTGTCCCTTGCAACAAGCTCCATCGACAAAGAAACTAAAAGCTTGACTCAACTCCTCTCCATCTCTTGCTTGTTGTCCCATTACCTCGTGCCACTTCAAGCCATAGTTTTAACTCGCCTTGATTTAATTCAAACAAAATCAACTTAAAACCCATCTTCTCTTGCCAAGCATTCCACCCGACACATTCATCACCACCAAACCACACAACCATCTTCAACCATAATCCCAAATTCCTATAATCTCATTTTCAAAACCCATTCTCTTCACTCGAATCCAACTTGCTTTCCATCTCATCTCAATTTCAACTTCATAGCCACAAACCCATTAAATCAAAATGCGATTCCATCTTGACATCACGAGTCATCAATTCTACAAAGATATTTCTCGATTTCAACTCAAGATGGCCATCATCTTTATATTCTCGAAAAACCCGATCTCGCCTATGAATCACAAAGAAAACCCAATTCTTCCTCTCTATCGAGCCAATCAATACCACCATTAATCTGAGCAACTCGGACTCATTTCTTCATCTTAATTCTCGATCCACAAAGAACATCAAACCCTAATTTTCTCGGGCCTGATTTCGATTTCTTTTTCTCTCAATTCAACATCTACACAATCCATTCGAACTCATCTACGTTCTTAACTTGATTTCAGCTCCAAACCATCATCTCTTCTCTCGGTTTCCACTCAGCGGCAGTCATGGTTCTTTCACTTTCAGGTGTAGGAAAATAACGAGTAAATGATTGAGAAAGAGAAATTTCTTCTCGATTTAGGGTTAGATACATTTGGATAATGACACCCGGTAACACTTGATAAGGGATAACCAATTACAGCCCCTTAACCTTGGCTGGGCTTCATATAGTATTCCCTCCTTCGTGAAATGACAATTTTACCCTTTTGCTCAAATTGAGTGATTTCTTCTTCTTTCCTCCGTGCGACTCCAAAGTAACTACAAAACTCAAAACAAGCGTAAAATACATAATTTACAAGAAAAATAGCAAAGAAAGCATAAACTACTAGATAGTAAATTAGGTGTATTCTACACCTATCATATATCCATGTGCTCCTTCAAAAGAGTTGTCAACTGCTGAGATTGTTCGTTTGTCAAGAGAGCCCCTATCCTTACTATTTTCGGTTCATCCTTGGCACCCTGATTGACCTTTCGGGTAGGTTCTAAGGCCGAGAAATTTTGCTTTGGTTCGCCTATTGTTGCCGGCTCCTGTGATTGCTATAAGATCTCTTTCTCGCCCGCTTCATAGGTAGCGATGGCTTGTGACATTACCTTTTCCAACTCCTCTCCCGCCTTTATTTCCTTTGACTTGTTTTTTTCTTGTCGTTTTCTGGATCGCTTCTCTTCATTTTGCTGGACGTCTATCTGCACGCACTGCCTCGCCGCCTGGGTGTCTCCTAGCACCTCTACTATTCCTCGATAAGATGGGAACCACAGCCTTTGATGATAAGCCGAGGCGACTCCCTTGATTCCCGCAAGCCAAGGCCGACCCAGGATTGCTTCGTATGGTGACACAACGTCGACCACGCAAAAGGTGGTAAGTGTGTCGAGGAATCCTCCCCATCTGAGACTCTGAGAGTGACTTCTTCCTTTGGTAATCGTCACCGTGCCGTTGAACTGTAGATTCGATAGGTCGACGGGATCGGGATATCATCTGACACAATTCTATCCTCTTGAAAGTGTCATAGAACAGACTTCACCGAAAGCCGCCATTGTCCATTAATATTCTTTGGACGCCCCATTCCTCTATTAACAGAGTTATTACTAAGGGATCCCCATGTGCTTGACCATTCAATGGGACGTCTTTCGCCGAGAAGGTGATCGGCTGCATCATCCATGGTTCCATGGGCAGGCTCTTGGCCACACTGAGGATTTCTTTGCCCGATCGATCCCTTTTATGAATCCTCGAGGTGATCTCTGGTCCCCAAATCGCACTTTGAGTAGCCGAAAGTGCGATATGGTGTTGCAGCGAACCGGGTGCCACGATTGATTCTTATTTGGTGCACCGGGACGTCGGGCTGGGCTGGTGTCGGCGATATCTTGACGAAATATCGTAAATATCCATCTCGAATTAGGTGCTGGACGATGTCTTTCACCTCCCGACAATCATTAGTTGAATGGCCTCGAAACTGGTGGTAATGGCAAAACTCCGGGTGGTTCCTTGTTTCGTCGAACTGAACTCCCCGAGTCTTAGAATATCGGATATTGTTCCTCTTCTCGACTTCTTTGAATATCTCTTATAACGGTGCATTTAGTGGAGTGTATGATCTAGGTTCGTGACGGGGCTTCTTTCCTTTCTCGACCCAAACTTTTTTGTTCTCTCCATGATGCTGTGTGCTCGGCCTTTTCTCGGATCGTTTCATGGCTTCTCGTGGGGTTGCCTCTACCGCGGCGCTTGTCTCTTGTATTTCTCTGTCTTGCGCTCCTTCCTGAATCTCCTCTAAGGCGATGTAATGCTCTTGTATCTTCCGGATCTCTCTTAGCGTTTTAGGCTTCTCAGTGTACATTGCTACCCAGATGGGATCTGATTTCCCTAATGAATTCTCGAAACCGATTATCTGTTGATCGACCGGCACCTTTCCAATGTGCGTACACAACTTTCTCCATCTGTCCGTTAGAGAGCGCAGCGGTTCCCTGAATCTTCGTGCAAGTGTGAACAACTTATTGACTCTGGGCCGAGCTATATTGTTATGCATGTAAGTCTCGAGGAAGGTTTCCACCAGGGCTGCATAGCTTCCAACGGATTCATCGGGAAGGGTGTAGAACCAACTCTTTGCCTCGCCCTCCAGACTTGCTGGGAAGAATTTGCACATGACCACATCATAGTTCTTCCACTGCAACAAGGACATTCTGTACATTTCGATGTGCTCTCCCGCATCACCCGTGCCGTCAAACCTAAATGGGAAGATCGACAACGTACACTTGGGCGGGAATGGAGTCCGATCCAATTCCTTAGTAAACGACGTCTTCTGGGCTTCACTGATTACTTATGCTAGCTTGTCGTCCTCTCTATTCCCTGTCAGTTTTTGGACCATCTGCTCGAGTTGTTCGATCTTTTGTTTGGTTGTCGCATCTGTACCCTCATTGGTTGCTTCTTCCTCGGTCGAAGATTCCTCGGCTGGCCCATACCCTCCTCTTGGCCGATTAGGGTTGGGTATGCGTTCTCGGCTTGGGGAGAGGGGTGGGGTGTTCCTCGATGGAGTTTGGTTGCTAGAAGCGCCTCGGCTCGATGATCCTCTCGACCCTGTTCTCTTGTTACGGAGTCGGTAGTTTTCATGTTCTAAAGCTAGGTTTCTCCTTTGCAGCTCTCTCATCAGGTCTTCTTGCCTTCTTTGGCTCGCCAATATAGCGAGTAACATTGGGTCGGTGCTTTCATGGCTAGAGTGGCCATTCACTTGGTGTCCTGTTACATTGGGGGGGTGCAGTTGGAGGCCTTGTCGAGAGAAAGACAGGGGGGGACGATCGGAGCTACGGGATAGTCGGCCGCTGCTGGGGGGATGTCCCGATTGTGGCCGCCCCTTGCCAAATGTACTCGCCTAAGCCTCTCACCTTCTCGTTCTAGTTCTTGCTGGTACTCTATCGGTTGTCTTTCTCTCCCTCGTTCCTCCTGTCTCTTCCTCTTCGGTATCCGATGCAGTTCTTCCGTCTTCCATGTCGTCCTCATTCCCTTGCCCCACCTGGCTCGGGTTAATACTCCGCATCCCAGGTGGGAGATCGTCGTCTTGGCCTAAATCGACCTTCTCGTCGACAGTAGTCATGCCTTTGATTAATGCCAGAGTCTCGCCCTGGTTGTTTGGCCGATGATCTTCATTTCGGGAATCCGTGAGTCCTTCTTGCACACTAGATCCCGCTATGACTCGGTTCCTCAGGATCCTGCTCGTCCTTGAGGTACTCGCCATTGCCTTCGACACTGTCCTCGTTCCTTGGCTCGCCCGCCCGTTCGTACATACGTTAGCAAAGTATACATCACTTACTTCGAACTGTTTTCGAAAAAGGTTAAGGATGAAGTACAACAGTTCTGCAGTGCAAGGTGGGAAAAGTTTTTACAGTACACTTCCATTTATGCTAGCGTGTTGATCTCAGCAGTCAAGTTGTTTTGGCCGTAAAGGACAATCTTTGAAAAGTCAGTCTCGACACATCGCTTTCTGTACTTTCCTATGCATTAATCATTATTTGTCCTAACATTCCTAGTGCCAGAATTCATTAATCATCCGTACGTTAAATCGGAAGATTTCTTTCTTGGCCACGGTGGATAGTAATGACAACACTCAACAGCTACTGTGCTGATGGTCTTCCTATATAAGTTTCCGAACTCCCCGAGACGGTTGTACACACAGATTCCTATAGTTTTCTCCGATCTTGTGAGGCTTTTACTGTAGGATCAAAATGAGACTCGCTTAACGAAGCGCTCACTAGAATCCTTCCAGCCGTAGTTTCCGAAAAACTAGACTAAACGATTCTGAGTTAGTCTTGCTTCCACCATTATTGTACTTTGTTTAACTTGCTAAAAAAGGTTTAAACGGCGAAACGAGTAAGTGAAGACAAACGTAACGACATCTAGATTTAAATCACGAAGGTAATCTTTAAATTATAAATCTAGCAACCTATGCGTTTCGACCGTTAGAGTCTTTCACTTAACATCGACTATCATCAATAGATGTTTATAGGAGCTGTTGAATCTCTCTTTTAACGAAGTTTGAATCAATAGATGGCGGCCAGCGAGATGGAATTTCCTTCTAGTTTCTACCAACATCGAAAGATGTTATTTCGGGAGCTTACGGATCTTCCAATAACTCGCTGAGGTGTATAAAGCGAACATCCTAGCTTAATGATTCAGTCTTGATGACTTTGTTCAAACGAAAGACAAGAACACAAAGCAGACTTATATCAAACTCAATAAGGTTTTGCTAGGAAAACAAAGATAATAAAACCTCATAAGCTCTGTCCACCAACACTTTTAACCAAAAGAGTTTCTCTCTTAGCTTCAACTAGCACGCAAGGTGACTTAGGAGCTTGGATTTCTCTCTTTTGGTAACCGATTTCAAGGTATCTGAAGATGTTTTACGGTCCCCTTAGTCGGCGCCAGAATTTAGATGTAGAAAATCCTACTACTACATCCAAAAGATCTATGCTAAGAAGTAAATAAACAAAGATGTGAAAGAACACAAGATTTACGTGGTTCGGTATGATTACCTACGTCCACGGGGGTTAAGGGATGATCTTATTACTTCACGCAAGATTACAAGGATCCAGTACACACAACAATGCTCACAAATGCTTAATACTACTTTCTCTTCTCTCTCTCTTTCCAAAAAATCACCTCCCCTCTAACTTCCTACACGATCTCTATTTATAGCTGCAGGTGGTGATACATCAATATTACAGTGTTGAGCCTGGTATAGCTTCCTGGATGTTCTTCTCGGTCTACTTGTTGGTGCTTCGATCGATCTCTACTTTTTCTCGAGCCGAATCATCTAGCCGAGTGGTATCATCTCCCGATGTCGTCCGTTTGGTGGAGATGATCGGCGTTGCCCTTCAAATTCTTGGCCGAGTCTCACTTCAGCCGAGCTTGTCTTATCTCTTCACCAACCCTGTCAGTGCATTAATTGTCCTCGAACTCGATGAGCATCACATCAAAGCTTTTCTCCTTTATGTCGACTTCTCGAGCTGTCTCTGTTCCTCTCTCCTCGTGCCTAGGCCTGATGAGGTGATTCAGTGCTTCTAGTACTCATTTCACTTGGTGCGCCCTTAGTCAGGATGGTTCCACCTAGCTCTGTGGATTATTTGCACCTACAGATGAAATAAGCACAACACTATACGCCTTTAACCTTGCAGATAGCGGGGCTTAAACTATCGAGGATAAGATATGATTTCCGTCTCTATTTCTATATTTTGTTATTAAGATACTAATGATTTTAATGCAAAAATTGAACCAGTTGCGACGGTTCGAGTCCTACGCAAGTTCTGACACTATGGTTGAAGCATTTCTACACGAGCCGAGAACACTAGCGACTGTTCGAGTCCTACGCGAGTTCTAGCAGTGGAAATAGTCTTCCCATGCATATTAAGAGTTGTAGCGATCTTAGTCCTACTCGAGCTTTGTTAATTCTGCGCGAATCTTGAATAGTAGGTGTAGCGCCCCAAAATTAAGCTACTTATTAATCTAAGTGATTAACTACCTAATGAGGCATTAAAGATCTCAATCATATATTTTAATTTCTAAATAGAAAATCTTATACAAAACTTAACCCGAAACTAAACCCATAACTCGAACAATTATAAATAAAAAAAATCTCTTGAGTTATATAAATTAAATAATGTGTTTATGATTACAAAAATAATGTAAAAAAATAAATTAATTCGCAACAACTCTAAAATCTATAATTTGACGGAAACGAATATCTTCGCGTGCACCATATTTTCTAGTAACTGAAAAACTGAAGTGGGAACGAGTAAGCACATCATCCCAAAAGGGGGCTCAATGGATACCTTTATAACAATCAGGTAATCACTAACATACTTCACAGTTCTACTAAAGAAAAATGATTGCACATTTGATACACACAACACAAAGCAGAAGATTGCTCTAACTCACCTCCTCAGATATTGTGTCCATGTACAATATCTATAAAATATCCACCATCGGACGAATCTACGGAGATGAACTACAGCAACCTAAACATATGTCATCCTAACCTCGTCTCACTTAATGAAGGAGAAGATGCTAGAATAACTCCAGTCTCAACTGATAGCATGAATCCAGGTACCATATGATGTTTTCGTGGAATGAGTACGCCTCATAAATTCTGATGCCACCATTTAAGTCTAGAATATAAGAAGGTTTGATTATTATGCCTCGACCCCGCACAATAGATTCCCAATAGGTCCCATCCTACCGGGAACCTAGAATTTCTTCCTGATTCGAGATCATAGTAACCAAGTCATACTACTAAGATTGAACAATCAAGCATAATATGCAAACGACCAATCTCCCCACATATATTCGATAGTCGTGGGGCTTATTATTCTCCGCTACCCAGTGATACCCTGATATATCCAGCTGGTACCCTCAAGGAAGAGAGTTATTCCCTCTATAGTAAAATATGTATAAAATTATAATATCAACCCAGTGCTGCCACCAGACAACTTCTAGGGTCTATGTAATCTATAGGTTGCTCGACCTATATTAATATTGGGTAAAGATCTTCACCTATGTACTAGTGCATGGCCTTCCCCACCTATAAACGCTTAGCGAGAATCCATGGAGAACACAGACAATCCTCGCGAGGAGACTATACAATGCATATACACAACATACACAATCAATTGCACTCAAACATGTATTGCATAAGGACATATTGTTACAATCAAACATGCTCAAAAATAGTAAGACACATCATGCTCGCCATTTAAAGTAACTTAATGATTACAAGAGTTCCCACCAGTTTTGAAGACAAGCCTTGCGTACCTCAAGATTCTCAATCCACTGGTTCATCCTCGAATCGATTGTTGTTAATAAAGACTAACTGTTAATCACACAACCACTCTAAGAATTAGCCAAAAGGCTCATACAAGTAGAGGTGTAAATTGGGCGTCACCAGTGCAAGACGGCACAACCCAAAGACAACACGCTAAAATTTGAGCACATCCCAGCCCAGCACGTGACTTAGCCCAGCACGACACAACACGTTAGTTAAATGGGACGTGTTGGGTTTGACTAATTGGCAACATAGCACAAAGACAAAGACGCGGCATCGATAAAGCACGTGGCCCATTAACAAAGCACGTCAAGAGAGCACGTCATAACATGTACAAATACACCATATAACAAGGCATAATGCATCACATTTTTTGTATATTTCACAAAAGAGTCACTATTCTAGCTAGTTTTTAACATTTTATGTTGGTTTATTTATAACAACACATATAATACCTTAATATTTGGAAAATATATTTCAATATCATTGTTATAATGTCGTCACCTATATTTAACTAGAACATTAATTTACATGACAATAATCCAATTTTATATTTGATGAGCTATTTCTTTTTATTGAATAAACTTGTTAGTTTTACTTGAAATAATTTCAAATGATATGTTGTATAATTAAATTCTTGTGATAATGTCCGACTTAATGTATACATTAAGTGATTTCAAATTGTTTATAGCACGTGTGTCAGCACGGCACAACACGACACGTTTATTCGTGTGATGTGCCCGTGGGCTGTGCTGCGCCTAGCTTTTGACTAGTAAAGAACAACACGGCACATCACGTTTAAATCGTTGGCACAGCACAGCACGACACATGGCACGTGAAGCACGCAACTTCGTGTGCCGGGTTGTGCCGGGCTGGCACGTTTTAATAGGAGTAGTTTTGTACACTCCTCCGGGCTCCTTAATATTTTGACTTAGTCAAAGCGGATTAATAATTTAGGACGGAGGGAGTAATTTTAAAGTAATTTCAAACTAATATATTCTCTAATACAGTGGCAAAGTCATTGGACCACTACCTGATGACGTCTACGCAATTACATTGAGTACTTCTTTACGAAGTATTGAAACCACTAAAATCAATTATGCAGTACCTTTAACAAAACACAACAGAAAATCCATTATGCCTACCACTCTTTGGAGGAAATTAAATTATTTTTGGTGAAATGATGATCCTCCACGAAAAAGACTAGAGGTGTAAAACGTGTCGGCCTGGCACAGCCTGGCACACGAAGTCGCGTACTTCACGTGCCATGTGCCGTGCTGTGTTGTGCCAACGATTTAAACGTGTTGTGCCGTGTTGTGCTTTACTAGTCAAAAGCTAGGCACAACACAGCCCACGAGCACAACACACGAATAAACGTGCCGTGCTGTGACATGCTGGCATACGTGTTATAAACAATTTGAAATCACTTAATATATACATAAAGTCGGACATTATCACAAGAATTTAATTAGACAACATATCATTTGAAATTATTTCAAGTAAAATTAACAAGTTTATTCAATAAAAAGAAATAACCCATCAAATATAAAATTGGATTATTGTCATGTAAATTAATGTTCTAGTTAAATATAGGTGACGACATTATAACAATGATATTGAAATATATTTTCTAAATATTAAGGTATTATATGTGTTGTTATAAATAAGCAAACATAAAATGTTAAAAACTAGCTAGAATAGTGACCCTTTTGTGAAATATATAAAAAATGTGATGTATTATGCCTTGTTATATGGTGTATTTGTACACGTTATGACGTGCTCTCTTAATGTGATGTGCTGTGCTGGGTTGGGCCACGTAATTATCCGTGCCGCGTGCTGTGTTGTGCTACTGTGCCAATTAGTCAAACCCAGCACGTCCCATTTAACAAACATGCTATGCCGTGCTGGGCTAAGTCACGTGCTGGGCTGGGCTGTGCTCCAATTTTAGCGTGCTTGGCTGTGCTCGTGCTGGCACAGCCCAATTTACACCTCTAAAAAAAGACCCTCCACAAATTTATATGAGAGGCGGTTTCCGAAGAATATGCCAAGATGATTTGTTTGAGGATTTTTATAATAATTTCAAAAAATCAATTCTGCTAGTTTGCTCAAAGAAAACAGTAATTGCACATGGTTTTGGCTTTGATAAGAGAAGATAAGTCTGACGCAGTATAATAATATATGCTTATTTATTATTCAGAGACCCCGAGATCAACACCCCAACTACTGCCAACCAAAATTTTGGCCAATACTTAGTCTTTAAGAGATGGCATGGGTACACGCCTTAAGTGGTATGGGCGGTCATTGTAAGTCGTCTCTCTTCTTGTCAATCTATAAATTGGGTTAACAATCATACTGGTTTCCTCATCCTTCTCTACTTCTGTAAATCATTTCATAGTAAGAGGAGCTAAGAGACAAAACTGGTTTGGTAAAGATAGAAACATGCAGTTACTATTAAGCTCAGTCATTAGGGCACTACGTTACTAGAGAGAAACAAAAAATTTCTTAATAGAGGTTTTCATTAGATAATTAATCTTTTTTTTTTCTTTTAGATCGGTAAATTAAACGTTTATTGAAAGGTGAATATGTAGCACATGATATATGAACTCATTAGATAATTAATCTGAGTGAAATGTTTGTCTACCATGCGGACCAGAGTGGACCGAAATTGCATATCTGGAATTATTCTACCACTAAACGGTCCAAACCCATTTGGAAGAGGAAGTTTTGCGAAGATACTAGATGAATCTTTCAAAAAAGTCGTCATCACCCTTGTGTAGGAATATTGCCAATGATACTGTTAGGATTTTGTCGAATGATGATGTTGTGTCACACTGAGGTTGTATGGTTCCATTGCAACAAGGAGAACTCCATGTTACTGAAAAAAAGTGGAAGAAGGATAATACAGAAATTGAAGAAGGTGGAAAAGGAATGAGACTTGATAGAGCTAACTAAATGTTTTGACATTTAAACTGTCAAACAATGCTAGCCAACTAACAGCCACGGTCTTCGACTAAATAAAAAAAGTCCACTAACAATTTTCTAACGTTCATTAGTAAGGCTACGACCCTAATACATCAAATGCATGTCCCACCACCCAGACCCTAATTAGGCATAAAATATACGATTATTTTACAAAATAACTCGTTAAGTACTGCTGATCCCTATCCGATTGACCGATTCACAGTTAATTTAGCGGGTATAGCAAACCATGCATGTCACTGCAAACTCATACCTACGTATGGTATTGGGTTAGGTAATATTCTGCTTTACCATATTTGGGGAAAAAAGTGCATCATCGGGAGGTAGTTACTCCATGCGTCTCTCCCATCCATCTAATGCTGGAAATAAATCTCAACTTTGCTGCTCGATTCGAATTCTCGGGTGCTGTTAATAGTTTTATTTTCCTTTTCTAAATATAAGCAGTCAAATAAACCAAAACCAAAACTCCTTCGATTGTATATATTCCCCAAGTGCAACTGCATGTATTGAATTTTTTTCTTAATTAAAAGCACTTACATTAAAGACGAATGCATTAGATATAGAACTGATCGTTTCCTCTTTCCATATGAATGGATGAAATGAACTCAAAATAGGTCCACTGAGTAAGACGAAATGGATGTCAAGGAAGTTCAGATGGGTGAAAGCATAATGTAGTAAATTTGAAAAAGAATGAATTAGAAGCGATTGTTTTCCTGATTTTGGTCGAGGGCGTCGGGATCATACTTCATGTACTCACTGTTTTCATCTATAAAAGGTTTTATTTACCGAAAAAAAAAAAAAAAAAAAAGCGATTGGTCAAGATCGAGTTTGTAAGCAACGTGAAGCTTTTCTTGGAATGGTGACAGCCCAATCAAAATTAACCCATGTAAGCTTTCGTCCCATTTTTATCTTAATTCGAAGAGGTTCTTGTTGTTTTCCGTTTCTTTCGTTTATTGAAACGACCGATACATGAGCATGAGAGTCAGTCCTCTATAACCCTGATCCTCAATAAGCTCTTGCCATAATATTTGTTCTTTTTCATGACAAACAAGGCTTATGAAAATGCAATGATGTTGGCTTATTAGTTGAGTCTAACTTTTGATTGTTGGATTGACTGTAGATAGACGTAAAAAAGTTACAGAAAAGGGTCTTGGAACTAGAGAATCAAGTCAAGGAAAAAAAGAGTAAATTAGTGTTTGGGTCGTTGATTTTGGTATGTTGGGTCCTAAGTTTGTCCGTTTTAGTGTTTGGTCGTTGACCGTTAGTCAACGCTGCATTATAGTCAAACATATTGACCATTCCCAAACTCAGTATAAGATTTTAGATTTTAACGGTCTAGATCGAAAAAGTAAAGAAGTGTCCCCACCCATCTCAGTTAGCAGCGGGTCGTGAGTTTCTCTACTTCATTAGCACCGGCCACCACCATTAACTAGCTTGTTTACTGTAAGGGAGGATTTGGGTTGATTAACTTTTTTGATTAACGTACTTACCAAGAGTCAAGAGAAGTGATTCAAAGTTGGGTGAAGACGTGAAGTGTTACTGGATATGATAAAGAAATTGTAAACGCATTCAAAGTGATATAAGGTCAATCGGACCCAGCAAAAGATAAACACGAGGAGAGAAATTTGATACGAGAAAATTGATTCCTAAGGCAAGAACTTGAACTGTGATTCAGAATCACGTCTAAACTCAAAACCATTAGCATCACCTATCTTCTTATGGCTTTCATATTGAAAATGAATAACATCGCCATTATCGTTTTCATTTTAGGGCTTTCATATTGTAACCATTAAGGTGTTCATAATCGATTTGGTTTTGATCGAGGAAACTGGGGTTTTGTTCGGATCGAGGTTTTAAATATGGAGCAGTATGAATATGAAGGAAAAGATGGAAATGGTTTTGCAAGAATAAAAATGAACGCCTAGCCTGCAAAACTCTGATTGTGATAGATATGACGAGGAGATTGTGAGAAGAACCAGGTTTTGGATGAGATTGAGGAATCAAAATCTCGTTAACAGAGTACAATAAACAGTTTGACCAAATCGTCAGTTAACTTTGTTTGACTAACGGGTCAACGACCCAAACACTAAAACGGACAAACTTAAGACCCAAACTCAAAGACATACCAAAATTTAGGACCCAAACACTAATTTACTCAGGAAAAAAAAATGTAACTGATGACGAAACAGATTTGTTAAGTAAAACATTGAATAGCATGAAAAACATTGGTTTGGCTAAAAATGTAATTTTGGAACTGAAGAAAAAGATCGATGAATTAATGGAGAACTATTAATGAATTAATGAAGATCGATATTTAATGAATTAAAGGAGCAAATGCTCAAATTAGGGCACTGGATACTGAACTGGCGAGTCTTAAGTTACGGGGGGACGAGTCGTTGAAAACAGATCAGAAAGTTATCTTGGCAGATGCCTTTCGTGCTGAAATTTCTGAAGCTAGGCAAGAGATGTCCAAGCTTTACGGAGAACTTCAAGAACAGAGTGCACTTCTTAAAGCTTGGGAAAAATTGAAAAAACCTATATTTTGTGAAGGAGGTACGAACCAGTGATTTCATAACCGGAATGGGTTTTAACGCATCAGAGGTTGTAGAGTCTTTGTTTGTTGCTGCTGAAACTACTGTTTCTGTTATATGCAAATAATATGCTTTCAGACTAGCTGTTCTACATGAACGTATTTTGTGATTATTCTTATGATTGTTGTCCAAGATTTTCACAATATTAGTAATTTCAATGATATTTCATCGCTTCATGCATATACAAGAAGAAAAACTAGAAAACGAAATGCATGTCCAGATGATTAATTATCTTATTCATTCATTTTACTCGTAGATCAAATACCAAGTTCGATGATAATTGATACATAATTCTCGAAATATATAAATAGTAGGCTAGATCTCGAAGGCTTAAGATTATCCGAGATACATATCGTAGGCTAGATCTCTTAAGGCTTGAGATTATTGTTGGTAGTGGTAGTTTCAGCAACAAAGGCATTGGCTTGAGCAGAAGAATAGCAGCAATTGCGGCAATCACCTCTGTAGTACCCACCACGGTCACAACAACCATGTCGGCATCTGAACCCACCACCTCGTCTACCTCCACCACCTTGGTATCTACCTCCATTACCACCACCGCCCTGATACCCTCCGTTCCCAGGATATCCACCTTGATTCCCTCCGTACTTGGCATCTTGCAGTCCATTATTCTCAGCTGTCTCTCCTGCAATACATCATATTATATACTAATCATATTTATGAAAGAATTGCACAAATTTTTTTATTAAAATTAAATAACGTGATTGAGACTCACTTGTTTTCTCAGCCAAATCCTTAGCAGCTGAAACCTCAGAAGAGATTAGTGCAACAACAGCAATCAAAAGACCCAACAAAATGAAAAACCTGACATTGTTCATTGTACCCATTCTTACAAGCAATCTCTACTAAACTAGTTTCTTTCCTTGCTCTTACTATGAAATGATATGCTGAAGTAGAGGATGTGGATATCAGTGTGATATTCAACTCCATTTATAGAGTTGAAAATAGAGTTGAAAAGATGGGAGACAGAATTGGACTACCCATACAAATTAAGGCGTGCACCCATTCGTACGTACAGAGTGAATGTATGGGTATCCAGCATGGGGTCTCTGTATAATAAATTAGCTTATGCCGCATCAGACTTATCTTCTCTTATCAAATCCAAAACCATGTGCATATATCTTGCTCTGTGAGTGAACTTGCTGATCTAATTTTATTCGATTATTACTACATTCAATCACCTTTTCAACAAAAAAATTATTACATTCGATCACTCGGTAATGGTCTCAATATCTTGCAGTAAAAAATCAAAAGACGGAAGCCGTAGTAGTCAACACGTACAGTAGCTCTACAAAGTCTATTAGATGATGGTTGATGCGAAATTTTGTTTTACATCTCCTAACGAAACTTTGATGATCATTATACGGCAAAATAAATTCTTCTGATGTATAAATTAAAAATTCCATTGTCCGAATTTGTTTATTTCTTTGAAAATACGACTAGAATCCTACCCTCAAAGAAAGTGAATGATAGTGATAGTCTCTACCACAAAGGATGGGTTAGTCACATACTGTGACCAATTTAGTTGACTCCGTCATTACTTTTGAATGTATAAATCGGACGATTGGCGACCTGGTCGATGACGTGTGTGAAATTATTGGTCCCTGTGTGACGGATTGATTTGCTTATTATACATCTGAAATTAACCCCAATACCAGAGAATTTGTGAATCTTCCAATGTTGTCGATAGAAAATAAGAAACCCATCAAAGAAGTTCGCATTGAATGGGGGATTTGGCCATCACCCTCTAACTAATGAGTACAAGGTGAAGAAAAATTTGTCGGTCTAAATACAAGGAGAGTTGGAAGTCACCAATATAACACGTAAACAACTTTACGGCGACGATACAGTTGTATCTTCTTGGTCAAGAAGAGAGCGAAAGAGATTTAAATCAGCAGTATATATATTCGTCTTGATGGAACCAATTTCTCAATTGATCCCATGTTATGTATTGTATATGTCCAATTGTAGACATTTTTCATAACCATTCGCTGCAGGCCTTTCTATCCCTTCTATTTCATTTTTTTTCTTCCGAAAAACTCCTTAGGGGAATTTATTCATAAAAGACAAAAAGAAAAAAAAACCAAAAAATCGAGAGCAACTGCAGTGGGCGACTAAACCCATTTATTTAGTCTCTGAACCAGGCGTAGCGGAACGGACCATCGATCAAATCCCAGACTAAATCAACAGTGGGCGATTATATTTGGTCGGCGATCAAGACCAAACCCAAATTTTAGTCGAGCGTTGATATAGTGTTCGCCCCACACCAGGCGTTGATATAGTATTCGCCCCACACCAGGCGAACGTAAAGTCCACGCCCCACACCAGGCGTGGTTTATAACCCCGCCCCATATATTTCTTTTTTTATTTTTTTTTTAATTTATTGTGGGGCGTGGTTTATACCACCGCCCCACAAAACTTGTTAAAACAATTTGAATGGGGCGAGGTTTATACCTCCGCCCCATTGTATTTTTTTTTTTTTTTTTTTTAAATTTTTTTCTCGAAACCTCCCGCACACTGTGCGAACGTATAATCCACGCCCCACCACCGAGCGAACGTATACTTCACGCCCACACCAAAGCGAACGTATAATCCACGCTCCACCAAATTTAATCTTCCACCCGTAGCGTCACACACCGTAACTAAACCCAAATTTTGGTCTTTTTTTCCCTCTTTGGTCTTTGGTTATACTCGCACCACTGCAGTCGCTCTAAATAAGGTAAACCAAATTCATTCGGATTTTAGGAGTATCTCAGCTTGAGTAAATATCAATTCTTTACCTAATCCAATGTCGTATGAGTTTTCAGCTCCATGGTTTGCTAGATCCGACAAATCAACAGTGAATCGGCCGGATCGGATCGGTAAAGTAGGATATCTTATTTTACTAATGTAGGAAATACCATTAGGTCCTAGGAATAATATATTAGAGAGAGTCTAGTCCAATTGACTCAGTCATGTGTCTGTTTGGTCCTATTTGGGAAAATATATTATAGTTTGGTCCTAAAAAATTATGGTTTGGTCCTAGGGTGATGTCATGGATGATGTAATTTTCATTGTGTGGTGGCATAAATACCCTTTTGGGACCACATATATAGACTAAAACCCTAGAAAATATCTTTATTTTCAGATTTACTTTCTCTCTCCACATGTTTTCAGATCTAGTTTTTTTTCTCTTTTTCTTTTTTCTTTTTCTTTCTGCTACTGTTTTTGTTGTTGTTGTTGATGAAGAAGAAGAAGAAGAAGAAGAAGAAGAAGAAGAAGAAGAAGAAGAAGAAAACGATGACGACGATTTTTCATGGATATGTTGCTGTTTTTGATGTCGTTATTGATGAAGAAGAAGAAGAAGATGAAGAAAGACGATGAAGATGATGATTTGAATGTTGAAGATGAAGAAATACGATGAAGACGATGAAGATGATGATGATGAAGATGAAGAAAGATGATGATTTGAGATGATGAAGATGAAGATGATGATTTGAGAGGAAAAGAAAGATGAAGACGATGAAGAAAAGAAAGACGATGAAGATGATGATGATTTCTTTCTTTGGTGTTTGAATGTTTTTTCTTTTTTGATTTTTTTAGCTTTTTATGGACTTCATTCCTCGGAATGAAGGTTTTTTTTAGCTTTTTGTATGGACTTCATTCTGAGGAATGAAGTCTGCTTTTTAGCTTTTTGTATGGACTTCATTCCCAGGAATGAAGTCCTAGCTTTTTTTAGCTTTTTGTATGGACTTCATTCCCGGGAATGAAGTCTGCTTTTCTTTTGTATGGACTTCATTCCCGGGAATGAATGCTTTTTTTAGCTTTTGTATGGACTTCATTCCCGGGAATGAAGTCCGGTTTTTTAGCTTTGTATGGACTTCATTCCTGGAATGAAGTCTGTTTTTTAGCTTTTTGTATGGACTTCATTCCTGGATTGAAGTCTGTTTTTTTAGCTTTTTTGTATGGACTTCATTCCTGGGAATGAAGTCCTGCTTTTTTTAGCTTTTTGTATGGACTTCATTCATGGGATTGAAGTCTTTTTTTTAGCTTTTGTATGGACTTCATTCGGGAATGAAGTCTGCTTTTTTAGCTTTTTGTATGGACTTCATTCCTAGGAATGAAGTCTGTTTTTAGCTTTTTGTATGGACTTCATTCCCAGGAATGAAGTCTGTTTTTTTTTTGTATGGACTTCATTCCTGGGAATGAAGTCTGCATTTTAGCACGAATAACTCCTAAAAAAAAAAAAAAAAAAATTAACATCAAAGGGTATATTTGTCTATTTAAATATTTTTAAATAATTATGGACCAAATAAAGTAAAAGCGTTTGACCAAAAGGACTAAAATGCATATATGGCCCACCTAAAAAAACGACCAAACGATATTTTTCCTTTACTAATTTAACGAAGTTTGT
>JAJJWW010016307.1:0-82372 GCA_023531295.1 Papaver armeniacum
AACCCTATTTTTGCAAATTAGTCGGGGTAATATCTCGAATCTTGTGAATTATCACAAAATTGATTGAATTCTATGTGTTGACACGAGTTCTTTAAGTTCATTGCCAGAGAGCAGTATGCTTTCCGATTGAATACTTTATGCAAGGACCTTATCCTTGATACTTGGAAATTCGTGCTACTTTGCTGCGAGTGAACACAAATTGTCATGCCATATCAACATTAAGGGTTCATCCGGGGAACATAGCACATAAAGCATTCAAAGAAACTTATATTAATTGAATAATATAGGCAAGGTGCCGAAATTTACAGAATATCTGGGATTGTTGCTACATGCACCATTCTGGTGGATATATGTTGCTCAATAAATGCGCCAGTGAAGAGGTTGAACACTCATCAATTTTACATGGCTCTATTTCTTTGCAGAGTGACAACACATTAAATGTAGGGTTTTATAAATTTAGCCCTGAACTAAAAACCACCATCAATATTAAGTCCCCTTCTTAGCACGTAACAGTGGCATTGTTGCGGGGTAAGCATGAGATGGTGACAGAAAAGGATAAAAAATTGAAAGGGCAAGTCATGAGAAGATTACCAGGAAAATTCGATCGACCTTTGGCAAGAGGCATGAGCATTCTGCAATCTTTGTGCTGGCGCACTTCTGTCTTGGCCACGGAGTACTGGTGCCATGTATTGTTTGTGCAGCGAGCCTTGAATACAAAGATGAGTGTAGGATCCAAATATCGCACAACACATTTTATTAGTGTGCGATATTTAATTATTTTCTTAGCTTGAGAGAATGTAGCAGAGCTTGCGAAATTATAGAGAGAGAGCTTGCGAAATTATAAAGAGAGCCTGAGAGAACTTAGCAGGGGATCCTAAAATAGGGGAAATATGAGATGTATGTGAGTTTTCATCCACTATGTAAATACCTATATAAAGAGAAGAGCATGAGAGAGAAAAGGGGGGATACATATTTTTTGTAAGGAGGGAGACAGATTTTTGTGAAAAAGAGAGACACATTTTAGAGAGAGAGATTTATTTTCTTTATCATCTGCTTCCATAAAAACTAGATCTAGAGCTCTATCAAATATCCATTAATGGAGATTCTAAATGTAATACTAATGTAACCTCAAAAATCATAGTGAAGAACCATGGATGTAGATCACATTGATCAAACCATGTAAAAAATCCTTGTGTCCACTTTACAATTTTAACACTTTAATCTTTATTTTGATTATGAAATAGATTTAGATCTAGAAAATATTATAAGGGGTTTGTTGTGGGAAATCCTGCAACTACATTTTGGCGCTAGAAACACTACCTACTTGTTGGTCAAAGAAAATTCAGAGAAATTGGTTACTGATAATGAGGTATTCTACGAGATCTATGAGCTTTAAAGGAAGAAATGGAAGTTCCTGGAGTTTTATGCATCTTCAAACAACAAACACATCTTAGTAGTTCAGGAAGAGAGATGTAGATATGCGGAAATCGTCAAACAAAGTGAAATACACACAGACTGCACCAGCAACTCATCCAAAAGGACAAATCTATTCTCAAACTTATATATTTTTGCTTTATCTTTCAGATCCGTGGATTTCAAAACAAAAAATAAGGGATAGTCTCACCTTAAAATCAAAACTGGTTCTTCATAAAATTTGATTTTCGTTCTGAAATTTTGAATCAAAACAAGTTTTTCTTAAGGATTTATAACAACCAAATCATGTTTTACAAACCCTTTCAGCTGATTTCAAAATAAACTAAAACCGAAAATTTCGATTAATTTGATTTATAAGCTATATTTGTGTATTGCTAACTGAATTGATCTGTAATTTGCATCAAAATCATCGTTAAACAAAGGCAAAAAAGATTTTGGTCATTTACGTGAAGAATAGAAAGATCGATGGAATAGAAATATAGTGAAGCGGGGTTATGACTTGCGAACAGGAGCAACTAGACCTGCGAAGAAGAACAGGAAAGGAAAGTGAAAGAATCGAGAAGAAAGTTTAGGCGAAGAAATAGTTCCACAAATTCACAATGCGAAGAAATGTCATTCCAGCGAAGAAAAGTACCAGCACTAATCCAATCAAAGCCAATACCAAGAGCAGAAAAGCAAAGTTAGAGAAGCAACTAAGAGCTGCTAGCGAAAAAATGAAATGGAAGACGTACATATTGGCGAAATAATCAACTAGGAGAAGACCAAAGTTTGTCAAGCGAAGATAACAACAGGTTGATGTGCCAGCAAAGCAAGGTGGAACATTTTCCAGACGTGAGGGAAAGAGAAAGGCGAACAAATGAAAGAAATGAACAAAGACTTACAGATGTAGACAAAGGAGTTATCATTACAATGCCAAGAAGTTCGCAATAATTAAGTTCGACGCAATCAGCTAAATCTCAGTTAGAGTTAATATCAGTTTGAAAAGATTCAATGCCTGCGAAGCTAATAGCTCACGCGAAGAGAACAGTTTACGCGAAGTAAAAGTGCAGTAGTCAAAACTTCATCGTCATTTATCAGTGCGAAGTTATCATCATACATCAATAGCGGGAAGAGATCATTGTCGACCAACAACAAAAAGAGTTCTCAACGAACCCATAAGCGAAAAAATCACTTCAAACTCGAGAAACAAACGACACAACCAAATGAAGAGTACAGAGCGATATTTTCGAAAAAACGAAAGGGAATACGCGAAGAAAACACATAGATGTAAAGAAACAGGGGCGAAGTTAACTCAGCAAATAAACAGGAGCACAGATTTGGATCGTAACCAAGAATCAAGGAGTTCAAATATTCTCTCAAGAACGTTGTCCAGTTGGAGAAGGATAGGTGGAGAAAATATTTGATCCACCAGCTATAGCAATGCCATCAGTAAGGAAGTCTATACAAAAGTCAAGAAGGAGGTTAACCTAACAAGCAGACATGAGGGATTTTAAACAAAATCTTTGAGAAAATTTTCGTATAAGCGAAGAAAGAAATCAGACAACTTCGTCAAGAAATCTTTGCAGTCAATAAAGGAAAGCTTGGAATTGATCACCGATATATATTACTGCTCCAGATTAACAACAAGCCTAACTTCAGCTATCAACGAGTGAAGAGAAGATATATGATGGGAAGTCCAACTCAGTCAGCGAACAAACTAACTCGTCAGTGAAGAGAATAAAAGATGCTATGGATTTATTTACTTCGTCAAAACTTAGCAGATCAATCAATCTAATTCTCGCCAATCAATCTATTTCGCAAAAAAAAAAGAGATTAATTCGCAACAACTCAGCTTAAGACAATCAGTTCAACCCACATCTCAGCTCAGTTTGGGTCAATACCAGTTCGAATCAATCAGTACCTGCGAAATTAATAGTTCATGCGAAGGTAACAGTTCCTGCGAAGAAGTTGGAAAGTGAAGAAGAAAAGCGCACAGGGAAAATAAGAGAACAGATACATAAAGGGCAAATTAACAAGGGGGTTCCAACGTATTTTCGTATTTTCAAACAGCAAATGATGGAAGAAGTTGCGAAGAATCAGATAAGAAAGAAAAGAAAGTAAAAAGAGAGGCCTAAGTTATTAATGGCAATACCAGCAGAGCGAAAGAATCAAGGAGAAAAATACCAGAGCGGAGATAAAGGATCATAATCATGAGCAGGAAAACATCATCAGAACACGAATGGACCATCATAAATCATCGTCATACGGAGGAAAGCATCATTGCAGCATGAAGGAGTCCATAAAAAACAAGTAACGGGCGATCAAATAATGTGTCAATGAAATAACGATAACGGTGATGAGATGATTCATAAGAACTAAAAGAACAGCAAAGCAAAGAAAAGGAGATTTAGATGTAGACAGGGATTCTCTACATCGCAAACAGCAGCAGAGGCAATCTATTTGACTAAAGGAAGAAGAATAATGCTTAAAAATGTGATTGAATATACAGGCGAAGGAGGGAGCAACACATGATTAAATAAAATACCAGCGAAGAAAAGAAGTTACACAGAGAAAAAATAATTTCAAACAAATAAGTTAAAGGGTAGAGTTAGTTGCGTACATTTTAAAATCTAGAAACTACAAAGGCAATAACAAGATGATAAGTGGTGCGAATCTTACTGCATCAACACAAACATGAATTTGCACAGTTGGTCTGGGCGGTAGAATACAAGTATAAGGTCGCGGGTTCGAGTCTTCCCCTTCGCACAGAATATTTTTTGCCTTGCAAATGTTTACATTGCAGACGTTTACCTTGCGAACATTTGCAGCAAGAATGAACACTTCGCAGATATTCGTGTACTTCGCAAAGATGTTTACTTCGCCTACGTCATTACCAGCGTAAAGAAAAAATGAGTAGCAGGCAAGCCCAATTCGCCAAGCCCATTGGCTCGATAATTTATGCGATATTTTCGCACAGCTAAGGTCCAATGATTAGTAAAGAAATTCATATTCTTCGCGAAAGACGATAGCAACAGAAAATCACAAGAAATGACAGAAATGAAAGAATAAAGAAACGCGAAAATTTCGCAGAAACGCGAATAAAATTTCGCAGAGATTAATGACATATTAGAATGGGACGAACCTTTATGACGTACACCCTAGTTCGCGAATAAAATTTCGCAAGAGGCAAATGTAACACCTAAAGTGCGTCATAGAAGGGGGTATCTGTTACATGGCTCAGGGAAAAGGTTACACCGCCCCTGGAACCTGAGTCATGGAGATTTGGTGTCAATAAAGCCCATCCAGGAGAGGTACCTTGGATTTTCAACCTAAGCTTATGACTTAGGTTGGACGACTGAGGGTGTCTTCTAAGGAGTCAGCATTTGATCAAGGCGCCGAGGTACACGGTTGAGCCAAGAGTGCCTGGGGCGTTTGAAGCATTTCGGCCATTCTTGTCAAGTCTTGGATTATGCTTCACTCGGCCCGAAGAAAACTCCACTTAGGGTGCAGCCTCGTAACCATAAACCCTATAGGTAAAAGGGATAAGAGGCTGCGAAAACAACTGGTTGTTGTTAAGACCGGATGGGAGGAGCCAACCTTGTATGGTAGAGGTACGTCTCCTTGAAGGGGCAACCAGGGGGAAGATAAGGGCGGCACCCTCCATTAGGGAGCTGATAAGTGTCTTAAGACTGTTTATGGGTGAAAACTACTCCTGCAGAATTTGGTAATTTGGGGTGTGGATGAGGAATGAATTTAAACCTTAAACAAATGCACTGCGCGGTGAGTGCTTGTAGATTCGAGAGATCAATACAGGCAAGTCCGGCCTAAACCAAGAAATGGCCGTTCCCAGACTTGTTTCGGTCACAAAGTGAAGGAGATGGGGTTGATCTTAGGGAGGGAAGCGAAGAAGGTGTTGAGATTGTGAAGGTGTTGGCTTTCTTATGACTTGTAATGTAAAGGTGAGTGAGGCTTGTGATTGATGCCAGTAAGCTCTGGGTGTTTTGAATACGTTTTTGTATTAACACTTGGTTTTCTGTTTCGTCTGAACTTGTGTTGTTCTTTGAAATAGGGCGGAGAACCTATTTATACAAGTCATTGAGCCTTATTCATGTCTCTCGTGGGAAGTGGAGGAAGTGGAGTGATGGAGTAGTGGAGTTGTGCATCGGTGCCATACGACCAATCTTGCCCACTTCTCCTGTTCATCTCTAACCGTCCATGACTTCCCGACACGTTTTGTGATGGCGCGTTGCACGCCGCACGCTGTAAACCGCCAAACCAATACCCCGGTATGTATCCCCGATTTGTGACATGATTGATGTCCGGAATGTGTGGATCGTGGATCCACGAAAGATAGCATGTAATCTTTGAATTGAATAAATGTGTTATTCAGAAGTCGATACTTGTGAAGTATCGTGTGTATTTTATGCGTAGTCTTTGCATTATAGTGTGGTAAAGTGATGGGTAATGACGCCCGACCGACCAAATAACTCCCGACGGGGTTGTATAACCAAGTGGTGAAGTTGGACGGATGAGATGATCTTTGAGACACTCATCTGCGACCGTTAATGAATATTAGGGTTTTTGAAGAGGTGCGCAAGCATCACTCTTCAGCTTGGTCGAAACCAAGCATGGAAAGGGATTTGGAGAGGACCGACCGGGCATGTGTATAGACAAAGCATGCCGGTGTACATGTCCATGTCTCACTGTCCCATGAAGGTGCGATCTAGGCCACTCAATTTGACCGGCAAAGAGGAGTGGTTGAGATTGATTTTGCAATAGGAAATTGATGCCGCAAAAGGCCGCGCATCATGCTTTTTTTCCAGCGTTCCAAGACGACCTAATTTGGTCGGTCTTGGTCGATGGGTTTGACGGGAAGATGGCAGGTGGTGATCATGCATATACCGAATATCCCATGAAAACGTGATCTAAGCCATTCAAATCATCCGGTGAAGTTGAGCGGTCGAGATCAGTTTGTGGTTTGGGAGGCATGGCCATGCTAGTTTGGACGCACGTTTTGATTGACCGGGCATGATATGCCTTGGCGGAACACATGAGGAGGTAGATGGGCCCACGGTGGTCATCTTTGGTATGACCGGCCCTTGCTTAATCTAATCTGTGACCCTCCATTTGTGCCGGAGAAGATGGACGCACGTGATGGCCTGAAACCCTAATTTTGGCTTTCAAAGCCGTGCGCGTCTCTTGCTTGGGTGACGATTTTGTCACGGCCAAACATTGTTGGTCTTGACCGATTGGTCAAGTGTGTAGGCGGTCCCACGGTGATCGTGTTGACATGCTCGGGGCTTTTGAGTCTACATCTACACCCTCCATCTATACCTGCGAAGATGGATGGTTGAGACATTTTGCGACATATGTAATATGCCGCAAACCCTAATTTAGGGTTTTCCGTCCATAATGCTTGGTATGAACGGTTTCTTGGCAAGCTAGGCCAATGACCGACCATGCGGGGTCGGCCGTGGGTATTCCATACACCTTGGGGGTGATGGAATTGATCCGGGGTCATCCAATCATGCTTGTGGAGTTGGATGACTGCGATCGAGATCATATCCGGGACCGATATGGTCGTCCGGATGCTTAATCGGGCTAGTATAACACACCGAGAGGGGCTCAATCGGGCTAGTATAACACACCGAGAGTCGGCTGTACGGGTATTTCGTACATGGTTTCATTATAGTGCTTGGAGGTTCGTGTTACTCTGAAGAGTAACACTCGATCGTCATGCCACACCGATAATGAGTACCGGAAATACAAGGCCGATATGAAATTCACGAGGAAGGGATTGTTGCCACATGCTCCAACTTGGAGGAATTTCATGTATTCACGAGAATGGGATTGTTGCTACATGCTCCATTCTTGGTGAATTAAGTGAGGGAGTATCCAACACTTATAAATGGCTTTATCTTTTACAAGATGTCAGCGCATGATTTTTTCTTGTTTTTTACAAATTTAACCTTAAACGAAAATCCACCATCAACATTAAGTCCCCTGCCTAGCACACAATGGTTACACTATTGTGGGGTAGGCATGAGATGGTGACATATACAAACGTAAGGAAACAAAATAAAGGAAGTCTACCGGAGGGATTACGGCCGTGGGCAATCCTCCATGCGTGTGTGACTACAGGCCTTGATGAGCCGGCTTTTCTTAGGTGTTGGAGTCAGAGATAGGATTCTGTTGGGATCCTGGGCGTGGGTGCTTGCACGCTGCTGGTTGAATCGTTCTCCGGGTACTCTTCCGATTCTTGATTAGGGTTCAACAGAAAGCCTGACTTGGTCGATGTTGAATCCTCATATATCGGGCGCCGTAATCGTTTTAGGGTATATGCAGGTGTAGAGGTTTTGAACCATTTTGCGATTTTTTAACAGGGCTTTCCCACAGAAACTCCGTTTCCTCATCATGTCGAACAACAGTGGATCGTCTTCTTCATACCATCCAGGATCTTCCGTTAAACGTGCACGACCTGCGTCTGAGCTTCATGACCAATCCTCTGCTCGTGTTCTCCGAGTCAAAAAGATCATACCGGTTTGTCCTTTTTTCCTTTTCTGAACCATTGCTTGTTCATCGTAATGCTCAAGTAAATAATCCCTTCATTCTTGCAGAGATACCCTATCGGAACATGTGTCACGGTTATTGATGATGATGACTTAACCACTCCTCTTCCTTCAAACTCAAACACGCTTACCCCTGTGAACCTCGAAGACGCTCGACAGGTATCTCATCTTATGAATATCCAAATGCGGGTCTTTCATTCGATATTCGCATGAAATGCTTATCCTCCGGCCTACCAAGATGTCGGTGGATTACCGGTGCGGAAGGAGTTTGTGCCTTTGTACACCGAGGTTGTGGAGGAAGTACGGCCATATCGCAACCAGGAACGTGGTCCGACACTTTGTTCCTCGCTTTGGTTACCACGGTAAATTGCCTTCTTCCCATGATTGCTTTGAGATGGAGAGTATTTCTATCCGCAACGTTTTGAATCAAGTCTTGAAAAGTGGGAGAATATGGTATCTACCGTGAATCCATGGATTTCAACGTGAAATTTGGTTGCGGCAGCGTCTTGATATCATCAAGGTTGATCGAGCTGGTATCCTTGTAAATGTTGTTCCTGCTGCGAAGGCTATTTTGGAAGAGGAGAAGGCTCTGGCTGCAGAATCGGAGAAGGTGGAGCATGCTGTGCAGGACTTGAAGAAAAGAACAGAAAGATATCACGCTAGACTGAAGATGATGCTCTCAAGGAACTATAATCTTCTAGACGGCCTCTTCTAAACTTCATTCCTTTATTGTTAATGACGTTCATGTCAAAAGTTTTTAAACGTCTTTGCGGAATAAACTGCATTGTTTTTTGATTGGTGAAACAGGTTTTTTCATTGACACATCTCTGAATATAATTGATGATTCAAACATGTAATGAAAATAAATGCATGTATTGTTGACACAGTAGACAGTGGTCAGGCATGATATGCCTTGAGCCACTTTCCATTGATAACTGCTTCCAGCTCGCCTCCGTCTACCTTAATGATCTTGTAGTAGCCGGTATTGTAAGCCTTGGTGACTGCGTAGGGACCTTCCCATTTTGGTGAGAATTTCGGTGCAAACATGTCTTGTTGGATGTGCTTGGCTGTTTTCAAAACCAAATCTCCCACTTTGAAAACGCGTGGTTTCACAATTTTGTTGTATGCCCTGGAAATTCGATTCCTGTACACCTGAGCGCGTTCTTCTGCTTTATTCCTTCTAAAATCCAGAGTGTCTAACTCTGCTATTCTAGAGTCAGAGACTTCAGCCTCGTTCCAATGGATCCCGTTCTTTCGCCGCAACTCGGGCCGATGGGATTCGATCTCTGCCGGGAGAATTGCATCCGCTCCGTAGACAAGTGAGTACGGCGAAACCCCAATGGAGCTTCCGGGTGACGTACGGTACGCCCATAGTGCCATTGGAAACTGATCATGCCATTCCCTAGGATTGTCGTGTACCGTTCGACTGATGATCCGGATCAATGTCTTGTTGGTACTCTCAGCTTTCCCGTTCCCTTGAGGATAGTAGACGGTGGAGAAGACCTGTTTAATGCCATACTCCTCAAGTAATTCCGTACACGCTTGTTGGCGAAAGGAGTGCCATTATCAGTGATGATATGCTTGGGCACGCCAAAACGACAAATGATGTATTCTTTAATGAAAGCCGCAATTGTTGCTCCTGTGGTTCCTCGTAGGGAATGGCCTCTACCCATTTGGTGAAGTATTCCGTCGCGGTTATGATGTACTCGTCTTTGCTTCGATGACGGTGGATTGATTTTCCCGATAATGTCCAGTCCCAGTGTAAAACGGCCATGGGCTGCTTATAGAGTGCAGAGGGGTAGAAGGCGCATGAACAAGGTTCCCATGGATTTGACATTTGTGACAGCTTTGAACAAAAACGGCTGCGTCGTCCTCCATGGTCGGCCAATAGTATTTCTCGTGTATTTGGAGAAACAGTTTCCTCTTCCCTTGATGTTCTCCTTCGTGTGAACTGCTTTCAAAGATGACGGGATTTCTTCTCCAGCCAGGCATCGTAGCAGATAACCCCCAAAGCTCTTGCGATACAGGATCCCTTCATGAAATATGAACCGCTTGGCTCTTTGCTTCATCTTAATGGCGTCCTTTTGACCGGCAGGAATTATCCCATCACGGAGCTAATGTAGGGTTCTCTCCAGTCCCCAGTGCGGTTCACATTAAAAATCTCCAATTGGTGTGGTGGTGCACGGCAATTTGAGCAGGACTTCAAGTAGTCCGGATTGAGCCTCCATCTCTCGCCGCAATAACCCAAAGGCGTTGAAGTCGCCAGGTAAAGCGTTACCACCGGTGATTGTCCACAAATTTCATTGTGAATACGATTCACCTGTAGTTGTGCTTCGTCACCTCCCAGACATCTTGACAGGAGCCATCCGGATTCCGATAATACAAAGATACCATGAAGCATGAAGAAGTTTTGCGGGGTTTTGAGACCGACCTTTCCTTGGGAGAGTGAGTGTTGAGCTCTCGAATGATCGGAGTTCGCCAATCGTCGGTCTTGTTGTCTTTGTATTGCAGTAGCCACGTCGATTCTATGGTTCTCCTCTTCACTGTCAGGGTTTCTTCCGCCCCTTCAAACTTCAGTTTGGAAGCCAATGTGGCTAGGCAATCGGCGTGTTTGTTGTTCTTTGCGACCAACATGGGTTATGGTTGCATCGGCAAAGTAGTTTAGTAACCTCGTGCTTCGATCGGACGGGGCTAGTGTTACTTGTTTCAATGCATATACTCCATTCATTTGATTCACCAAGTAACTTGGAGTCACCTCTTATCTCCGGACGTGTGACTCCGCTTGTTTAGCTATTGAAAGCCCTATGAGGAAAGCTTCATATTCTCATGGAGTTGTTGGTGCATTCGAAGTCTAACTTGAAGGAATGTGAAAATACTTCTCCGGTTGGAGAGACTAACACCACGCCTGCTCCTCCAGTATTGTTGCTAGGGGTAGCGGAGCCGTCAAAATACAAGAGCCACACTTCTTCTTCCAGAATAGAGACGTCCGGAAATTCCCCAGGGAGTTCTTCATGTAGTCCTGTAGTGCCTTCCCCGGGAAATGCTGCCAGTAGGTCCGCAACTGCTTGGCCCTTGATAGCTCTAGGCGATGCACACGTTATGTCTAGCTCTGACATTTGGAGAAGCCATTTGCCTGTCCTCCCAGTCAGGACCGGCTTTGAAAGTAAAAACTTTGCAGGATCGGATTTAGACACGAGTATCACCCTATTAGATAGCAGGTAATGTCTAAACTTCTGAATGGAATGGATTAAGGCTAAACACGCTTTTTCCGCTCACGGGGTATCTCGAGTTCGGCGTCTCTCAATATTCTATTTGAAATAGTATATGGGCCGTTCGATTCCCTCATCGTCTTCCCGAGCGAGTAAAGCCCCTATGGCGGTGTGTCACCGAAGGCGGTGTAGAGGACCAGTGGCTTCCCTTGTACAGGAGACTTCATGACGGTTGGAGATGATAGTATTCATTGAATTTTCCGAAAAGCTTCCTGTTGGGTTGCGGTCCAAACAAAACTAGCTCCTTTCTTGACAAGGTGGTGAATGAGGCGATAAGTTGGGCTAGACCGGGTATAAAACGTCGAATGTAGTTCACCTTGCCCATGAAACTCTGGAGTTCTTTCACGGTTCGGGGAGGTGGCATTGTGAGGATAGCTCGAGTTTTGGACGGGTCTACCTTTATTCCTTTGCGGTCACTTGGAATCCAGAAATTTACCGAAGAGACACCGAAAGCACATTTCAAAGGATTCATCTTCAACTTGTATTCTCGACACCTCTCAAACACTTGCCTCAAGACATTTGTGTGTTCTGCTCGAGCTTTTGACTTGACCACGATATCATCCACATAGTCTTCTACTTGTTTATGCATCATGTCGTGGAAGATTGCCGTCATAGCACGTTGATACGTTGCGCCGGCATTCTTTAAACCGAATGGCATAACGGTATAATAAAAATTGCCAAGAGGGGTTCGGAAAGCTGTCTTACTCGCATCGTGCTCATACATCCTTATCTGATTGTATCCGCTATAACCATCCATGAAGGAGAACATGCCGTGTCCGCTGGTGGCGTCCACTAACATGTCGATGTTAGGTAGAGGAAAGTCGTCTTCTGTAAATGTAACATTGTTTACAGATGCTTCCGGCGCAGTTAGAATTTCTGGACGAGAAGGATCCAGGTGTACATCCAAAGCTATTTTATTAATTGCAGCGAACGTCTCGCCCGTTGATTCTCGGAGAGGTGCGGGAGTTCGCACAAGCTTTCCACTAGAGATGCCGCTTCTGGTCCATTGGTCTCCGGTTCACAAGAAAGCGTTGACCCGAGGGAATCAGTCCCCGGTGTAAAGGTCTCTGGTACACTCATTTCTGACGTCATTTTGATGAGGAGATCAAGTATGTTGTTTACCGCTTCTTTGATAAGCTCCATGTTCCTAGTGTGAATCTCCTGTACCCGAGCTAACTCGATTATCGTTGGGATTCTTCTGTTGCGCGTGCAGTACACCGTTGGGAAGGGGGGTATCTTCATTGGAGGAACTTCGACCGGGATTTGAATTTGTTGGGGAAGTCCTAAGACCGACCATCTCGGAACTTAGCCAAACAGGATTGGGTATTAAAGAAATTGATTTCACAACCGAGAGATTAATCTCCCACTGTGGTCGCCAATTGTTTATGGGTGAAAACTACTCCTGCAGAATTTGGTAATTTGGAGTGTGGATGAGGAATGAATTTAAACCTTAAACAAATGCTTTACTTCTCTCATTGCCCGAACCGATTGCGGCTCCATTGTTTATTGAGGAAGAACGAGGTGAGTGCTTGTAGATTCGAGAGATCAATGGTTTAGAGTGCAAGTCCGGTGAAGATTAAGGCCTAAACCAAGAAATGGCCGATGGTTCCGAAAGTGAAGACTTGTTTGGTCACAAAGTGAAGGAGATGGGGTTGATCTTAGGGAGGAAGAAGAAGAAGGTGTTGATATTGTGAAGGTGTTGGCTTGCTTATGACTTGTGATTCAAATTAACTGAGAAAGTTGATGAAAAGGTGTTGATTACGGGCGAATGGAGCAGGCTTGTGATTGATGCCGGCGAGCATATTTTTTTTGAGACATATTTTCACATGGGTTTCTCACACATGGTTCATGGGCTTGGTGGACTTTTTGGTGATGGACTTTGAAGACCTAATTTTGGAAAGTGGAAGGCTATAAAAAGAAAGGGTTTCTATTCTTTTGAGATTACGTATTCTTCTTGGAGTTTTGCAGAGAGCCGGAGCTAGGGTTTGCTTTCATTTAATATTTTCATCTTCTTTACTTTATTTCCATTATTATTTGATGATGATGAACTCCAATATTATGAGTAACTAAAACTCTCTTTGATTAAGGGCGGGTGTTTTGAATACGTTTTGTATTAACACTAGATTGAACCTTTAATCAATTGCATCTCATATTTGAATACATTTTGGCATAACAACTTTTGGGACGATCCTACTTACATTTTACTTGCTTTAAAGAAAAGTAGAGAAATTTATTTTTGAGAGATTGACACCGAACTTGTGTTGTTCTTTGAAATCGAACTTGTGTTGTTCTTTGAAATAGGGCGGAGAACCTATTTATACAAGTCATTGAGCCTTATTCACGTCTCTCGTGGGAAGTGGAGGAAGTGGAGTGATGGAGTAGTGGAGTTGTGCGTCGGTGCCATACGACCCAGTCTTGCCCACTTCTCCTGTTCATCTCTAACCGTCCATGACTTCCGACACGTTCTTGTGATGGCGCGTTGCACGCCGCACGTCAGTAAACCGCCAAACCAATACCCCAGTATGTATCCCCGAGTTTGTGACATGATTGATGCGGAATGTGTGGATCGTGGATCCACGAAAGATAGCATGTAATGTTGAATTGAATAAATGTGTTATTCAGAAGTCGATACTTGTGAAGTATCGTGTGTATTTTATGCAGTGCGCATTATAGTGTGGTAAAGTGATGGGTAATGACGCCCGATCGACCAAATAACTCCCCGACCGAGGTTGTATAACCAAGCTGGTGAAGTTGGACGGATGAGATGATCTTTGAGACACTCATCTGCGGCCGTTAATGAATATTAGGGTTTTTGAAGAGGTGCGCAAGCATCACTCTTCAGCTTGGTCGAAACCAAGCATGGAAAGGGATTTGGAGAGGACCGACCATGGGCATGTGTATAGACGAGCATGCCGGTGTACATGTCCATGTCTCACTGTCCCATGAAGGTGCGATCTAGGCCACTCAATTTGACCGCAAAGAGGAGTGGTTGAGATCGATTTTGCAATAGGAAATTGATGCCGCAAAAGGCCGCGCATCATGCTTTTTTCGGGCGCGTTCCAAGACGACCTAATTTGGTCGGTCTTGGTCGATGGGTTTGACGGGAAGATGGCAGGCTGGTGATCATGCATATACCTGAAAATCCCATGAAAACGTGATCTAAGCCATTCAAATCATTCGGTGAAGTTGAGCGGTCGAGATCGGTTGTGGTTTGGGAGGCGTGGCCATGCTAGTTTGGACGCACGTTTTGGATTGACCAGGCATGATATGCCTTGGCCGAACACATGAGGAGGTAGATGGGCCCACGGTGGTCATGCTGGTATGACCGGCCCTTGCTTAATCTAATTTGTGACCCTCCATTTGTGCTTAGGAGAAGATGGACGCGCGTGATGGCCTCGAAACCCTAATTTTGGCTTTCAAAGCCGTGCGCTAATCTCTTGTTTGGGTGACGATTTTGTCACGGCCAAACATTGTTGGTCTTGACCGATTGGTCAAGTGTGTAGGCGGTCCCACGGTGATCGTGTTGACATGCTCTGGGCCCTTTGAGTCTACATCTACACCCTCCATCTATACCTGCGAAGATGGATGGTTGAGACTGTTTTGCGACATATGTAATATGCCGCAAACCCTAATTTAGGGTTTTCCGTCCATAATGCTTGGTATGAACGGTTTCTTGGCAAGCTAGGCCAATGACCGACCATGCGGGGTCGGCCGTGGGTATTCCATACCTGCTTGGGGGTGATGGAATTGATCTGGGGTCATCCAATCATGCTTGTGGAGTTGGATGACTGCGATCAGATCATATCCGGACTGATATGGTCAGTCCGGATGCTCAATCGAGCTAGTATAACACACCGAGAAGGGCTCAATCGGGCTAGTATAACACACCGAGAGTCGGCTGTACGGGTATTTCGTACATGGTTTCATTATAGTGCTTGGAGGTTCGTGTTACTCTGTAAGAGTAACACTCAGTCGTCATGCCACACTGATAATGAGTATTGGAAATACAAGGCTGATATGAAATTCACAGGAAGGGATTGTTGCCACATGCTCCAACCTGGAGGAATTTTATGTATTCACAGAATGGGATTGTTGCTACATGCTCCATTCTTGGTGAATTAAGTGAGGGAGTATCCAACACTTATAAATGGCTTTATCTTTTACAAGATGTCAGCGCATGATTTTTTCTGGTTTTTTACAAATTTAACCTTAAACGAAAATCCACCATCAACAAAGACGCAAATGTCATGAGGTTTTATTTTTGCAAGAAAATTTAGGCTTGTCATATTTGTGCGACAATCCTGAAGAGGCAATAATACAAAAGACAAAGATAAGACGAGATCAATGGGTCAGTACATGAAAGTGTAAGGACGTCATGCGATTTCGTCGCAAGACGGCAATGTCATGGGGCTTTATTTTCGCGAGAATTTTTAGACCTGTCATATTGTCGCAACAAAATTGACAAAAGAGAAAGTTAAGGCAAGATCAATGGGTTTCTGCATGAAAGTGTAGAGACGTCTTGCGATTTTGTCGCAATGAAAAGAAGTGGCAAAATAAGACCTTTAACTAGGAAGGCAAAATAAGACCACATAAGAAAATGAGTAAGCAAATAAGCTTGAGAAAATGATTATATGTAAACAAATAAGTTTGCGAATATATACATGGAAATGAGTCTGAGACAGCGAAAATAACAAATAAGTATTATTCAGAATCTCTCAGAAGTATTATTCAGAATCTCTCAGGAGTATTATTCAGAATCTCTCAGGAGTATTATTCATAATCTCTCAGGAGTATTATTCATAATTTCGCAGAAGTATTCATAATTTCGCAGAAGTATTCATAATTTCGCAGAATGTGTCAGAATTTCTCAGAATGTGATTATTTCGCTCAATTATTTCGCAAAATTAAAAGCAACTCGAAGAGATTATACTATCGCATGAGCACAAAACAAGAGACAGAAGAAAGATAAGAATGAAGAAATAACTCGCTCATTCAGCATTTTCTCAACGATTCTACCCTCGTAGATAAAGAACAGAGGCAACTATGGATTACCAAGAAAAAAAAATTTATATTCTTTATCTTCTCGACAAGAATCATTTCCAAAGTGGACGTTCACTGATGAATAACAAGAATCCTCAACAAAAATGGAATTTCGCATGAATAGAGGCAATATTTCTTATTCTCATTCAAGGACAGATTCTTCTTATATTTCGAGGATTGAGTACTTCTTATACTTCTCAAAGGATACTTCATACTTCGCATACTTCAAGAGATGATACTTCTTATTTACTTCGCAAAGCTCCGGAACTTCACAAAAGAATAGAGGCAAGTACGTACTTTTCAAGTCCAATATTCTTTCGCTTGTTCCTCCAACAACTACAACAAAGAGGATTTTTCCTTAAAGATCACTCTTCAAGCAATATTCAAGGAAAAAGAGGCAAGATGTAGGATCCAAATATCGCACAACACATTTTATTAGTGTGCGAGATTTAATTATTTTCTTAGCTTGAGAGAATGTAGCAACTTGCGAAATTATAAAGAGAGCCTGAGAGAACGTAGCAGGGGATCCTAAAATAGGGGAAATATGAGCTGTATGTGAGATGTCATCCACTATGTAAATACCTATATAAAGAGAAGAACAGGAGAGAGAAAAGGGGGGATACATTTTTTTGTAAGGAGGGAGACAGATTTTTGTGAAAAAGAGAGACACATTTTAGAGAGAGAGATTTATTTTCTTTATCATCTTCTTCCATAAAAACTAGATCTAGAGCTCTATCAAATATCCATTAATGGAGATTCTAAATGTAATACTAATGTAACCTCAACAATCATAGTGAAGAACCATGGATGTAGATCACATTGATCGAACCATGTAAAAAATCCTTGTGTCCATTTTACAATTTTAACACTTTAATCTTTATTTTGATTATGAAATAGATTTAGATCTAGAAAATATTATAAGGGGTGTGTTAAGGGAAATCCTGCAACTACAATGAGTGTTGAGGTGGTGGAGCCGTCAACACTATAATGTATTGAGGCAGTATGCATGACAACATAGTAGTGAGTGTTGAGGAATTTGTACATCTCAACACTAAAAGGAGAGAAGTGTTGAGGCAGTTTTCCTGGCAACACAGTGATGAGTGTTGAGGAATTTGAACGTCTCAACACTAAGAGGAAAAATATGTTGAGGAAGTTTGCCTGGCAACACAGTAGTGAGTGTTGAGGAATTTGCACGTCTCAACACTAAGAGAAAAGGATGTGTTGATGCCCGACAACACAGTGTTGAGTGTTGAGGAATTTGTACGTCTAAATACTAAGAGAAAAGGATGTGTGATGCCCGGCAACACAGTGGTGAGTGTTGAGGAATTTGTACGTCTCAACACTAAGAGAAAAGGATATGTTGATACTTGGCAACACAGTGGTGAGTGTTGAGGAATTTGTACGTCTCAACACTAATAGAAAAGGATGTGTTGATGCTTCGCAACACAGTGGTGAGTGTTGAAGAATTTGTACGTCTCAACACTAAGAGAAAAGGATGTGTTGATGCCCGGCAACACAATGGTGAGTGTTGAGGAATTTTCACGTCTCAACACTAAGAGAAAAGGATGTGCTGATGCCCAGCAACACAATGGTGAGTGTTGAGGAATTTGTACGTCTCAACACTAAGAGAAAAGGATGTGTTGATGCCCGGCAACACAGTGGTGAGTGTTGAGGAATTTATACGTCTCAACACTAAGATAAAAGGATGTGTTGAGGAAGCATGCCTAGAAACACAGTGGTGAGTGTTGAGGAATTTGTACGTCTCAACACTAAGAGAAAAGGGTTTGTTGAGGAAGCATGCCTAGTAACACAATGGTGAGTGTTGAGGAATTTGCACGTCTCAACACTAAGAGAAAAGGATGTGTTGATATCCGGCAACACAGTGGTGAGTGTTGAGGAATTTGTACGTCTCAACACTAAGAGAAAAGGATGTGTTGATGCTCAGAAACACAGTGGTGAGTGTTGAGGAATTTGTACGTCTCAACACTAAGAGAAAACGATGTGTTGATGCCTGGAAACACAGTGGTGAGGGTTGAGGAATTTGCACGTCTCAACACTAAGAAGAGAACGTGTTGAGGCAGTATGCCTGACAACACAATAGTGGTGTTGAGGAATTTGCACGTCTCAACATTAAGATATTTAAAATTATTGAATATGCCTAATAGATATAAAACATTTAGTTTAAGGATAGTTACTTAGCTCTGTCTCCGCTAGGCATGTCCTTCGCGCATGATTGGGCTTTGGGTATTTTAGGCTCCCCGTGAGTGAGCAGCATCAGGTGTTAGTGATGACATCAGGATGATAACAGGTTGATAGACGGATAAAAATCCCCAGGTCTTTGATAAGATGAAACAAAAGGTGGCCACAACTATGAACCTTGGCTGGCTGCGATCACGATCCTTGACAGGGAGGAGTGTAGTGGCTACGGGCACGAACCTTGGAAGGAAGGAATATGGCGGCTACGTCACGATCCTTGGCAAGAAGAAGTGGAGGCTACGGCACGATCCTTGGCAGGAAGGAGGCGTTGAAGCGGCTTCGGCTCCTGGAGAGGACGTTGAAGCTTATGGAGCAGAACGCTGAATCCAAGCGGCTGCTGGAGCGAACATCGAGGCGGAGCCACTTCTGGAGAAAACGTTGAAGCGGCTCCTAGAAAGAAACATCGAAGCGGCTCCTGGAGAGAACTCCAGTGAGGGCGCCATTAACCTTTGACTTCGAAAAACGAGCTGATACGATATGGCATATGGGAAGACGGCACACAAATAGTGCTAGTCGGCAAGTCGTGTTTTTCTCCTCACGAGAAAGAATACGCTTCTTCTGTTTGATTTTCCCTTGCAACTCTCAGAGTCTTGACGGTTACAATGTTGAAGTCGGAGGCCGCGTCAATCAGCGTGCTGTCAAACTCGACATCCTTCAAGTGAACAGTGGTTAGGAGTCCCCAGTTCTATCTATCAATCGTGCTTTCCAGGGAGAAGTTGGAGTTTGGGAACGGCTTACCTGGCTGGAAACAGCTGTTTTCCCGATACATTGCGGTTGAGGGCTGCAAATATGTCTTGACGTTGCGCCTTGGAGAAATACAGAATCTCACATAAATGTTTCATCATAGACTGCACGATTTTGTGGATGGAGTCCCCAGAAATCATGCAGCTCCTGACGGGAAAAGGGTCTCTGTGAACTCAGGAGGGTTGCTGATTTTCTTTGCCTTGATTTTGGAGAAGTCGTTCCTGATCTTCACGTGTGATGAAATTGGATTGTTGATTCCTTTCTACTGGGCGTTTAGGAGCAACGCGAACCTCCACATCTATAAAGGCGTGTCCTTCTGAAGTGCTTGCGCTGGATGTTAAAAGTATTCCTTGTCACCTCCATCTAGGGTTATCGTGACTCTTGTGGTAGCCGCTTCGTTAGTGTTTTGGAGAAAATAGGCATGCCTTTCGGAGTTGTAGCCATGTATGTCTGATCCTTACGAGAACCTTTTTATCTTTCTATCAAATCAATAGTGGTAAGAGGAGGTTGGCTTCCTCTGGCTCCTCCAGTCTCTCGTCCCGGTGGTGGAGTGGCGGCGGCTCTGGTGACAACTGGGGGTGTCACGCTTGAAGAAACATTGTGGGTGGCAGCAGCGGCTCTGGCTCTGGTGATCGGAGGTATGATGCCTGAGGGAACATTTCTTGTGCCACTGGTGCGGATCACGCTGACAGGTGGTACATTGATGTCACTGGAAGGAACGTTGATACTAAGGATGTTCTCAGAGCCGGTGGCATCAGGGTTTGTTGCAGACCCGGACCTGAGCTCTACCATCTTGAAATTGGGATTGAAAAAATAAAATTGAAAATTGATATTGCAACCGAGAGATTAATCTCCCACGGTGGTCACTAATTGTTTGTGGGTGAAAACTGTTTCTGCTGATTTTGGTAATTTTGGGTGTGTAGATGAGAAACGAATCTAAACCCTAAAAAATACACTGCACGGGAGTACTTTTGATTCGAGAGATCAATCTGTACAATCCTGGCCAAAACCAAGAAATGGCCGTTCCAGGCTTGCTTCGGCCACAAAGTGAAGGAGAAGGGTTAGTCTTAGGGAGGGAAGCGAAGAGAGTGTTGAGACCAGAATGGTTAATTCTGAAGATGTGGTTTGTTTTATGACTTGTATCAGAAAGTGGAACTGGCTTGCAGAGTGAAAAGCTATCAGTTCTCGGTGATTTCTGGATACTATGTTGTTGCCGACCAAAAACTTGTCCTTTGGTTGAAATGGGTGAAGCCTCTTTATACAAGTCATATTTAAACGTACCCTGGTCTCGTAGGAAGTGGGAACGACTGGGTGATGGAAGAGTGGAGTAACGTATAACCGTCAGAAACCCATGCTTCCATGATGAAGGAAGTGGATCCGTTTACACCCATTACTTATTTCCGCCACTAATTGTCCCACTTCATGACAATTTCTTATAACTGGCGTATTGCACGCCGCATGCTGTAAACCGCCAGACCAATACCCTTATGAGTATCCCCCAGTTTGTGACATGTTTGATGTCTCGAGTGTTTTCGTGGGAAACGTGTAGCAGGTTGCTATGTGCAGCAAGTCAAATTCAAGAGTCTTGCCGCAGGAAAATAGCATGTGATGCTATTAGGCACGTCTTGGATAGTCGCCTAAAACTTGCCACAGGTCCGTCAGTTCGGTGGCGAACTTGGATGGATGAGATTGCATCTTATGAGGAAGGGTAGTCGTTGATTATGGATACCTTCTGTTGGCGCCTGGTAATGGCACAGTGGCATTTTTGGTGTATGCCAGTGGCACTGCGGCATGACTGGTATAGCTCGTGCATGTCAGTGGCACGGTAGTATAAGTGGCGCCTGGCGTAGTCATGGCCACAAGATTTAAGCAGCTGGTCGCCTAAAATTTGCCACAAGTCTGTCAGTTCGGTGGCGAATTTGGATGGCTGAGATTGCATCTCATGAGAAAGGATGGCCATTGATTATGGCCATATCTTGTTGTATAGCAAAGCGGCGCCATTGGCATAGTGGCATAGCGACATGCCAGTGGTGTAGTCGTGGCAGCTATTTTGGCATATTTGTGTTAGACCCAAATGTGGCGTGGCAACATTGGCCCTGTTGCCACAACAATCCCAATGCTCTGGGAAACGTTACTTAGCTTGGTTGGCGTAGCAACTTTGCCTGAATTATGGTTTGGTATGCCAAAACCCTAATTAGTGCATGTGGCATGTGGCCGTGGGACATCGACGTTTTGTGCGAATGGTGCCATAGCCATACCGAAAGAACCATAGCCAGGTCATCATGTGGAAACGGCCACATGAGTAAGGATTTCCATGGGTGGCTATGATATGGCGTCTTTATTAGGGTTTCCTGGGTCCTGCACGACTCGTGGCATGTTGTGGAGCCCGAAGTGGCATAATTTGTGCCACGACTGGAAATTAGGGTTTCGACCATGCAAGGCCGTGTCTCTGATTAGGATAATTACATTGAAGTCTGTTATGGCATTGGCCACGAACAGATGATGGTTGGCACGTAGGTGCACTATTTATGGTATGTTGCCACGTTTGTCATGCTTCTGTGGTAAGGTGGCACGTTTAGCATGTTTGGCATGCCAATTAGCGTATTGGCGCAACCTTGCCTCTTTTGATGCTGTGGCAGGTTTAGGACGACCTGATTGGTCAATTAAAAGAGGATCCGACCAAGCATGGGTGTGGCCACACTTCTAGTGTGCGTGTGGTAAGTTTAGAGCGACCTGATTGGTCGATGGGAAGGGGGCCGGCAAGCAACATGGGCCCGACCTCATTCTAAATGCGTGTGGCGCATTTAGAGCGACCTGATTGGTCGATGTAAAGGGGGCCGGCAAGCAAGGGTGTGGCCACACTTCCAGCGCGCCGTGGAGGGTTTAAAGCGACCTGATTGGTCGATGGAAAGGGGGTCGGTTGAGCAGCATGGGTGTGGCCACTTGCAAGTGGCGCCGGTTGGCCTATGGCATGTCCACACCTACCTTTGTTGATGCTCCCATTCCACGGCTCCTTGTTTTATGATTTTGGGTAGGATTTTGCACCTATTAATCCATGGCGAATTAATTACCTAGTTCGCCTAGGCTTAATTTCGACAGACAAGGTCTAATATACTGCGCAGCGCTCAAAACCCTAATTTTTACAAATTAGTCAGGGTAATATCTTAATCTTGTGAATTATCACAAAATTGATTGAATTCTATGTGTTGACACAGAGTTCTTTAAGTTCATTGCCAGAGAGCAGTATACTTTCCGATTGAATACTTTATGCAAGGACCTTATCCTTGATACTTGGAAATTCGTGCTACTTTGCTGCGAGTGAACACAAATTGTCATGCCATATCAACATTAAGGGTTCAGCCGGGGAACATAGCACAGAAAGCATTCAAAGAAACTTATATTAATTGAATAATATAGGCAGGGTGCCGAAATTTACAGAATATCTGGGATTGTTGCTACATGCACCATTCTGGTGGATATATGTTGCTCAATAAATGCTCCAGTGAAGAGGTTGAACACTCATCACTTTTACATGGCTTTGTTTCTTTGCAGAGTGACGGCATATTAAATGTAAGGTTTTACAAATTTAGCCCTGAACTAAAAACCACCATTAACACTAGTCCAGATTGAACACACTGTATTAAGCCGCTATAGACACTAGCCTACTACAAACTAACTTCGGTCTGGAATGTAGTTGAACCCAAATCAATCTCACACTGATCCAAGGTACAGTTGTGCTCCTTACGTCTCTGATCCCAGCAGGATACTACACACTTGATTCCCTTAGCTGATCTCACCCACAACTAAGAGTTGCAATGACCCAAAGTCGAAGACTTTAATAAACAAATCTGTATCACACAGAAAATTATACAGGAATAGATAAATCTGTCTCCCACAGAAATACCTACGAGTTTTTGTTCCGTCTTTTGATAAATCAAGGTGAACAGGAACTAATTGATAACCCAGACTTATATTCCCGAAGAACAACCTAGAATTATCAATCACCTCACAATAATCTTAATCGACTAGCGAAACAAGATATTGTGGAATCACAAACGATGAGACGAAGGTGTTTGTGACTACTTTTCTATCTTGCCTATCGGAGAAATTAATCTCTAGCCAATCTTACAATTGTACTTAATACGATAGAAACATCAAGATCAGATCACGCAACTACAGAGAAAATAGTTGGGTCTGGCTTCACAATCCCAATGAAGTCTTAAAGTTGTTAACCTACATGGTCTCGGTAGAAACCTAAGGTTAAAGGAGAATCGACTCTAGCTTATACAACTAGTATCACATAGGAGGTGTGGGGATTAGGTTTCCCAGTTGCTAGAGTTCTCCTTTATATAATCTTCCAAATCAGGGTTTGCAATCTGAGTTACCTTGGTAACAAAGCATTCAATATTCACCGTTAGATGAAAACCTAATTAGATTCAAGCTAATATCTTTCAACTGTTAGATCGAACTTAGCTTGTTATGCACAAATGAAATGCACGTTCATTTAGGTTTATGTAACCGTACCTAAACGTGTACACTTAGTTTGTTCAACAATAGTTAACCAAATGGTTAGTGATGTGATTTTGAAAGTTGTTGTAAAAGTGGTAGTAAAAGTTCGTTCAACTAGGATTTGTAAAGATGGTTTAAAGACTTCAAAATAAAAATAAAAGAAATATATACAAAGAATTTTCACAACTATCAAGAGGTACTGAGACTCAAGATTACACCAGTTTTCATTCATGCAATTCATATATTTATTCCAAACAATTATAGCTCAAATAAGAAATATTGACTCCAATTCTTTGCCAAGATAGATTTTTAAAAGATTATATGTAAATCACAAGCATGGTGTATCAAAAGCTCTTACGTCTAAGCATACACCATCAAACGAAAACACAACTAATTAGTGAAAATCATAAATCAATTAAAATAAGTGTAAATAGTCATAAAAGAGTTAAATAAATTACCACACGCATGAAAAATGGCTTCCTCCGTCGTCCCAATGCTGGGGTTTAGCTCCTCATGTCAAAAACACGCTCAAAAGATTTTTCCATTGCTCAAAAGGTGATGAACAAGAGAAAACTAATATACCATACAGTTTGCAACGCTATAACGGCGTTACAAACAGCTGTTACAATGGGTGTTGAACTGTTACAAGGGAAAGATGACAGGCGTATGAAAAAGTGTGATCTATTATTGTTGAACAACGATATTTCTCTTATGTAATTGAATAAACCACCCCTTCTGCGACTTTCTTCGTCAGTTCAATGTTCTTCACCTTTGTCTTCTTCCTGCTGCTGCTGCAACTCCTCCCGCAGCTTATATTTTTGCTCTGCAGCGTCACAGCAACTTCCATAAACTCACCTAGGTCTCGATTCCCTTCTCTAACCCTAACCAACTCTATTTATACACAAAAGGATCGAATATCCTTATTTAAATCCTTATTTTCTTCTTCTGCAGGTCACGGGAACATAATCATCTTTCTTTCCATTTCTTTCACTTATTTCCCCGTCTCTTCTTGGCTGGATTTCCTTGTTTAGCTGGGACTTGATAGATTCGAATCATGCTGAGTGAATGAGAACTTCTTCTCTTTACGTAACTTCCATTCCCGTGAATACTTTCCTTTTATGTTCTTCTCCTACGCGTCAAAACTCTCACCGATTGTAAAATCCCGATATCTTCTCGCTGCTCTCGGTTCATGCCGTTCAATCGTTAAACTGTCCCTTAGCAGAATATTACTTCTCCTAATCCTCTTGTCAACACAAACACCCGAGAACCTCTGTTTCCTGTTTTACGAAAATAATTATGGTAACTTCCTTCCTTTTCGATTCCAACATTCTTAGCAATCATGTTTCGGTCAAACAGGGCCAAACCAACTCATTTCCATGAAATACTTCGATAAAATATTGACCAATTTCCATCACAGAAAGTTCACGCTGTCTGATAAAATTTCCCGCCAAATTCAGTTCAAATGGGGAAGAACGGGATACCCCCTAACCATATGAGGATGCGAATAGCACTTTGGGTGCATATAGTAGATGTGGGGTGAAAATAACGGTGGGTTACCCCTTATCAACTGTGTGCCCCTTATTCATTTGAGGGGTGTCTTCAGTAATTTTCTTCGGAGAGTCCAAATACCACTTTTCGAGCCAATTTCTCCGCGCATGTTTATTTTTCCAAAAATACCTACAAATACATAAAATAGCAAAATAAGCACAAAATCGAGCACTAACAATATATACAATTGAGATCAAAATAGACACATAAATGCGTCTATCAAATACCCCCAAACTTATTATTTGTTAGTCCTCGAGCAAATCAAATCTAGAAAATAAAATCCTAACTCACTGTCGCAGGCATCGTCGGTTGCATTTAGCGTATGCAACAAGCCTTTAAACCCCTAGGTGGCCCTAGTGGCCGAGTTATAGTCTCGGAAGGGCTTACAAGAGATATACCCACAAAATCTTTACTCCAGACCCTAGCTATCTACACAGAACCTTGGAAGGCACTAAAGAATCTCCTTGGTTGGCATACTTATTGACTACAGGAGGAAGTACCCTAATGCGAAATTCCAATTGTTGTACACGAGTTTGCACTCAAGCATACTAAAATTCATATATAAGTGACGGAGCTCTACTCAGATAGTTGCATCCAAATTCGGAATCAAACAAATCACATGGATAGATTAAGAAGATGGATATAGAGAAAAACATAGATGGTTTTGATGTTGACTAGGTGAACGGTGTTTCTCATATCTGTCTGAAGGCCACTGCCAAAATGAACCTAATCACATATCCTAATGGACTGAGATACTGGTTTGACTAATATCAACACAACTGGCATATACAAGGGAACAAGTGGTCGATAATCCTAATTCTAGATCAACTCGTCTGGCATATACAAGGGAACCAGCGGTTGATTTTATTGAACACTTTATTCCGTTTGGTCTGATGGTCTGGTCTCATATTTTTTTATTTTTTTTTAATGGTATCTCAATCACTCTATTTCACCCTAGCAGTGGTAACAACTTGATTCGTGAGCCCCACCTAATCACCTAGAGAAACATATTTTAAAAAGAGAACAAAATAAAAACAGAAGTGAAAAGGACTCAACGAGATATGGCGAAACTACCATGTTATTTCTAACACATGAGCTTTGTGCTTTTATGAATAGACTCTTTAGATGTTTCCATCTAATCAGATTGGTTCCTCAACTCCTACAACCAAGATGCTTCCATCCACTTAGATTGGTTAGTGCCATCCTTAATAAGCATAAATTTCTAGGCTCTTGTTTATGGGTAAAAATCGTTTCTGCCGATTTCGGTAAATTCGGTAGGTGAGTGAGAAACTGGTTCAAACCCTAAACAAATGTGCTGCACGTGAGCACTTTATAGATTCGAGAGATCAATCTGTACAAGTCCGGCCTAAACCAAGAAATGGCCGTTCCAGACTTGCTTCGGTCACAAAGTGGAGGAGAAGGGTTGATTTGGGGAGGGAAGCAAAGAAAGGTGTTGAGACCAGAATAATTATGGGAGAGTAGTGTCTCGACTTGTATTAGAAAGTGAAAGCTTCGGAAGCTTGCAAGAGATGAAAGCTTTTTGGAGAGCTTGCAAAGTTGCCTTTTCTGAGAGTGTAGTATTTTTTCTCCTGACCGAGACTTGTTGTCTGGTGGAAATAGGTAAGACCTATTTATACAAGTCGAGATTGAAACGTACCCTGGCCTCATGAAGGAAGAGAGAGTAAAGGGTGAAATAATGGGAGGAGGTGGTAACCGCATGGTGTTAATGGGTGAAAACGTTTTTACCATTATTTCCTCATTTATTTGACCGCTTTATTCCTTTTCACGCTTTCTTAATGTGAGCGTAGTGTACGCTGCAAGCTGTGACCGCCAAACCAAAACCCCGGGAAAGCATCCCCAGTTTGTGTTGATATCTCGAGTGTTGGTTGCACCTTGAGTGCAACTGGCGGTGCTAGTGGCGCGTGTGGCATGTGCCATTGGCATGTGCGGAATGCCCTTGTTGCGGGTTGTACCTCGAGCGCAAGTGGCAATGCCAGAGCTGCTAGTGGCGTGCGTGGCATGTGCCAATGGCATGTGCGGAATGCCTTGGTGGTAGGTTGTACGTTGAGTGCAAGTGGCAATGCCAGAGCTGCTAATGGCGTGTGTGGCATGTGCCAATGGCATGTGCGGAATGCCTTGGTGGTAGGTTGCATGGTTTGCGAGTTAGGCTACCAGCGTGCATTTAAGGGGCACGGCTAGGTGATGAAGGCTACCAGTGAGCGTGTTGGCATGTGCCAATAACATGCGTGGCCGTTAGGGCCGTGGCCTTGGTAGGAAAAGCTACCAGCGAGCATGTTGGCATGTGCCAATGGCATGCGTGGCCGCTAGGGCCGTGGCCTTGGTAGGAAAAGCTACCAGCGAGCATGTTGGCATGTGCCAATGGCATGCGTGGCGTTAGGGCCGTGGCTTTGTAGGAAAAGCTACCCGAACATGTTGGCATGTGCCAATGGCATGCGTGGCCGTTAGGGCCGTGGCCTTGGTAGGAAAAGCTACCAAATGAGCATGTTGGCATGTGCCAATGGCATGCGTGGCCATTAGGGTCGTGGCTTTGGTAGGAAAAGCTACCTGTGAGCATGTTGGCATGTGCCAATGGCATGCGTGGCCATTAGGGCCGTGGCCTTGGTAGGAAAAGCTACCAAATGAGCATGTTGGCATGTGCAAATGGCATGCGTGGCCGTTAGGGCCGTGGCCTTGGTAGGAAAAGCTACCAATGAGCATGTTGACATGTGCCAATGGCATGCGTGGCCGTTAGGGCCGTGGCCTTGGTAGGAAAAGCTACCAATGAGCATGTTGGCATGTGCCAATGGCATGCGTGGCCATTAGGCCGAGGCCTTGGTAGGAAAAGCTACCAGCGAGCATGTTGGCATGTGCCAATGGCATGCGTGGCCATTAGGGCCGTGGCTTTGGTAGGAAAAGCTACCAGTGAGCATGTTGGCATGTGCCAATGGCATGCGTGGCCATTAGGGCCGTGGCTTTGGTAGGAAAAGCTACCAGCGAGCATGTTGGCATGTGCCAATGGCATGCGTGGCCGATTTGGCCTAGGTTGCATGGTTTGCAAGCCTAGGGCGCTATATTTGGCATGTGCCAATGGCATAGCGGCTTAGTTTGGCATGGTTGCCAATGAGTGCGATATGTAGTTTGGTTTTGGCGTCGCTGCCATGGTGCGCAGTGTGCGGCTTGGTTTTGGCGTTGTTGCCATGGTACGCAGTGTGCGGCTTGGTTTAGCATTGTTGCCATGGTGCGCAGTGTGCGGCTTGGCTTGGCATTGTTGTCATGGTGCGCAGTGTGCGGCTTGGCTTGGCATTGTTGCCATGGTGCGCAGTGTGCGGCTCGGTTTGGCATTATTGCCATGGTGCGCAGTGTGCGGCTTGGTTTGGCATTGTTGCCATGGTGCGCAGTGTGCGGCTGGGTTTGGCATTGTTGCCATGGTGCGCAGTGTGGGACTTGGTTTGGCATTGTTGCCATGGTGCGCAGTGTGCGGCTTGGTTTGGCATTGTTGCCATGGTGCGCAGGGTGCGGCTTGGTTTGGCATTGTTGCCATGGTGCGCAGTGTGCGGCTTGGTTTGGCATTGTTTCCATGGTGCGCAGTGTGCGGCTTGGTTTGGCATTGTTGCCATGGTGCGCAGTGTGCGGCTTGGTTTGGCATTGTTGCCATGGTGCGCAGTGTGCGGCTTGGTTTTGGAATTAGGGTTTTGTGTCGAAAACCCTAATCTGGTATTTAAAAAAAAAAATACCCCTATTAATTATTTACACCTGAGTTAAATGCTCTTAGTTAATGTGTTGCGGGTAACACTAGGTCATGGGGTTTTACGATTTTACCCCTTGTTTAAAAACCACCATCAACATTAAGTCCCCTGCTTAGCTCGGAACAGGGGCTTTGTTGCGAGGTAAGCATAAGATGGTGACAAACTATCAACAGAGAAACCGTAAAGAGAATTTGAGGAGGCTTGTATGACCTTTTATAAATAGGATTTGGAATCCTTGCCTCTGGTAGTTTTGCACAAATCGGGAGGCTAGCACAATTGGTGGTGTCGGTGCAGCTTGGGCGACGTTGGGAAGTTGGCGTGAGTTGGGAAACTGAGCGTGCTAGCTGGCGGGACCGGCGCAAGGTGTGAAAGCTGTGCGTGCTTACTGACGTGACTTGGGCGGTCATTGGGAAGTTGGCGTGAGTTGGGAAAACTGAGCGTGCTAGCTGGTGGGACCGGCGCAAGGTAGGAAGCTGTGCGTGCTTGCTGACGTGACTTGATGGGATCGGTGTGAACAAGGAGGGAGTAGGTGTTTCTACAGATAGCAAAGTTTCCTTATTTTGCCTTTCCTTCAAGCGCGGCTTCGATAAGGGCATCGTTCATGCCAAAAAATCTGAAAGCGTTATGTCCCTCATTGCTTCCTTTCCTTTTTAAAGGTTCTGTATTCAAACCCAACGCAACTGCATCATCTCCCTCGTTTGAGAAAAGGTTCTTCTTGTTGAATTTCTCTCGGTATGTTTTCTTCTTCTTTGGCGGACTGTCGTACACTTTACCGCCGCTTGTTGTATAAATGGAAAATTTCCCTTTTGTGCAGAGATATCCTGTTGGAGCAGCGCCACTGTTATCGACGAGGATGACCTAGTCGTTCCCCTTCCTTCGAATCCGTCCTTGTTGACTGCTGCAGACTTGGAGGACGCTGATTTAGGGCTCTATCTTACGAAATGGGATGCGCGAGAAGTCCCCTGGTCATACTTCGGTTTGATATGATGGAATGGATGAATACGTGAATGTAACCTTCTGGCGTGCTTTTGGAGTTTTCGGTGCACATGTACGGATTCATGTTGAGAAATTCCCGCGGCTCGTAAAACCTCGATAGTGATGATGTTGAAATCAGTAATAACCTGGTTGAGGGGAGTGAAAGCATCTTACGCTGGTAGTCCCCATGCATGACCTACTTTCATTATATCGCCTTGAATCCCCCCTCCACGGGATTTGATATAAGCCTATCGTACTCTTCTGGATGTGACACTGGGATGCTCAGAAATTACATGATGACATATTCTGGATAGTGCAGGCTCGGGATCCTCCGCGGCCTCGTAAAGTGTTGAAGGTGTCTTCTAGACAGAGAGGTGATGATGTTCTTGCGCTGCACCCTTGAAGAGTAGAGGACCTTGTTGTGGGTACGGATTTTTGGTGGACTGTTCTTCGTAGCTTTGACAATGAAGGGATCCCGTGTATATCTTCCGTTCTCAAGTATGGTTTACGTGTTTCCATCTTTGTAGTAATTTTTGCTGCGGTGAAGCTCTGGCTGGTATCAACGAATGAGGGGCAACAGTTCTTGGTAGGAGATGTAATCAGGAGAAACTACATTGTCGTGGTAACAAAGTAGGTTGGCTGATATTCTATGAGCTTCCGTGGACGTAAAAGGATTGGTTGGATGCGTAAGCGAGCAAACTGTCCATGATCACGAGTTTTGGCGAGATGGATTAAAAGGTGCACATGACTACGAAGATTGGTTGGCTGTGACTATGTTCCTTGATATGGGGAGTGTGGCGGCACGACCCTTTGCAGGAAGGAGTGGCATTGAAGCGAACGTTGAAGCGAAGCCGCTGCTGGAGAACGTTGATGCGTAGCTACTTCTGGAGAGAACGTTGATGCGGAGCTACTTCTGGAGAGAACGTTGAAACGACATCTTGCAACTCTCAGAGCCTTGACGGCTACCATTTTGAAGTCGGAGGCCGCGTCACGTTCTGTCAAACTCGACATCCCTCAAGAGAAAAGAGGTTAGGAGTCCCCAGTTACATCTGTCGATCGTGCTTTCTAGGAGAGGTTGGGGTTTGGGAACGGCTTCCCTGGCTGGAAACGCCTGCTTTCCTGATGCAGTGCGGTTGAGAGATGCAAATATGTCTTGATGCTATGCCTTGGAGAAATATAGAATCTCACATAATCTGTTTCATCATAGATCGTACGACTTTGTGGGCGAAGTTCCAATTATGAGGGTCCCGACAGAAGAAGGGTCTCCGTGAACTCAGGAGAGTTGTTGATTTCCATTGCTTTCGATTTTGGAGAAGTCCTTCCTGATCTTCACGTGTGACGAAATTGGATTGCTTATCCCCTTCTACTGGGCGTTCAAGAGCAACGCGAGCCTCTTCATCTATGACGCGCGTCCTGCTGAAGTATCTTTCGTCTTTTCATCGAATCAACAGTGCTAAAAGGAGGTCGGCTTCTTAGGATCTTCCAAAGTATCTTGCCACGATGGTGGAGTAGCGTCTCTGGTGACGGTTGGAGCTTTCATTCTTGAAGAACCGTTGGGGTGGCGGAAGTGGCTCTGGTTCTGGTGATCGTAAGTGTATCGTGCAGAGATGACATGGTTTTGATCACGAAGTGCTGGAGCCATGGCGCTGTTTCGAAGGGCGAGGATGGTGATGGAAGGGCACAAGATGTTAGCGCTGGAAGGATGCAAACTGTTAGCACAGAGTGTGGTACTGCGGCTAGCATGCGCGTGCGGCATGTGTGCCTGGCATGTGCGTCTGGTAAGCGTGTCTGGTAAGCGCGTCTGGTAAGCACGTCTGGCAAGCGCTTCTGGCATGCGCGTCTGGTAGGCGCTTCTGGCATGCGCGTCTGGTAGGAGCTGGATCGTCTTAGAATGGGCGCTGGCTTGGTGTGGACGCTGGTTAGGCATGGACGCTGGCTTGGATTTCGGCATGGTGTGGACCATTGGCTTGGCACGGTGCTGGCTTGGCGTGGCTTGGATTTGTTCCTCATATCTTTGTTATCACGTCATGGTGTTAGCGGTAGCGCGGTAGTGACAAAGTGGGCAAGCATATCCCAGCTATGTACTCCAGCGTTTCTCTTTCAATTTGTTTTATTGTTTTCTTGTGCTGGTGTGAACCGTAGCCATTGGTATGCCTTTCATAAACTTGTGGAAATACTTCATCATAAATAATTCTTCAAATGTCACTGTAGTAACGTTTGCAAACACGCCTCTATCCAAGTAAAAGGCGGCTTTGCTGGTAGCAAGGCGGCTTTGCTGGTAGCATCGCCAGTTAGTCCCCAATTGCTGGTAGCGTCTTCAACGAGTCCCCAGTTTTCTCGTGTAGTTTTTGAAACTGGTAACCGGGTCGTCTGGAAGTTGAGTCCATCTTGACATCTGGGTCGAAGAACGAGATCGGAGCGATCGACATTGTAGCCGATAGATCAATCCTCCCATTTGTGGTCGCCAATTGTTTATGGGTAAAAATCGTTTCTGCCGATTTCGGTAAATTCGGTAGGTGAGTGAGAAACTGGTTCAAACCCTAAACAAATGTGCTGCACGTGAGCACTTTATAGATTCGAGAGATCAATCGGTACAAGTCCGGCCTAAACCAAGAAATTGCCGTTCCAGACTTGCTTCGGTCACAAAGTGGAGGAGAAGGGTTGATTTGGGGAGGGAAGCAAAGAAAGGTGTTGAGACCGAGAATAGTGCAGGAGAGTAGTGTCTCGACTTGTATCGAAAGTGAAAGCTTCGGAAGCTTGCAAGAGATGAAAGCTTTTTGGAGAGCTTGCAAAGTTGCCTTTTCCGAGAGTGTAGTATTTTCTCCCGACCGAGACTTGTTGTCCTGGTGGAAATAGGTAAGACCTATTTATACAAGTCGAGATTGAAACGTACCCGGCCTCATGAAGGAAGAGAGTAAAGGGTGAAATAATGGGAGGAGGTGGTAACCGCATGGTGTTAATGGGTGAAAACGTTTTTACCATTATTTCCTCATTTATTTGACCGCTTTATTCCTTTTCACGCTTTCTTAATGTGAGCGTAGTGTACGCTGCAAGCTGTGACCGCCAAACCAAAACCCTAGAAAGCATCCCCCAGTTTGTGTTGATATCTCGAGTGTTGGTTGCACCTTGAGTACAACTGGCGCTGCTAGTGGCGCGTGTGGCATGTGCCATTGGCATGTGCGGAATGCCCTTGTTGCGGGTTGTACCTCGAGCGCAAGTGGCAATGCCAGAGCTGCTAGTGGCGTGCATGGCATGTGCCAATGGCATGTGCGGAATGCCTTGGTGGTAGGTTGTACGTTGAGTGCAAGTGGCAATGCCAGAGCTGTTAATGGCGTGTGTGGCATGTGCGGAATGCCTTGGTGGTAGGTTGCATGGTTTGCGAGTTAGGCTACCAGCGTGCATTTAAGGGGCACGGCTAGGTGATGAAGGCTACCAGTGAGCGTGTTGGCATGTGCCAATAACATGCGTGGCCGTTAGGCCGTGGCCTTGGTAGGAAAAGCTACCAAACGAGCATGTTGGCATGTGCCAATGGCATGCGTGGCCGCTAGGGCCGTGGCCTTGGTAGGAAAAGCTACCAGCGAGCATGTTGGCATGTGCCAATGGCATGCGTGGCCGTTAGGGCCGTGGCTTTGGTAGGAAAAGCTACCAGCGAGCATGTTGGCATGTGCCAATGGCATGCGTGGCCGTTAGGGCCGTGGCCTTGGTAGGAAAAGCTACCAGCGAGCATGTTGGCATGTGCCAATGGCATGCGTGGCCGTTAGGGCCGGGGCCTTGGTAGGAAAAGCTACCAGCGAGCATGTTGGCATGTGCCAATGGCATGCGTGGCCATTAGGGCCGTGGCCTTGGTAGGAAAAGCTACCAGCGAGCATGTTGGCATGTGCAAATGGCATGCGTGGCCGTTAGGGCCGTGGCCTTGGTAGGAAAAGCTACCAGTGAGCATGTTGACATGTGCCAATGGGATGCGTGGCCGTTAGGGCCTTGGCCTTGGTAGGAAAAGCTACCAGCGAGCATGTTGGCATGTGCCAATGGCATGCGTGGCCATTAGGGCCGAGGCCTTGGTAGGAAAAGCTACCAGCGAGCATGTTGGCATGTGCCAATGGCATGCGTGGCCATTAGGGCCGTGGCTTTGGTAGGAAAAGCTACCAGCGAGCATGTTGGCATGTGCCAATGGCATGCGTGGTCATTAGGGCCGTGGCTTTGGTAGGAAAAGCTACCAGCGAGCATGTTGGCATGTGCCAATGGCATGCGTGGCCGATTTGGCCTAGGTTGCATGGTTTGCAAGCCTAGGGCGCTATATTTGGCATGTGCCAATGGCATAGCGGCTTAGTTTGGCATGGTTGCCAATGAGTGCGATATGTAGTTTGGTTTTGGCGTCGCTGCCATGGTGCGCAGTGTGCGGCTTGGTTTTGGCGTTGTTGCCATGGTGCGCAGTGTGCGGCTTGGTTTAGCATTGTTGCCATGGTGCGCAGTGTGCGGCTTGGCTTGGCATTGTTGTCATGGTGCGCAGTGTGCGGCTTGGCTTGGCATTGTTGCCATGGTGCGCAGTGTGCGGCTCGGTTTGTCATTATTGCCATGGTGCGCAGTGTGCGGCTTGTTTGGCATTGTTGTTTGGCATTGGTTTGCCATGGTGCGCATGCATGTGCGGCTTGGTTTGGCATTGTTGCCATGGTGCGCAGCGGCTTGGTTTGGCGGCTTGGTTTGGCATTGTTGCCATGGTGCGCGATGTGCGGCTTGGTTTGGCATTGTTGCCATGGTGCGCAGATGTGCGGCTTGGTTTTGGAATTAGGGTTACGTGTCGAAAACCTAATCTGGTATTTTTAAAAAAAAATACCCCTATTAATTATTTACACCTGAGTTAAATGCTCTTAGTTAATGTGTTGCGGGTAACACTAGGTCATGGGGTTTTACGATTTTACCCCTTGTTTAAAAACCACCATCAACAGCTCTGAAGTTTAATAATGCAACTAAAAAGTTTCTCCCATACCCCCAAACTTAAATCTAACATTGTCCTCAATGCTCTAAATATAAAATTAAAAGCATGAACAAGGAGAAATTGTTACCATTTGAAGCAAAAGAGTTAAGGAAAGATATTATCGTGTTGCATGAGCAAAAAGAGTTAAGGAAAGATATTATCCTCCATGAGCATGGGTTACCTCCCAAGAAGTGCTAAGTTTAATGTCTTGACTTGGTTGGAATTGATAAAAAAGATAAATCAACGGTGGTTGTTTGGACATAAGAACGAATTAATCACCTCATATCATAAAGCATTAATCAAAACAACTGTGGATCATCTGCATTAAGTTCAAGACCCATTTCTTCAATCACTAAATAAAAACAACATAAATCTAAGTTCGCAAATATGGGTTTTGCAGAACAACAACAAATAATAATGTGGAAATCCCACAGAGTGTTAGACCACCAATCACCAATTTACTTACTTTTGCAAGGCGCAGTGTGATATCCCTTGCCTATCTTCTCTGCACCACTCAAATAACTATCAGCAATGTGTCAACAAATACGTAAGATCGATAATTTTGAATAAGGCAAATCATGATCAGTTAACCACACCAAAATGACTAACGTGAATCAAACCGAAGAACCACGTAGGTGCAAAGAGACATCAAAAAATATCTGTACAACATATCTGATAAAAACTAACCTATATGTGTGACTTGAATTAGGAATTAAGAATATAATCAAACTGGTAATAGAGATAGTAGTAATAGATCTAAACATATATTATGTAGATTGCAAAAGAAAAGGAAAGGTGCGGTGATGGGTCTGGGTAGTGGTGGTGGTGCCTCTAACTGAACTTATTTTCACGAAATATAAATATACCTAACTGAGTAAGAACATTCAAAAATGTTGTATAATATGGCATTTCAAAAAATATTGAGAACCGAGAAAATAACTTCACTTCTTAGTTTTCCTGTACAAACTTCCAAACGACTGGAATGAGCTCTTTAAGATTAAGCAAAACGAAAACCAAAAGACGTGTGTGATTCAGACACCAATACTTTTTATTAGCTTGACTATAGATGTATAGCAAAAAAAAACAAAATTTGTATAGAAAAATCAACTAAAATTTGAACATAATTTGTATGTATACCCCCAATCTTAAAGGTGGAACCTTTAACAAAAACAAAAACACAATTAGGGTTTCTAACTTCGACTAAACTCAAGAATCAAAATCGACATGCAGTTCAATCAATGACAAAATCAAAATTTATAATCCACAAAAAAATAACACAATTAGGGTTTCTAACTTCGACTAAACTCAAGAATCAAAATCGGCATGCAGTTCAATCAATGACAAAATCAAAATTTACAATCCACGACTAATGGTGCGAAATAAAACAATCCCCATACTAATTACGATCAGATACGTTAGATTTGGATTCGAAAAATCCCCATTACCCTAATTTAAACAGCATCAGTAGCTCCAGACGAATCCTCCTCGACAACAACTACATGATTCGAACAATCCCCATTACCCTAATTTAAACACGGCAGCAGCTCCAGATGAATCCTCCTCGACAACAACTCCAACAACATGAAAATAAGACGATATCATTGAATTCCATCTAGAATCAGGGTATGATTGGTTTCATAGATTTTAAGATTGACGCAAGGTTAAAGATAAAAAGAAGAAGAAGATGAGAAGAAGAGATTAATAAACACCAACCTAAACCAATAATCAAAAAAGCCAAAAAGAAGAAAGGAAAAAAAAAACTTAAGAGTGAAATTTTAGGGTTTTAAATGTTTACCTTCTTTAATTACTCTGCACCGTCTTTTTTATTCTACCTCAATCACAAAATAAAAACATGTCAATACAATTAAATATGAACTTGAAGCAAAAGAGAGGTTAATGAACAGAAGTCCGAATTTTGTGAAACACGGAGGATGATGAAGAAGGGTTTCAACGATTTATTAGCAGAAACTCAAATTAGAATAGGAAACTAATATTAAATTGAAACAAAAATATTTTTAAAAAGATGGAATTTTTAGTATCAAACTAACACCGACACAAAAGTCTCCAGTGTTTCTTCGTCCAGTAAATGGTCTCCATTGTTGAGAATTTGAGTTTTCGGAGAGGAGAGATGAGGGAAGGGAAAAAAACAGGCTTAGCTGAGATAGGAATAGATCCCTCGGTCATGAAAATCTGGAGATCCCCCTTAACCCACATTCCCATCCCGTAATAACAATAATGAAAATTCCTAGCCGTCCAAGTCAAACGAAATCCAGACTATAAGGACCACGAGATGACCCTCTCCGGTGAATCCTGTCCACCGATTGACTCTTTGATCAAGGAGTCAATTACCACATCTTTTTGTAACAATGATATAATGCGGAAAAGAAATAACACAGACACCAGAAATTTTGTTAACGAGGAAACCAAAATGCAAAAAAACCCCGGGACCTAGTCCATATTTGAATATCATACTGTATTAAGCCGCTACAGACACTAGCCTACTATAAGTTAACTTCAGACTGGAATATAGTTGAGCCCTAACCAAGTCTCACACCGATTAAGGTATAGTCGCGTACCTTACGGCTCTAGAACCAAGCCGGATTTTGCGCACTTGATTCTCTTAGCTGATCTCACCATAATTAAGAGTTGCTACGACCCAAAGTCGAAGACTTATAAACAAATCTGTCTCCTACAAATAAGTCTATTCTGATAGATAAATCTATCTCCCATAGAAGTACCTATGAAGTTTTGTTCCATCTTATGATAAATCAAGGTGAACATGAACCAATTGATATCCCGGTCTTATACTCCCGAAGAGCAGCCTAGAAATATCAATCACCTCACAATAACTTAACTATATGGTGGTAGAAGAAGTTATTGCGGAACCACAAAGTCTGAGACGAAGAACTTTGTGATTACTTTTTATATCTTACCTATCAGAGATAAATCTCGAGCGAATATTAGAGAAGATAGTACTCAACACGGTAGAACAAGTAAGATCGGAATAAGCAACTACAGAGAAAATAGTTGGATCTTGCTTCACGAATCCCAATGAAGTTTTCAAGATGTTAACCTAATAGGGTTTTGGAAAAAACTAGGTTAAAGGAGAATCAACTCTAGTTTGGAACTAGGACACAGAAAAGTGCCGGGATTAGGTTTTCTAGTTGCTAGAGTTCTCCCTTATATATTCTTTCAAATCAGGGTTTGCTTACAATCAAAGCTAAGATAGATTAGTCACAAAGCATTCAATATTCACCGTTAGATGAAATCCCGATTTAAGATTCAAGCTAAGTCTGCTTAAAAATAAAGCAATCAATATCCACTGTTAGATGGTCTTAGCTTGTTACACACAAATGAAATATACCTTTATTTAGATATGGGTAACCGTAGCTAAACGTGTATATTGAGTTGGCTCAATAACAGTTAACCGAAGTTAGCCATATGGGCAATTTTGTCTTAACCACATTCATCTAACAATTCTAGATAAAATATGATGTTCAATCAATCATAAAAAATAATCAAATGAATCTAATTGTGTTTCAAATAGAGTTGTTCAATTGTTCACTATCTCATAGAAATATATATGAACAAATTGAAACAAAATCGGTTTGATTCGTAATCGTACAAAGTACTTACACAAGAATTAATTCATGAACATATATTAACCCATGATTTGCGAAGATTGCATTCCTTAATTCATAAATGTTTTAGTTCATGAGTATGAGAATCATACTTAACCGATTTTAGAAGTTAACCACTGTGTTCGCTAACCAGGTATACAAACAACAGCTCTGGAACTTGGCCTTGTCCAGCCGTTCGCATATTAGGTACGCGACCAGTCGTCTCGGACCCAACTCAGGTGATACCGTTCGCATACTAGGTACGCAAGCAAGGTTCCCGGACCTTTCTAGGGAAAACCGTTCGCATACTAGGTACACAACCAAGGTTTCCGGACTTGAATTAAAAAAATACAGTTTGCATACTGATAAGCACGTAAGTGCTACATTTTATACTCATACTTATATTAGCTAGGACTCGATATTTTGGCTAACAATACTATTTTGGTGATTTTGTAGAAAGTACCAATGAATCCGATCAATGGAGAAATAACTAGCTAAACTGGGAGTTATAATGGCGTTCGCGACAATAATCACTTACGACATCAGCGAAAGCCAACTAAATTGTCGAGCTAGGACATCATGAGCACCACTATTAAGTCTATTATACATTCCACGTCCATGAAGCAAAGGGAAGAATTGTCTAGGCTTGTTCAAAATGAGCCAGGCCCATTAAAAGACAGAGAGACGTGGCCTTCCATTACAACCACAATATGATGTTCGAGCTGGTGCTGTCTCAATTTCATCACAGGGCTTGGGAGATTCATATATTGCAGAAGAACCATGATTTTGGGCATACCAAAATCTTTCTAGGCATACAAAGCAATAGTCCTAACTTGGGTGACCTTATAAGGGGTACCCTATGGGTAGTTCAATTACCTATATGCCCTTAAATCTTCTAAATTACTAATCTATCCCTAACCCTAATACAAAAACCTAATACCAAAAACACAAAATCAGTTTTCAAGTCTTCTTCTAGTCTTCTTCTTCCTCCCCTCCTATGCCTCCCTCACTTCATGTCGCATCGCCGTGAAACTGATAATCGTCGATTCATGAAAAATTGATCGTCGATTAAACTCTACTATATAATGGGTCGTCGTAAAACTGTAACTCATTTTAATAGATCAATTGAAGCACCAACTGAAGAACCAATTGAAGAGAACTTCATTGAAGATGAAAATGTAGAACAAAGTGAAATCCAACCACATATCGAACCGGAAGAACAAAGTGAAGAACCAACACCTGAAATGAGAATAAGAAAGTAAGTTTCTACAAACCCATCTCGTAATTTGATGTTTTTGATTGGTATAGTAGGTTTAATAGTCAAAAATAAGGGTTTTGCGGCGGTTACAGGGTAGGGTTCGGCTTATGTGACTTCCCAGATTTGCGCCGAACTGTTCTTGAAACTGAACTCTGAAAATGCATATGAACAGTTCGGCTTAAAAGTTTAGATGAGATTTGAGCCGAACTTTGTTAAATAGAAGCCTTATATTTAGGATCGTCTTATTCGATACAATTAGATTTGAGCCGAACATGTATTTGTAGAATTTCATATATTGTTCAAGTGTATAGGCTCGGCGTATCCTATGATATTCTTATGCGCCGAACATATGTTACAATTCCTAAGTATAGATTCGGCTTATTCGATACTATTTGTGTTGAGCCGAATATGTGTTGTTAGAATTCATTATTTTTGCAAGTGTAAAATTCACCGGTTGGAATTCCATTTATCATCTTCAGCAGCAACGGGGATGGCAAAAATTGGTTGAGCTGGGTTGGTTTCAAGAGCAAACCAGCTGGGAGGAACGAAGGTTGAAAGTTAGTGAAGCTCAAACAAGATATAAGAGGCGCCTCATACAACAACTGAAGGCAGCCTCTGCATGCACTGAAACTGCGCTGCAATATGCTCGCAGAATTGCCTGCGAAGTAAAGAGAGGAACCAAAAAGTGGTGTTGGCTGGATGTTATACGGCACAGAATGAAATTGAACTGATGGTGGGTTTGTTTGCAGAATTCACAATTTCAAGGATTTATAATCCCATGGGATTACAAATTCCGGGATTCATGTGAATCCCTCATGTGTTTGGTAACTCAGCTAAAATTTGTAGGATTCATAAAAATATTTTGTTTTAAAGTCCATAAATTGTTTGGAATTATTTTTAGAATCTTAAAATCGTATAAATATGGGATTTAGAGTTCAAAATAGTGGGTCCATAAATTCCTTAAGAAGTTTCCCAACAAATCTTAGGGGAGGGGTCGGACTCCATATAGAGGATTTGTTGGAAAAGTAATTCCCATGGGAAACGTGATTCCAGGGATTATGGCAACCAAACGGATCGAGGGAAACGTAATTCCACCAAATCCCCTGTACCCCATAAATCCAACCTTTAAAATTCTACATCCAAACACACCATGAAAAGAAAGGAAAATGGGTGGTGGTGATGGAATTCGTCTCAACCTCTGCATTCGTATTTGCGTGGTGCTTCCTGTACTTCAAATGGGTACTGGGTTGTTTTGGTTTTGAGCTCGAAATGGTGGAGATAAATGGCAGCAACCAAGTTAGAGTTCTTTGTTGGTTGGAGTGGATCTGTTTTTCGGGGTTAAGAGCTTTACAATCGAAGAAAAACTGGTAGCATTGATGTCTCGGCTATGAAGAATATGTTGAATAGTTGGCTGAACTGGTTACATCGGTCAAAGTAGAAGGTTTGAGTGAAGGAATGGTAACTCAGCTGGTGTAGTCTGTCTGGTTCTATTAGAATACGGGCATCCAACTCAAAACCAATTGGCAATGAGTGGAGAGACCCTAATAGATTATAAACCGCAGGATCTTAAATAACCCAACCATGTGGGACTAATAATCTCAACACGCCCCCTCACGTGTAGCCTCGGCGGGTCTTACAAACACGTGGACAATTAAATCGGGTGACGCGAGTAAAGGTGCGGTCAACTGACTCGACACAAATAGCCTGCTCTGATACCATATTAGAATACGGGCATCCAACTCAAAACCAATTGGCAATGAGTGGAAAGACCCTAATAGATTATAAACCGCAGGATCTTAAATAACCCAACCATGTGGGACTAATAATCTCAACAGGTTCGAATCTGTACATGGGGTTTTGGTTCGAGTAGATTGGTGACGAGATTTGAACAAAGATTAGAAAGTGTTGTTGTAGCCGAGATGAAAAATGAGATGACAGCCGCTCGGTGACGGGATTTAGATGGACAGAGCAAATGGGTGTTGACTTAATTTGGTTTCGAGCTCGAACTGGTGGTAGTTGAGGTGAATTGGTGTTGCACAGGGAGAAGAATTCTGAGCAGCAACATCACAGTTCTGTAAGGTTTTTTTTGCGATCTTGAAATTCGGTAAGACAGCATCAATGCTTGAAGGTGCTGTGCAGATTCAGCTGCAGAGATGAAGATTTCATTGAGGGTTCAGTTCAAGTATGGAGGATGGGAGAATGGTCTTTACTGTGAACTCACAACCTGATTTGGGTTTAAACATTCGCTGCGTCGTTGATGGAGCAAAGAAGTTAAGGAGCTGGTGGTGCGAATTTTGATTCGAGAGAGATGGCCTAGTCTGGGGTCAGGTCAAGCTACTGCAACCATTTTAGTTGGTGCTTGGAGGGCCAGAAAATAGAAAGAGGGTGCGAGCTTGAGAAAGGAAAAGCAGGTGGTCAGGGAATTGTTGGATGAACTAGTTGCAATCAGTGATGCGGGGTTAGAGTATCGGACAGAATGGCAATGGCCAGACTTTGGCGCAGTATATGGATCTTTGGACCGGGCCTGGAAACTATTTGCTAGGTCTTGTTTTCTTGCAACTGCTACATATATTCAATAGAACAGAAAAGAAAAACCAGGGTGGAGGCGCGGCTAGAAGCAGTTCAAGAGAGTCGCAATGGAGATTAGGGTTTGAAGCTTATTTTCTCCATTTTGATTAGGTAGGATTTTATTTTCGATTGATTTATGACTTTTAAGAAAACTATGTCTAACTAATCCATGTTAGGGTGAAAGGATGAATTTGTAGGTAATTTATTTTGTGTTCTTGAACAAGGTTCTATCATTTGAGCTTAACGATAATGTTTGTGATTCTCTTTCAATGTTTTACCTTCTAGCTATATTTTTCATGTCATGTATAGTCCATAGTTAGATTAGTAGAAGGACTCGTTGAACCTTAGCAATAATTGATTTATGAATATCTCTTGACTATTTATGCCATGTATACTTAGTGCTTTGGAGTTCTATTTTAAGGTGAGAGCAAACTACCGTTTCGGTAATTCTTGTCAATCATTCTTAATGAAATACCTTCCGGGTACTAGTAGCTAGGTTTGCTATTTTACATGAGTAAATTTGAGACTTTTGTGATTGAACACAAATAACTTACCTACAACGGATTCCCGGAACCTTAACACCCTCACATCTTTGGTTGCGTTTTATTATTTTGCTACAATTATAAAAATCCAAAAATATTATTTCTGATTAGTTTTATTAGAGATATTGGTTATGGTATTTCCACCGCTCCTTGTGGGAACGACCTGTACTTTTCGTTGTCTACTAGTTAGACGCCGTGCGATTGCGGTTTATATAAATAGGTATTCCCATAATCCTATCAACTTTTGGCGCCGCTGCCGGAGAGCGGCTGTGGAATATCGTAATTGGTATTTTTGATTTTGTAATTATAGTTAGGTTTTATTTATTTTATTTTATTTTTGTACAATATCTTTTATTTTATTATATAGGATTTCTTTTTCCTTTTGACTTGTTTTGTGTTTTAGAATTTGATTTCAGGTGCCTTTTTGAGGATGATGAGTGCTTCTCAGGAGACGTCATCTAAGATGACACTTGGAAAATATATGCGTTGGTCATGGCATAAGGAAGTTCTTGCTCCACTTATGATAAGCGAAGAATCACCTATAAGGATATATGAGAAGTATTACAAACATACACCGCTTAGTTTGGAGCAAAGGTTAAGAGTTCTAGCATGCCAAGAGTTATATGCATATGATGATTTAGAGGAACCTGTTTATACAAAAGATACTATTATTGAGTCTAACGACTTAGAGACAATAGACGTTCATCATGAGATACCTTCTAGTCATTTCAATAGTGAGATTATAGTTGCAGATATTGATGAGTCGATTATCCATGATATTGTTGCCCCATTGAGCCCATTATCCGCTGATCCATCTAGTGGTTCTCTGAATACTCGTGTGAATGTGGATCCGATTGATACTGGTCAGGTAACTTGCACTGATAAATTTGAACCTTTATCTGTTTGCATTTCTCATTTTATTGATGATGACCCAATGCCTATTGATATTGTTAATGCAATGTGCCCTCCAATGGTTAATCAAGGTGACTCAACTATGGAAGTTATTTCCGCGGACTTAAACCAGATTTAAGAGTTACTGATTTTCATAAACTTGAACCATTAGATACAGGTTTAAATAATTTTGCTGAGTTTAATAATCAAGTACCTTTTTGCATTGTCAATACATTGCTTCCTCAGATTTCTAGTGAGGATATTGTGTCGACGGATGTCATTTCAGCTGATTTAGAACCTGATTTAGAGTGTGCTTCCCGAATAGAAAATAATATACATTCTCTTTTTGTTGTCCATGTGAGTGATTTGTTTATCTCTACTAAGGACTGTTTTCTTTTGGGAATGGATTTACACATCTTTTTGGAAGTTTATAGTGTTTGCAGGTTCATATTCGCAGCTGCCCTGATTTGTTGGGTTGATTCCAAACTTTTCAGACTTTATATATATGCTTTGCTGCTTACTTTGGTGCAACCTCACCTTGTTTGAGGTTCTTTATGTGCGCAAACATGGATACAAAGATTATGCTTTATGGGAGTCAACCCATACGATTTCGCTTCATGGGAGTCAACCCATCAGATTTGTTTTCTTTCCTCTATCTTTTATTTGTTTGTTTGAATTTCCCATCTTAATTTGTATGTTGGATGACTCAATTACATTGAGGACAATGTAATGTTTAAGTGTGGAGGAGTGGCATTTTTATTAGGCTTTAAAATAAAATAAATAAATAAATAAAATGCATATTATGACCAGCTGTGTAGCGGGTCTTAAAAAAACAAAACAAAAAAAAATTACATGATATGATCGACTGTTTAGCGGGTCTTTCTGTTTAGCTGTTTAGCAGACATCTGTATCCACTGTTTAGTGGATCCCTCTCGTTGTTTAGCGGACATCTTTATCCACTGTTTAGTGGATCAGTCTCGTTGTTTAGCAGACATTTCTCAACCGATGTTTAGTGGTTCCGTCTAGCTGTTTAGCAGACGTATCATTAAACTTCAATTGGTCGTCCATCGGTGAGTTTCCAATGAACGGTTGAGCTTTTGAACCAGTCGGCATCTTACACCAAGTTATTACAAGCTTTGATTTCTAGGACTTCCTCACACTTTGAGTTCTTTCCACTTCCGCATTTAACTTGGTTCCTGGATGATTTCTGCAGAAAACAATGAAAAGTAGCTACTTGTATTAGCATTATAAAGTTATGAATCATCACTTCCTGGCTAGTGAAACTTCCGCTACCTTGAAAAGTAGCTACTTGTATTAACATTATAAAGTTATGTATCATCACTTCCTGGCTAGTGAAACTTCCGCTGCCTGTATTAACACTCTGGGCAACATGGAACCTAAATTTGTTAGTTTACAAATCAGTTTACAGGAATATTATTACCCGAGTTTGGTGATCGCTATTATATCCCAAGTGAAATGCTATTCTAGTTGCTAGAGTTCGTGCCTTCAAGAATACTATCACGTATAGTTATAAATAGAAATTAGTGATTCGCAAGAAAGAAAATATTCTTAACACTTACTTGTTTCACTCCGAACTTGATTATCAACACAAGTAAAAGTATTTGACGGCTCATCCATACTAGATTTAGATGTGATAATCGTAAGGAAGAAAGGGAAAATAATCGTAAACAACAAGGGAAAACTTTTTGTGATGGAGAAACAAAGTAGAAGCTTGAAAAGAATTTTCCCAAAAACAAAATCTGAAATCAAGTAAAAAAAATAAAGAAGACGAAAACGTGGTAGATAAATGTGGGAAGTTAGCAGAAAATATATACATGTGTCCTTAATTAGTTAATCACGTACAAGTTATCGTCTCGTCTTGGGTTGTAGCCGTATACTGCTTTTAAGCATTAAAAAGATGACACCTCAGCAGAGTATACTGGACTTAGATTAAGTGTGATGGACGGGTCATAGGATGTGTCTAATCTATGCGTCAAAACTGAAAGTCCCATGATCCGGACCCTAAAAAAAAATTAAAAAAAAAAAAAAAAACGAAACAATATCTCAAACATATTAAGATCTAAAAAACCAAGGTGATACTCTTTGATTTACAAAAACACTAGTCATATTATTTGGATTAAATGAAAACCATATCCAATAAAAATGAAACAAAAACCCTATTTCAATTCAAAATAGTCAAATTTAGTTTTTATCAGATTTTAGAAATCCAATCTTGCCCTTACCCATACATACGAGATCTCTAAAATAAAAAATTTGGCAGAGAACGGAAGATAAATACTGGAGATCATATTTACAGACGTAATTCGAGATCTTCTCCACCGGCATCTTTGTGTATTTAGATTTTAGGGTTCATATTTATTACATTTCTCTTTATTTCATCAATATTTTAAATCAGAAAATAATTTTAGGTTCAATTTTATATCTGATCATCTCATAAATTAATTATGAGAGCTTGTTTTCGTTTCAGTTTAGATGAAATAGAGAAGAGATCGTCGATTTCAATCCTTCGAATTGCATTTGAAGATTGATTTTTAGAGTTGAAGAAACTGAAGAACTTCATATTTTCGGATCTCGTATTCTTTTCAGCTTAATTCGAAGAAAAGAAGAGAAGTTATAGTTTAAACCATCAAATTATCATCTTTAGTCGATCATCTTCGGATTGATCTAATCGTAGCAGTCAGATCGATTTTCAAGTTTTTTTTTTTACTGATTTGATTTTTTATTTTTTGAGTTTTTTAGTTGATTTCACTGTAGAACCTACAATAATGTTATAATTTTGTTTGTTCCTGTTGTTGTTAGTATTCAAATCGATATGAATGAAAAAAAAATAGTTGGTTTTAAACATGTTTTTTGTTGAAACTTTTTTTCTATTTTGTTGGTTTTATCATTTGTGTCATGTTTCTGTTTGATCATTTTATTTTATTTTTGGATTTTATTTTGCAGAAATTTATCCTTTAGCTTATGCTTTGGTTTCATCTGGGAATGATGGAACTGAAAATGGTTCATGGAGAATCTCAAGGAGGTCGTTTCTCCTTATTCTTGCCTAAGGACATGAATCCTTGTGACTATTATGCGCTGAAGTTGTTTGAAAAATGTGTTAGCTTTCATGTATTGTTTTTGGACGTAATGCTCTACATTTTTTTACCGTCAAACATGTTGATTTCCAGCTAGTGTTTTTCATCTTTGTTTCATTGAGATTAAGTTTTCCCTTTAGGTTTCACCTGCAATATGTTGAAACCCTTTTTGGTTTCATCATTTCTACTGTTGTTTTGTAACCAAAATAGGTTGGAACCCCTTTTGGTTTGATTAGGGCTTCACATACCCTATCCATACCCGCCAATCCTACCTTACCCGCCAGTGTTTTAACCATATCCTATCCTACCCATTATTTGGCGGGTAGGGTGACGGTTAGAGATTTCTTACCCGCCGTTAAATGGGTAGGGTGACGGGTAAAGCTCGAAATTATCCTATCCTACCCGCCTACCCGCTTTATATTGAAAAGACAAAATAACCCTTCCATAGTTTTTTTCTCCTGCCCATCTTTTCGTTATTTTTAAACTTACCAAGGGAAAACTAAAAACTTGTTTTTTCGGGCTAAGGAAAATTGCATTTCAGTACTAAAACTAATCTTCATTTTCATTTTTCTAGGTCTGTAGAAAAAAGAGAGAAGAGAAAGAGAAGAGAAGAGAAGATCAGGTAAGGTAAGGTGTTGATTTCAGATCGATTATAATGTTAATATCAACTGTTCATGATTAAGAATCGATCACTTTACTATTGCAGTGATTAAAAGCTCGAGAAAATTGTTGAGAAATAGATGCAGACGAGGAAAGTTGAAGAAGACGATTGGGCTTGATTTGATCGTCCAAACAAGTAAGTAAATATATCCCAATCCTTTATTTTGCCTGAATTTCATGATGACGATGTGTTGCGTGAAATTGTAAGTTAGGGATTAATTGGAAACAAATTTAGGGTTTACTAATACTATTACTGACTCATTCATTATTAATTTGTGTCTTTATTTTTAATCATCTGATATTGGATATGTAAGATACAATTTGAATGCATCAATCCTAATCTATATGATGATTAGTTTGTGGTGAGATTAGGTATGAATGTGTAAAAATTGTATTCATTAACTTAGAGAAATATGAGGTAATCTATATGGAAGTATGCTTTGTGGGATTTGTATAAAATTGTGTTTGTTTTATTGGAATCAGTTTGATTTATATGAATAAAATTTGTGAATGCTTTAAAAACTGTTCACTGTAGCTAGCTCTGAGTGTGTCCTACGTATATAGGATATATATACCTTACCTGTTACCAGTGAAAGACCCAAAAGAAGAAAACGGAAAAGGTTTGAATCTTGATAATAGCTAGCTCTGCAGTCAGTCTATTTCGGATGCAGCTTGCTCCAGGTTGTGAATATGTATTCTTTCATTGACTAGAGTGGTTCAATTCTCTAGATATAAGAAAACTTTGACTAAAACATTTTGAACCAGAATCTAAAACTCCGTGCTAGTAGAGTTGACTAGATTTTCATTTTGGACGGCAATATTTTTCCATGTCTTCCAAAATGATTTACCCGCTGTTGTTTCCGTTGTTTGCAGTACTCCATCAATTTCCAATTTGGCCAAGGTTGTAACCCACCTCCTCATTTTCCATTTCTTAAACTAGTCAATCGAAGTCTTAGTGTGAGGAAACATGGTTGAGATTACAGAAGTGATGTCAACGAGAGCTCATATTCCCTCTCAAGCTACATCTCAATCTGTGCAACAAAGGGCCAGTACTGTTGCATCTCCGCCACCTCCACCTCCACCATCTTCTCAAACTAAGGTCAGAGAAAGTATGAAGCGGAAGAGAACATCTTGGGTATGGGATCATTTCGAAAGGAGTGTTGATGAAGCTGGTATTACATGGGGGAAGTGTAACTACTTTAAAGGTGGTAAATATAAGGCTGGTGGTAAGGAGTATGGAACATCTAATTTGAACTGGCATTTGACTAAGTGTCAAAAGTATTTGGATACACATTTGGTACAACAGTCTCTCGGTCAGCCTAGCACTCTGGGACATCAGCAACGTATGGATGGGGATACGTTTTGTCAAGAAGCATGTAGGAGAGCCTTGATAAATTTCATTATCACAGATGAACAATCTTTCTGAATGGTTGAAGGTGAAGGGTTCATAACATTTTGTAGGTATCTTGAGCCGATGTTCAAACTTCCATCTCGAATGACCGTCTATCGTGATATCTGCAGGCTGTTTGTGACTGAAAAGGCCAAGTTGGTGAACTATTTCAAGGTGAACAAGGTTAGAGTTTGTCTCACAACAGATACTTGGACGTCCATTCAGAACTACAACTACATGGTAGTTACTGCCCACTTTATCGATGACCAATGGAAGCTACACAAGAGAATCATATGTTTTTGTTTAATCACTAGTCATGGAGGTGAAAGTATTGGAAGAACATTGGAGAATTGTTTGATCGAGTGGGGGCTTGAGAGAGTGTTCACCATCACTCTCGATAATGCATCTGCAAATAAAAAAGCAATAGAATGTGTCAAGGAGAGAGTTGTAAGTTGGGGATCATCAATTGTTGGAGGTAAGCATTTGCATGTCAGATGTGCTGCCCACGTATTAGCTTTAGTTGTTAAGGATGGGTCGAAGAAGTATAATACTTCAGTGGCCAGAATCAGGTCAGTGGTTAAATACGTTACAGCCTCTCCTGCTAGGATGAAGAGGTTCTTAGAAGCTGTATTTAACGAAATAATTGAGGATAAAAAGGGATTAATGTTAGATGTGAAGACAAGATGGAACTCCATTTATTTGATGTTGGATGCAGCAGAAAAATATGAAAAGGCCTTTATAAGGCTAGCACGGTCAGATAAAGCATTTCGTGAGAGGTTTATCTTTGATATTACCGATGAACCAGAAATGGGTGTTAATATTGATGATATTGACAGTACAGATATTCCTGATGAATTAGAATCTAGTTCATCTGATTCTGATGCTCCTGAAGAACCCGTAGCTGGTCGGAGAAAAGCCAAGAAGAAAAAGCGTCGCGTGCATGCTCCTGAAAAGTATGATTGGGCTAATGCTCGAGTCCTAGTTCAGTTTTTACATGTATTTTATCTTTCTTTATCAACCATTTTAGAACTGATTGCATGAAACAGAACAAGGTATGAAACTTAGAACTGATTGCATGATACAAAACAAGGTCTGAAACCAGTAGAATCTTATTTTTACATACAACTGAACTGGGTCATAATGCAAACAAGTAAGCTTACTCTTGAGGATTTTTCCGTTGCTCTATTTCTCATTTCTCTTTGTTGTTGATTATTGTTATTAAAAACAGAACTTTACCCAAGACGAATAATGATAAGTTGCAGTTAAGGAGAAAGTGATCCCTAATAGCTAATACTATAGATTACAGCAAGCTAAGAAGTAAAATGTTGTCTAAATTCTAGAGCAGCTCATCCTGGCTTGCTTTAAACTTACAGAGTAGTACAACTAAGATGAATAGACAGATAATGACATCTAGAGCAGCTCTTTGTGGCATGCCTTGAACTTTCACGCTAGGACAGACAAGACCTTCAAGTGTTTGCGAGTCAGAATGAGATGCACAAGAGAGTAATCACAGAATTTAATCTCTTTAGACATACTTGGTCTGGTCAAATTTGTTGAGTTCAGCTCTTAGTCATCGGAATTATTTTTACTTGGATGGCTTTTTGGCAATTAGAATATGGTACCTTGCACACTGACATGGTCCAAAATAAAACAACTTTCACATATCGAAACAAACTTGTATGACCTCCATTAAATGAAACTTCTTTGATCTTTTATTTCTAGGATACTTGTACATTTATTATATGCCGAACTATGCCTGCATCTTGAAGCTTAATTGCGCTTTATATAGTTCGTCATCATCTTCTGTTACATACGAATCTTGTAGCTCCCCACCAGACCTTGTTCGAGGTGTCACCAGTTTTACTGTTAAAGCTGGGTTAAATTATTTTCAACTCTAATGGATATTTCTTTCGAAATTGACAATTTTCATTGTTATTTCTTTTTGTGTTATACAAATTCTGCTTGTGCATAGTATCTCCGTTTTGTGCAGTAGTTTTCATATTCGTTTTGAAGTTGTACATAAAGTTGTTAAGAGTAAACAGTAAACTAGTAGATAACAAGTTTCATCATTTTTGTTTTTATCTTTTTACTATGGGGAATAGTTCATCAGCTCGAAAGAGCAACAGTAGAGCACAATAGTATGCCCAGACTAGTAGAGTACTATCATATAACCACATGAAGAGCAGTAATGGACAGAACGCCTGAACTTTCTAGCCAGGACATACAAGACCTTTTTATCTGAATCATGTTTCTTGTCATTCTTGATATTGACAGTACAGATGTCATGTTGGTTTTATAATCATATTGGGTGTTAATGTAAATCTTTCATCTGGTAATTTTTCGTTTCTTGTCCATGTAGCATTGTATATGGTGTCACCATCATTTGGTTGTGTTTCTTTGTTGCTCCATGATACACTGGCTTAAGTAAGAATATCACAAAACTGGGTACCCAGCTTCTTAGACCAGTAAACTTGGTACCTATTATGGAATTCAGTAAACTTTTGATGCTTACTTAGATAACCATTAGTTTGTTTCTACAGGTATTTTATGAAGCCACTGTTGAGTTCTCTGGTTCTACGTATGTCACTTCGCATACATTTTTGGAGGAAATTAGTGATGTCCGTGGAGATTTAAACGATTGGCAAAAAGCTCATGATCCTTACTTAAGCCATATGGGTGAGAAGATGTTACTAAAGTACAACAAGTATTGGGGCGAGTATGAAAACATGAATCCTTTATTGTTTATTGATGTGCTTCTTGATCCAAGAGAAAAAGAACGTGGATTGCAAGTAATATTAGAAGACTTGATTATGCATGATATTCCTTGGATGAAACAAAGATTGGTAAAACAATGTTTAGATAAAGTGAAAGAGGATTTCAATGAATTATATACAGCTTATAAGATAGAATATACATGTGTTTGAAGTGTGTTAGCCTCGTCAGAATCTGTAGGTGAAACTGGTGGTAGTCCTAGTCAAGAGAGTTCTAGTTCTACGATACATGGAAAGAAAAAACATAAGGCACATAGAGAAGAACGTAAAACCCAGTTGTCTGTAATGGAGGATTTTGACAAATCATAGGTGGAAAGATATTTATCTGAGCAGATTTACTCACCAACAAAAGACAAGAAACAAGGTTCAAAATTTGATATATTGACTTGGTGGAAAATCAATGCTGCAAGGTTTGATATTCTGTCACTCATAGCAAGAGACATACTTGCGATTCCCGTCTCGTCAGTTGCAAGTGAATCTTCTTTCAGTACTGGGAAGCGAATACTGGGTCACTTCCGAAGCTCTTTAAGGCCCCGAACTGTGGAAGCATTAATTTTACTTCAAAACTGGTTGCGGACACCAATTGACATGGATCCTTCTACATTTGGAGCTGAGGAGAACGAGGACGACGTCTTAGAGTCAGGTATGAAAACTCTTTCCCTGATTAATGCATGCATGAGTATGATTTGACAACTAAAGTCTACCTAGTGTTGTAGCATCTTTAGTAGTATATATTCCGTTCATCTGCACTCTTGCCACACTTTCATTAGGCGATAACTAACTCACCTGGACTTCTAGGATAGTATTAAAATAGGCAATGAATTCCATAAAAAGCACACCTTGTTGTGTACTGCTCTTGCAACAGGGCAATACATTAGCCATTAGTAAATTCTAGATTAAAAGGTTTATTTCATCTAAGCTATTTTATCCGACTTGCTCATTTACCTGTATCTGCTCAGAATATTCGTATTGGTGTGGCGGCCAGGCATCTCTCGTTGGCTCGTCTTTTGTAATAGTACTACTTATATGCTTGCTCTCTCCCTTGTATCAGTAAGTGGATCTAACAAGAGATAACTTGCACGCAGATTTATTTGGTGATCTTAGTACTTATTCCATCATCGTAGATGATGATTGAAGAAGGTCATATGAAGAGCTTTTGGTGATGATACTGTTATATGAAGAACGAGCTTACGTGAAGAACATGGAATTATGCTGGATCATCGATTTTGAAAAGAATAGAACTCTTGTTTCTTGAGACTATTAATGGCTTACTTTTGTTTGTTTGTTTTTCCCTAGGTAGATTGGCAGTACCATTGGGTACATATTTAGATAGGCTAGCTCTTATTTGATGTTTGTTTGCTCTTCTTCTTTTTTGTTGCAAGTTTTTTTTATTCTTTTTTTTTTTTTTGCTAAGTCCAATTTTTTTTTTATTCAGTACATAGAGAAAAAAAGAAAAAAAAAACGGTTATACCCGCCACCCTATCCTACCCGACCCGCCAATTAATGGGTCGGGTAGGATCTTACCCGTTTAATGGCGGGTAGGGTGGCGGGTAAAAATTTTCGTACCCGCCAGTAAGCAGGTAGGGTGGCGAAATGGGCCATATCCTACCCACCCTACCCGTTGTGCAGCCCTATGTTTGATCACTACTATTATAACTGTGCATTATTGAGTTATCCAAGTATGTTGGAATTGGCTTGGATTTTTTATTTTAACTTTTCCGTGTTATGAATTATTGGCATGACTTGTTACCATCGTGTCGAATGCCATGACTTGTTACCATTGTGTTGAATGTCGATCACTACGCTATCCTAGGCGTGTTTTCTGTTATAGTTTAATACTTCAGTGTAATTAGACTTCTTCCTTGGAACATGAAAGTATTATGTGCCTTGAAATATATCAAAATTTATCCTTTAATGTCGATCTACTATTCAGATTTCATTTTGATGTTTGTTTTGGAGTTATTTTTCATTTATTTTCTTTTCTATTCTTTCTATAGTTAAACATGTTAATTTGTTGTAGGTGTGTCATGTTCATTTCATTTTTAGATTAAGTTTTGCAGATAGAGTCATATTTTTGCTGGAACCCTTTATGGTTTCATCATATTTCTGCTGAAACCCTTTTTGGTTTCATCATTTTCTACTGCTATTTTTCTTTCGCATCTTAATAACATAAAAGATAGTATGTTGTCTATTGTTTTCTAAAATAAAATTACTAAGCAGTGTTTTTTTGGTGTCGCAGATATATGATACACCATTTATAAATTTTAAAGATCTGCTTACATGCTTATCAAGTGTTACAACGTAGTGAATTAGTGAAAATTTGTCCCAATTTTTTTAAGTGTCAATCAATGTTCCCAACAAAAATAGACATCGTATTCTTTAGACATAAGCTGTAAGGGACTACAAACTGAAATCAATTAATTCTTTTTTACAAAAACTATAATTTTTCACCATTACAATTAGTCAATAACCATTTTACAAGTAGTTTAAACTTCAACAAAAACTGAATTTGTCAAAAGAACGGTAATTTTTTTAGGCACGACATGCGAGTATTGTTCTCTTTTTTCAAGGAGAATCTTATAGGCCAGCTTTGATCTCACATTCTGCACCTTTTCTTGTTGATCATCTTGACGACTTTCGTCTTTTTCTTTATCTCGTTTATAAGTAGAGATGGTGAAACCAAATCTGGTTACATCAAGCAAACATCCAACGAAAACACACCCAACATATATATGTAACCATAAGTAGAGATGGTGAAACCAAATATGGTTTCATCAAAAAAATGAAGACAATATAACACGCCAACAGAAAATTGCCTTCAATTTTTTACTCAAATTCGACATGGGAAAAATGATGAAACCAAAAATGGTTTCATCAAAACCACCAGAATTAATCAACACACCAACATTATTGGTGGAACCAAATTCGACAAGGGAAAAATGATAGAAACCAAAAATGGTTTCATCAAAACTACCATAATTAAATCAACACACCAACAGTTCAGGTAGAACCAAATTCGACAAGGGAAAAATTTCGAATCCAAAAATTGTTTCATCAAAATGACCAGAATCAACCAACAACACCGAACTAATTCTAATGGAATTAAATCTAACAGACGGGAAATGTAAGATTTGTTCATACCGACCATTAATGAACAATAATCAACAAAAAATATGAACAATAATAATGATCTTATTATTGATCAAACAACATGAGACAAAGGATTCGATTTACCTTTTGGAGGATTTTTAATCGTCTTCTTGAGTTGTTCATCGTTCTTTCTCTCTTGTTGAGCATTCTTCTTCACCATTTTAACCAATTTTTGTGATTTTAGTTTTACTTTTTTGAATTGAGGTCATAACTTGTCTCGATCTATAATTTCTAGTTTCTAACAATCCATATCTGGAAGAAAAAAAAAGTTCCAGTAGAAGAAAATAGAATCGGAAGGGAAATGAGTTTCGTAGATCTATTTTTTTTTTTCCTGAGAAATTAAGAAAAAGACTTAACGAAGATACGGTGGGGATGATTTGATGTTTGTTTCTGGGCTGAATAGATGGAGGGATATTGTAGACAGCTCTGGAATTTGGGGTTTTTATTCCTCTTTTGTTTTGGTGGAGTTATCTTATACGGATGGTGGGGTTGACTTGCGCCAAATGTTAAAGATGGGTTTAGACGTCTTGGTGGTAAATAGAGCCGCAGGAGAATTCCTATTAGTTTTTTTTTTTTGACACGATCCGCGGCGGGATTCGAACCTCTGACCTAACAACTCGAGAGTTCGACTCTAGCCAATTGAGCTATTAAATTCCTATTACAGTATAACTTCTATAAAATAATAGGCTTGGGACCAAAAAAAATTATTATTTTAAAGAAATATTATATTATCGATAATATAATAAATTATTATTTTATGGTTAAATAATATATTATATTATTATATAGGATAATTACTAGCTTGGAGGTTGCATAATAATTATAGATCGTAAATATAATATCGACTAATTTTGTTGAGATATTATATTATTCACTAATTGCAATAAGAATAGAACCACTCCAAGTATAAGTTACACTTCAACACTTCTTCTTGCAATACACAAACGTGACTCCGGATCTTTTGAGTGCATAACGAATTATTAGGGATGAAATACAACTTGATTTGAATTTTTAAGAAAATCAAATCAATATTGAATCAAATTTGCAGAAAATTTAACATGTATGAAATTAATTTTTTATTTTTATAGTAGCATTATTATTTTATATATTATTTGGACCTATAAATGTTTAAGAGAAGTTTTTGAAATGTATTATTTTATGATTTTATCGAATTTATTATTTTAGCACTAAGGGCTCGAGTCGGGACCAGGAAATTTTATTATTTTAAAGAGAATATTATATTATCGAGTATTACTTTAAAGAAGTTATACTGTAGTTATTCCCTTAGACATCGGTGTTCCTCGGAATTAACGCCGCATGTCAAAACAAATTCTTGGGTCCATATACAGAGAACAAATTTATTAGGGTCCATAACGTGACCACGAGACCATGAACTTTGAACCGTCGTTAAACTGCCGATTTCCACAAATGATCTCTAAACGGTCTGAATTATGTATTAAACCCATCGTGAATCGAAAAAGAGAAACAAATACAGGTTTGGCCCAGACAAGGTCAGGATTGAGCCATCCCCATTGTTGTACAAATCGCATTGCCAAACTTCAAAGCTAAATTTTGCTTATACTTGACTTGATCATATTACAGTTGCTCTTGCTCACTGGGTAGAAAACTACACACCTCATTGACACCGTTCGAGCTAAATCACAGCAAGGTTGACCATGCTGTAAAAGGCTATGAGAAAAGCCAATAGCTATTTACAAATAATATATTCTCTTCCGGTAATAGAAACAAATGATATATTCTCTGACAGTGACTGTGACAAGGAATCAAAGAAATAAAAACAAGGCAGCACACTTTGTACTTCTAAGCTACTATCCATTGGGGAAGAACTCCCTGTTCCACAAATTTGAGTAATGATGTTAATCAGAGAAATGAAAAAACACTCTTAAACCCAAGGAAGGGTTCTTTCTTCTTCTCATCTATCATATCCAATGAGCACAATTGACTATTTGATTCATTTGAGTACTGCTGCTGTTTGCCGCTATAGTGATCTCCAGAGGTCATAGAATGAGAAGTATGTTTTATTCTGTTAAACATAGAGATATCTCTTAATTCTGCTGAATCAGTCTGGGTGCCTAAAACCTTAGGTAGTATATGTGAGATCACACTTCTTGCACTGCTCGTGGAAGTATGTTGTTTCACATATGTATTGGTCCCATACACAAGTCTACCCATATCTCTCATTCTGGAATCGGGAATCATTGTACTGTCTTCCGAGATATTCTTCGAAATTTCTGCCTCATGTTCTTCTACAGAGATACTTGTTTTGAACTGATCCAGGCAGAAACGTTTTCTTGAAGGGACCACAGGTTCCAATCTCATGGCCTCTATTGTGAGTGCTGGAAAATTGTTAGCTTTCTTCCGTATGTGATCAAAAACAGTTTGTTCTGTTACCTCGGCAGCTATCTTCTCTGGAATTACTGGGGAAGTAATACCTTTTATATAATCCAAAAAAGAAAAGAAAGAAGGTTAAAACATATCTGAAAAGGCTATAAAAGGGTAAGTAGGAACTGTTTCAGGTTACTACCTATATTCATGTGTTCCTCTAGAAGACCAAAGCTGCTTGAGTGTCGGGTATTGACATGATGTTTTGGAGTTTCATCCTTTCTGAAACCATCGTCAAGCTGCATATCTGGACCATTAATAGTATTTCTCTGAATACTTGAATTTGATTCGGAGTTTCGTGTATTGACATGATGTTTCAGAGTTTCATCCTTTCTGAAACCATCTCCAGGCTCCATATCTGGACCATTAATAGTCGCTCTCCGCATACTTGCATTTGTTTCTTCCAGCACATGACTTGTACTGTGGGGTTCAATATGGTTTGGAGATTGACTTCTTTTCACCGAGACCAATTTCCCGGATGTTGATGAATCGGCACTACTTGATGTGGCAAAAACTGGAAAGTTCTTAGCTTTTCTTCGGATGTGATCAAATACTGTCTGTTCAGTTATGATTTCACTTTCATTTGCTTCGGTTTTGATTACAGCCACATCTATAAATGAATAAAATAAGCAAAAAAAATTGGAAACAAAGTTGAAGCAGTGTATTATGCAATGAATCAAACTAGATCAGTGATACCTTCGTCAGATTCTTCCTCTAGCAGATTGAATCTTGGCCTGCGAAAAGAAGTTTAACTTTTAAGATATGGTAAGCTTGAGAACAAGTGGAACAGATATCCGGAAGCAATGACATATTACGAGACAATTGAATGACAAAAGGGATTAAAGGACACACATGGAGAAAACCTCCGTAGACTTGTGTGACACGTGAAGTTCTTTTGTTGAAGTATGAGAGGTGGTTTTCTTGTCATCATCGTCTACGATGTAGATTTCTTGGGGCAGATCATAAGTGGAGGTGGTTCTATAACCTCCACGTTTTCGAATCATATTTGATTCGATTTCCTTCACCAGTAAGACATTTTTGTGGAGATCGAGACCAACTGCATGAGCATCACCATAAAACAACTCATAACAGTCAACATTCGTAAAAAAAAAAAAATCATTAATAGTTAGATACAAAGCAGTAAGAATATTACTGTATTCTTCGAAAAGCAGATCCGCCCTCACAGTTAACTTTCCTTGCTCAGGTCTTGACACGAGAACTGTTGTACTATAGGGACTGCAATAAACACCACAACCATGGTGTGGGTCACAAAGAAAGTAGAACCTGTGAAATGAGATGAGAAGACAAGCAAAAATTCAAGATTGCGCACCTGGAAAACTCGTCCACTCTGCAATAACCAAACCAAAAGAGAGTCAACCTCGGAAAAATAGGATATCTTATTCTAATCAACACACAAACACACACACACACACACACCAGTAGATCTACTGGTCAAATAAGCCCAATAATATGATAAACCATCCACCAACGAGTTGGACAATCTGGATCGATGAGCATATAACACGGGCATAGTACAGACTAGAGAAACATAATAATCTATAATGCTATTGTAACAGTAGTCTTTCCACTAATCCAGAAAATGATTGAAATAAGCTGATTCAACCTTATTTTCTCGTGAAACAGGATCAGGTTATCTTCCTCTGAACCAACAACCTGTAAAAAGTTCAGTCACTTGAATATATCATGAAAGGAAATATGGTAGAAAATGACAGAGATGAGTACCCTTGGTCAACGTTCATTGACGTTCATAAGTTATGGTTAAATAGCAAATGAAAAGAGAGAGAGTTAAGAAAAGGTACCATATCGGCAAAATGACGCTTTGTCGCTGGAACAGGTTGAGATAACCGAGTCAATGTTACCACTAATTTTGACTTCCCTTGCCTCTGGCATCCAATCTCCTCAATGCTCAACTCAACTTTAGGAGGAAGTGACAATAAGGACTCTTTAATATGGTTCCCAAATGGATATTTGCGATTAGTAACTATTTCTATCCTCCTTGGATCAGCATCTGCTAAAGTTCCGAAAGTATTTATCCCCGCGGAGTTTAATGCCTAACACATTTACGAAAATATAGTTTAGTCTAACTAGACATCATTAATCAGCATAACTGTACTACGAGAACAACATTCTGCAAGAAATGAACTGGAGAATAAACCTTTGCCGTTACTGTTCCAATGCCAGTAAGTTGTTTCAGCAAGAAAGGACTGTCATCCCACAGTTTCTGATCTAAGCATTTGGCAAGAAGTGTGGAGTTAAAAGCTCCCTTGTAATTCTTTTTGTAAATAAAGTACTCTTTCATGCACTTAGCAATTCTACTCCCATTTGAGCATATAGAGTTCATGTCCTGTGGTGTAAAAGGAGATTAATAAGGCTTCACTAAGTCAATTTAGTGGAAATTATGATGATACCATTTGTAACAGCATATAAGACCTGGCTGAGGGACAAATCGTAACATGAGGGATCACCAGTCAAGCAGTCATTTGCCAACAGAAAGATCTTCTCCTCTCTTGATTGAATTCGCTTTTTCCGTTTCCCATTTTCACCAAGAATATGGAATCGAAGGCGACCTTCTTTATCAGTGTTTATGTCATTTAGAATCCTCTTCTCATTACGCCTCAGCTGTATCCCTTCATTTTCCAGCATAAAAAATTTAGGCATTAACCTAATTTGCCTGTTAACAAGTAGAGTTATCTCAATACAGACGTTATACTGATATATACATACAGGATATCTCCTCAGAGCGGCAAACAACATGAAGAGCATCTTCCAAACTGGAGCTCTCAGGGGTACCCATTATGTTTTTCATCGTATCGAATTTCAAATAATATTTGGTCATCAGCCTCCCAGGCTCTGAAAATTACAAAGGTGAAAAAGATACAAGTTACAGAACTACTGTCATGCAAACAACCAGAACAAAGATTTTAGAGATTCGTGGTCATAAATCTAGGTGCCCTAGTACACAAGGAAAGAAGATACCAAGCGGCTTCAAAAGAAAACCATATTCATCTGTCCAGATCATTCCATGTCCTGATAGCTCGTTTACTTTCTGAACACAAATCTCTGACATCGAAGAATTAATTAGCCAAAAGACAACAAAAGACAAGAAACCTTAACAGTTCATGCAAACCCTTACCTTGCATATGCATCTCTAGCCCTCCACCGGGGACCCTTTCTAATGCATAATTCGAGGGGTTCTGATTAGACATATGAGGTATAAGAAATACATTGATGACAAAAAAATATTCTCAAACATATAATGAGTTTCGATGAAAACATGCCTTTTTCATTCGCACATACAAATAAGAACATTTTATCCACTCAATTGCCCGAGGTACATCATTGACAGTTAGCTGAACTATTTCTGCAGCTAGATGCTCCGTCACACATGAAAGTAATCTAATGCAAAAAGTACGAGTAACGTAGTTTATAGATATACAGGTTACTTACCAAGATAGACGATACTTACTAAGATAGAAGAACAATTTATAAATATGATGAAGGTTAAGAACATACTGAGACTCAACCGTTTCACATCCGGTCAATAAATTCTCGTACAAGTGGACCTGAGTTTTTGAAAAAAAAACTCAACCGTTTACTTTTATAAGAAGAAAAAAAACATCATAAATTCCTGTACGAAGGCACTGGATTTTTTGAAAAAAGAAATTAATCTTTATTGAATGAACTAAGTTTTGAAGACATATATCTGAATTAAGAAGGCAAAAATTTACTGTATCTTTTCTTGTCATAATTATCACCGTGCCAGTATCATCAAATGGAGGACGCCCAGCCCTACCACACATCTGCAATTCCAAACTTCAATCACATTATACAAACTATGCATTGGACAGGGATATCACGAAGTGCAGAAGAATCAATTACAACAAATAGAATAAGAGATACATGAGCTAGAAGTAGCAAAGTGTACCCTATCCAACTACATAGAAGGTGAGTGCCGCTAATTTACATCTACAGTATTGTAGATGAGCTGTCAGCACCAATAAAATACATCCCCATCCTAAATTTATATTATAGGTAAACCGTATAGATTCACTATTTGATTAATGCGGTGAAAATGACCTTTTCCTTTTAAAAGTAAACAAAAAACAGGAGGCAGTGAGTTACCAAACCTGAAGTATCATTGACCGATCATACTCCATGTAGAGGCCTTTTTCTTTGTTGCTGTACAAAGTATAGTGTTAATGGCGTACATGATGAACTAATTTGATAACTAAAAGATTCATACGACATTTCACCTGAAGAAGAGAAGTTTCACTTACAAGTGTTGTGTCGACTTAACCACAACGGTGTGTGCTGGTAAGTTGATACCATGGGCAAGAGTGTTTGTAGTGCATATAACTTGAAGATCTCCTTTAAGAAAAAGGGCTTCGATAAGGTTGCGGTCCTTTTGGCATAGTCCACCATTGTGGTAACCAACTGTAAACCAAGAGTTGAGCTACAGTATTTCAATTGTTTTTCGCACAGCACTATCATACAAAGCTGAGGACAAAAATGCCACCTTAAAATCCGACAAATGTTTAAAATCGAGGCTAATCTGTATTTACCACCAAAAAGAGTACATGATTGCAATTGCTTATCACTGAATGATAGCGAAGCTTCCTTTAGCCGTTCCTGTTGCTCCCTCGACTTTATGAATGGATTCGAGAGGCCAAATGTTATTGCAGTCTGAGAGAGGCATAGTGCTGCTTCTTGTGCTCCTTTTCTGGTTGAACAGAAAATCAAGGCAGATTTCCCTCTAGAATGTTGCATAAGAATATCTGTAGAAGAGGAAAAAGTAATTGCATGTTACATAGTGTCATGCATTTCAAATTATATACACTGGCAAAAAAGAATTTACAAAAACGAATAAGCAGTCTTCTGATTCTTGCTTACCGAAAACGTAGTTTTGAAGGCGCTGGATTAATGGATAAGAATAAACAGTCAGAATAACAATAACAAAGAAAATTATCCATCTTTGAGTAGAACATATATGATCCCAAATGATTCAATAGGCAGCGTTTAGTGGATATTAAAAAAAAAAAAAAAAAAAAAGAAACAAGAGATACATTACAGTTCCCCAAACACCAAAAAGTACAATCAAATATATGATGGGATTACGCAATTACAATTTACCCGTTCAAACAAGAAATCGTTTTTTGCTGGAGCGTAACCTGCACAAAAATAAGGGGAAACAAATACAAATCTTGATTCAGTGCAAAAAGCATAAAGCCTCATAAGACACCGGCATTAAGAGCATAGAAGTGAAGTGGTCGCCTATACCAAATACTCTGGTGGTCAACTTTACAGGTCTCATTTCTTCTCCAAATCTGTGGGGTGAAAGTTAACAAGAAAAAAAAAACTTTTGAAGGTCTGGATAATTAAGCAAACAAGAGATTGTATCCACCATAATAGTTTTGTCAAGACAGCACCTTTTAAGTCCTTGAACTGGAACCATAAGCCATTCCCCTGTAGAATTTAGAAAACAGTGACAGAAATCATCAAATTTATGCAAATGAACAATCATCAAATTATTATCATTGAATGCAAGAGCTTACCGAGGTCCTCAATGTTTGGAATAGTAGCTGAAACAGCAATGAACCGAACATGAGCCAGAGCACTTGATTCCATTTCGGGGCTGCGAGCAAGCATTTTGATTCTACTAACAATTGCCTCCAACGAAGCTCCACGAGGATCATTTAATAAGTGAACCTCGTCAATAAGTACAAGCCCTATGTCGCAGAAAAAACTCAGACCACCATCTTTTATGCGATAGCGGGTGACGGAATCAAACTTCTGTAAAAAGAGTGAAATGTCCAGCAAAAGATACTCACAAGGTAAGGTTCAAAACCGTTTCATCAAATAAAAAAAGGAGCAAAAACTATTCTTGAGAAGTTGAATGATACTAGACATTTGAACATTTACCTCAGGAGTAGTGAGAATAATATCTGCTTCTTGCATATTCTTTGGGCTGTGAGATTCACTATCACCTGTGAGCTCCAAGCATTTAATACCCAATAAACCAAACTTCTGGCTCCAATCACGAAGCTTCTCCTGTACTAAGGCCTTAGATGGAGCTATGTAGACCTTTTAACCACAAAAGGAAAAGATAAATACACAAACTACTCAAAAAGTGAAAACAAATAACACTTTTTTCGATCAATTAAAGGAGATTAATCAGTTTGGCTTACTACAACATATGGGACATAAGTATCCAAAGTATTGCTATCACGAAGAATATGTATTAGAAGTTTAACACGGATATCAGTAAATGGAGAGATCTGCTTTGTGCAAAGCGTATGACATAAATGATAGAGAATTAATCGCGTTATTGGTACCGGCAACAGAAGTAGGGAAACTTACTGTTTTCAGTGTACCCTTCATATGAAGGAACCTTCCATCCTGAGAAAGGAACCTGGAGAGGAGCTTTAAGATGCATAGCTCAAATAACACCGTTTTACCGCTTCCAGTTGGCGCCGAAATGACCATGTTCATGTCAGAGAAGTAACAACCAGCAAAGCACTCACTCTGCAACGAATTGAAATACCTGCATCCGCAAGAATAAGAAAAACTATTATAACAGCTTACTAGTTCAGACCAAGCAAACAACCCAAGCTGAAAACTCATGAGCCACTTAGTACTTAATTTCTTTTTGGTGTTACTTCCATGCAGTTTAAATGGTAAAACTCAAGAAGCCAGTCAAGAATGGTAGTGATAACATAAACTGGACTACCTTTATATACAAAAGAAAGAATAAATGAGTGATCTTAAGTATAACAGACCAACTGACTCGCAATTTTGAAAATTTCCGAGACGGTAGTCTCTCTGGTACCCTAACCTAACTGCTTGTCAGGAAACATGCAATGGAATTTGTTTATCAATCAATGTAATAACTGTAAGAAACATTTTTGTCCAATTTAAGGATGATTTCAAGTGACAATGTCATCTCGAATATGAATGCTCTTACCACATTTGTTACGTAGGAAGCTATTTTATATGCCAAACAGATACTGAATTTAGGACGACATATCTACTGGCGGAAGAATAAATAATACAACAGGAGATCTTCTATTTTGGGTGCACCAACAGATGCAATCAAACTACGCATCCCACCTGAATTTGAAAGTTGAGCGAAAAGGCTCAGGCAAGTCAAACACTGACTTCAAAGCATATGAATCCACAGGGTAGCTCATGTTTTCGAGCACGGAGGCCAGGTACCAAAATGTATCAGAATCTCCTACGCTTGACCTGTACACAAGGTATCAAAATGTTTCGTCAGTGAAATGAAATCAATAACCAAAATGCCAAATAACTCCAAGAAATAGAGATCTGATCCGTTGTTTAAGAAGATCACCATAAAATTTATCATCAGTCAAAATCAAACAATGCTCATTGCACATTATCTAAACTTCAGACAATTCAAACTCTTACTGTCTTGGACACCTGTTTAAAATACCAAATTACACCTACATGTAAATCTCAAAAGCGAGCTTTAATATAACATTTGTTAATTTAAAAGCCTAAAACGATCATGAACACGGAGTTTTATAAAATCAAAAAAATAGGAGTCTGGATTCTCTTACTTATATTCATATTCACATAACACAAACAAGATCGAATAATTTGAATTAAAAAATGTTCAAAATAACCAAATTTTGATCAATCTACTAAAGACGACGAGAATTTAACCAGAACTACATTCCTCACAGATTTTGAACTCTAATAGATGTGACTACACTAATCAACGAAAATAGATGTGACTTTGGTATATCAGAGCAGAATAGAAAGAAAAACCTATGTAAGAATCATTAATTTAACCTTTCCTTTAAAATGCAGTACTTCTCGCTCCAGGGGAATTATGAGACGTAAAACGAAAACCTAGAATTTGAGATAGAATCGGTGATGGAATTCAAATCAACGAATACCTACTTTAGATGAATCACTAGTGAACACACATTCAAATCGGAAATCCAGAGAGAGAGACGATTAACATTTGCGATTGAGTTTGAAACGTACCTTAACGAACGATGGAAGTGTTTCTTCTGCCGATTCGTAATACAAGAAAGAAGCGATAGAATGAATATAAGCGAAGGTATGAAAATGGTGGAAGAGGGATTTTGGCGGGACAAGCGAGTGAGGCTGAGAGAGAGAGAGAGAAGAACCGTAGAAGAAGAAACTAGAGTGACTGATAGTGGCGTGACACTGACAAGAAAGCAGCCAAGGCGTGAATGTGGTAGAATGCTGACTGCTGAGAACTGACAAGCCAATTAGTCCAGGATGTGACCGAGTAAAATCATGTGAAAAAATACAATGGTGGTTGAGAAATATTTCTATATGCTAGGGCCTCTACGATAATTTGCATAATTTATTAAATAACCCTTGGTCAAGGGAGTAAGACCCATAATTTATAGGGTCATAAAAATAATTTACTCCTAGCTAGTTTTTAAAAGTTTTTTTGGGGTCGCGCTGGCCTCTTTTCTTGCATTTGTAAAAGAAAATAACTACTGTAAATTTGATGATTAATACAATGGATATTTAAATTATGCAAATTTTGTTTTATCCACTTAAATTTCCCTCCCTCTTTCAGTTTCTGGTATTTAAACCTTGCTAGCACTTTTATTTTGCTCTTATCTTGTACAATTTTAGTAGCTTCTTAGTATAGGTTATATAGATTTAATCTTGCTATGACTTTGTCTTAATGCTTCCTTATCTTCTGAGTATCATAGTATTTAGTGTGGTCATTGGTAATTCTTCCTTTCATAAAAATATGACTAATCTTGTGAAACAACATGATGTTGAAATCAATGTTGGTTATGTATTGTCAAGATCCGGTTTTATAAACCATGATCTTTCTACTTGTATTTCTGGAGATAATTCTTGATTGCAGAAAAGCCTTGTAGATGGGGAAAAACAATTTGCTGGTTTTTACGGAATTGAAGAGTCGACCGTGCGGAGACTCCTTGAACCGAGCGAAATGTTGAACCTCACACAGATGCACTGCAAAAAGGGAGTGCTTTAAGTTCGAGAGATCAATATGTAAGACTCCGGCCTAAACCAAGAACAATTGCCGTTCCAGAGTCAATTCGGTCACAAGAGAGGATGGGTTGATATGTAAGAGGGAAGCTGAAAAAATGCGTGAGATCAATGGCGATCTGAGATTGTAGGTTTGTTGTGAATTCAGCGTAAAAACGCTCTGAATAATTGAATTTTGCTCAATTGAGAGTGATTTCTCTGAGTTCGTGTAGACGAAAGATTGTTTGTATGAACTTTGATGAGAAATTGCTCGTTTTTGCGAGTGTTCAAGTGTTCGAATCTTGTTCTTTCAATCAGGATTCAGAGACATTTTATAATGCCGGAGTTGAAAACACCATGATCCCATGAATTGTGACAGTTTGCTGGAATCAGAGAGTGGGGAAGTGGGAAATCGTGTTAAAACCAGTTGCTCATCGTGCGGAGACTTGGTTAATTTTCCACCCACTACTTTGCTGACTCTTCCAACTGGTTGCACGACTTGCTCACATTCTCATCGTGGGTGAACACACGTGTCGTAGACCTTGAGACCAAAACCCTAGTTAATATCCCCCATGTGACACGATTGATATCTCGTGATTGTGGAGTCGATTCTTGACTTTGTGGGACGATGAGTCCATGTATTGTTGAGTTGAACATGTTTTGCAAATGTTCAAACTCATGAATCAAATATGTATCTTTGAGACGAGGTATTATTATGTTGATTACCTAAGACGAGCAAAACTGTGTTGTTGAATTGTCGAATAATATTGATAGTTGAACCAATATTATTGAATCCGAGCAAATATTACTGGTTCGAGCGAATATTGCTAGTTTGAGCGAATATTGCTAGTTTGAGCAAATATTGCCGGTTTGAGCAAATATTGCTCGTTTGATGAATTGTTGGTAGCACGACCAAAATAAATATTAATTTAAGATACTGACTGCTGGGTCGAGTAAAATAAATAAAAACGTTGATCATGGAATCAACATAAAATTATCAGTATTTGAATCGCTTTCGAGAATCATGTTTCTGCAGAGCTCTGGATTCAAAACCCTAATTTTATCGAAATGATGATTTATTGCAAATCAATATGCAGAGTGAAGAAGGTACCGGCTACATGGGATGACGAGTCCACCATGTACGCCCAGATGCTCGAATGAGGAAAATACCAAAGTCTCTTAGAGCACTAGTTGGTGAAAGAATGATTAAATGCTGGTTTAATCATTTATTGAAATAATGCTCGTGTGAGCGACAAATAATAAAAACCTGGTCATGAAATGAGGGACCGACCAAGAGGTCATGGGGCCGGCTCTTGGTGGCCGTGGGACCAATAGATGGTCGTTCAAGCAAACCCTTAATTGTTTGGAAGAAGTTTGAACCTAATATGAGCAATTGAGCAAATTAGGTTAAAATCATTAAAACATGCGAGACCGGCTGTTTGCAGGCCTTAGAGCCACCCTTGGTCGGTCAAGGGGATGTGCTCGCGTCACCATAATGTCCGTGTCTCAGTCCTGAGAGTTTCAGTATTTTCCGATGCGCATTTGAGCAACATCCTGAGAAAATATGCAGAATCCAGGGTTTTTGCTGAAACTAGGAAAAATACATGAGATGATGAAAAATAATAAATGAAACAGGGAATTTGCAAGGTGTGGGACCGGCCACAGCTAGGGCATGGCCGGCCGGCCGGCTAACAAGCACGGTCCCACACTTTCCCAGTTTTATGTGATTTTATGTATTTTCTCTGATTTGAGGGAAATTCCATGAAACTGGAGAGTTTGCTGAAATTAGGAAATTTCCATGAGATGAGAGAGATAAAATAATAATAAAATAGTAAATGGTGGAGTGTGGGACCGGCAATGGCCAAGGCATGGCCGGACGGCCAACGGGCACGGTCCCAGAGCACTCTTCCCTATTTTATGTAATTTTCATGATTTTAGGAAATTTTCATAAAATCAGAGAGATTTGTTAAAACCAAGGTATTTTGTTGAAATCAGGGAGTTTTCATGGAATCAGGAAACTAAAATAACAAACAATAACAAAATAATAGGCGTGTGGGACCGGATAGGGCATGGCCGGCCGGCTAGACCCCGGTCCCACGAGTTTTCATAATTTTATAATATTTTTCATGATTTTAGAGAAAATTCATAAAATTAGGGAATTTTCATGGTTTTAGGGAAAATTCATGAAATCATGGAATTTTCATAATTTGAGAGAAATAATAAAACAATGGGACGTGAGGTGTGGGACCGGCCACTGCTAGGGCATGGCCGTCCAGCTGGTGCTCGGTCCTGCGACACCTTTCCCTAATTTTACTATTTCTTTGATAAAATCATGAGATTAGAGAATTTCCTTGAAATGAAGGAGATTTGCTCGAACGAGAGAATTTTCACGAGATCAGGGAAAAAATAATAAAATATGACAAAATATAAAATTGGCGCGGGGAGTCACGGCATGACCGGCCAATTGATGAGAGTCCCGGCGCCTTTGCTAATATTTTATTATTATTATTTTTCCTTCCTATTTTGCATAGGTTTATCGTTCATTCATATTTTTGAAATGCTCGTTTGTGCATTCAAATGATGGTCTGTGCATTATTGCTAAGTACACTTGCACCATTTTAGTCAGGGCTTAGATGCTCAGATGCCTATCTCGTTGAATATTTATCACTAACCCGTGGAATTCTGCTGGAAAGAACCACGAATTGAAGTGACGAAATATAACGAAGAATCGTAGAATATTGTTGGATATTCATGCGATTAGAGATAATTAACTGATGGCTCTATACTAGCAGGGCTTCCTATCTAGGAGCATTAATTATCTGAGGGTTGAGCAATATGAACTTGTTGGAGTGTCATATTCCTCTTGTACAGTCAGGGAAAACCTGGTTGCATCCTGAAGATGTTATTGCTCTATACTAGCAGACATGCTGTCTAGGAGCCGTCCAATCTTGCGATTCTATACAGTATGAGATGTGCCGTGGTCTCAGCTGGGAGACTACACATCTACATCTTCTCTGAGAGACTTTCTCGATCGGAGGTTTTATGGCATGAGCTTTCACGCTTAGAGACATGAGTCTCAATACTCATCCGATTGCCGGATCCGGAGTAATTACTAAAATTGCTCAGTATTCATGAGATATGTCGTGGCCTCAGCTGGGAGACTACACATCTACATATACTCTGAGAGACAGCCTTCTCAGTCAGAGATTTATGGCATGAGCTTTCATTCTTTAATGAGAGACATGGGCCTCAATACTCATCCGATTGTCGGATCCGGAGTATAATTTTACAATTTTACCCTTTGTCGAAAATCCACCATCTACATTAAGTCCCCTGCTTAGTGAGGAACAGTCATGTTCCTCAGTTAGCATTGAATGGTGATTTTCCAGGTACAAACATAAATAAGTAATTGAACTTAGTCATAAGATAAGACATTACCGGATTTCGACTGAATGAGCAAACCATGGTTTGAGCGGAAATCCCAGTGGCATAATAGAGCATCATCCAGTGAGCATAAATTGGTGTAGAACCGCTGATTCGATGTTGGAACCTTGGTCGGTTTAGGATTCAATGGCCGGGCTCGAAAAGAAATCCTTGTTTTAGGAATAGACGCTCGTTCTTTCGTTAGTTTAAGGAACAAACAAAATAGACCTGAGTCTAATGATAAAAATTTTGTCTATGAGCTTTCACGAAAACAAAATTTTATTTTTTAAATACGTGAGATTTCACAAAGTGGAATAAACTCTCGTTTCAAAGGTGGATGCTCATACGAGAGAAATTTTTTTTGAACAGACGTGCGTCTGTTCGTAATAAAATTTTGTTTATGAGCTTTCATGAAAATTTTTATCTTCGAGCTTTCGGAAATCTTGGAAAATATACTCTCGCTTCAAAGACAGATGCTCGTGCGAGGGAGCAAAAAAAAAAATAGATATATTTTTCAAATTTACGTGAGTTTCACGTTAAATATATATATTTAGTAAAATCAATGTTTTGATTTTGAACAACTATTGAAAGTAGACAATCATACATGGTGAAATAATGTCTGTATGTGAGTATTCACAATTGTAGAATGGACGTCTATCCAATTTTGAAAACCAGTGAATGTTCACAAAGTAAAAATTTATGTGGGTTGTTCACGGTTTTATGAAAATCAAGTCATGATTTTGAATAATGAATTTTGTTCGTCTTTGCATGTTTGAAGGAGCGGACGAATTCTCGATATTGTAATCACTACAGCTAGTGAAATTGTAAATAGGTAAGAGTTGGATGGTTACCATTTTGTAGACTCTGTTGTGAGCACATTTATTCCATGATTCATTGTTCTGTCGAAGCCTGCGCTTTGTATGAACGATGTGCTGAAGTAGCCGCTTTGCGAGAATGACTGACTCCCATGATGATACTTCCAAAGATGGTGTTTCCAGAGATAACATCTCTACGAACGAAACTTTAAGAAATGGTACTTCTGGAACCTCTGGGTGATGGTGAGAGATCCTTCATACTGAGTTGTACTCCTGGTTATTTCATTAGCTTTACCATAGGATGATCGTGTAGTGAGATCCTGGATCAATGTATACTCCACGGAAATGTAGAAAGTCTACGGGAGCGGAGAACCCAGAAGTAAGGACTACATGATGTTAGCAAATGACGTGTAGTCCCCATCCGTTTCTTTGGTGAGTTGTTAGCGCTCCTTGTGTCATGACTTTGCCCGTGCAATTAGGATCATGAGACCAAGGTTTGTTATTTCTTTTCAAACTTTTTCTCCATCGATTGACGGTCTTCAACTTGTTCTCGGGCAAACAACTCATGAATCAAGCACTGATGAAGAAGTCGATGTAAGTATTCTTTTTCGTGCAGGTGATCGTGGCATCTCCTTGAATGAAATAATAATAATTGTTGTTGATGAATCCAGGAAGAAATCATTGTAGATAAGCTTCATGTTGATGAAGCGTGCTCTTCTTTGGGATATGGGAATATGGAGAATTCCCGAAATCCCGAACTGAATGGAGATAGCGGCGTTGCCAATGGAGATTTCAGCATTGCTGAGCCTTCAAAGGATTTAGAGACTCCCCCAGTAAGTATATCTCTTGTAATCTCTTCATAGAAGTATGAAATTGCTGAAAAAGGCGAAACAGTAAACTTCCAGGAGACTTTCAGAACTTTTTCAGATTGTATGTTGTCTAATGTTTCGGCCACATGTCCTTTCTTATTTATTCAATTGCTTTGAATTTCGGATATGTTGTAGAGGACAATCATACGAAGAGAATGGTATATGACCCATCCCTAGATTCTTCACCAATTGCTCCCAGCTCGTCGGTTTGTACAGGACAGTGTAAAATCATCTCGCATTGAGCTTGTCAGTAAAACACTCATGTTGTGCTTTTAGACCATTCGCTTGTGTCTTGAACGGTTGTTGAAAGATTTAATGTCATTGATTCATTCGAGATCAGGACCCTTTGATTGATACATGAGCATGGTGCTTGCAGTGCCATCTTGTTTCTGTCAGTCGTAGAAACATCACTTCTGAAACCCTGGTCACGGGACCATAACTGAGGTTGCTCTCAAGAGAGGATGATGTAATGACCATGGTGGCATGTCCCGGTGGTAGCATTCCTTTTGTGATGATTGACTAGCACTGGAGATCCCGGAACCATGAGTGTTGGACTTGATGAAGGACTTAGCGAAAAGACCTGGTGGACACCGATCGACTGTGGAAGTTATGAATCCCGTCTAAGAATTGTTGCTTGCATGTTGTATGCTCAGGAAGCTGTAGGAACCTCATACGACATCGGAATCTGATGCTTGACCCCAATTTTTGAATCTAAGAGACTGAGTTGTCACATGAGAAAAGAATCACTCAATTCGGAATTATAGAGGTCAGCCAACGAAGCGTGCACATTTGTGATTTGTAATCCCGTACATAATTTCCAGACTTCATAAACCTGGTTGTAAAGGCCATATCTTTCAACTCCTATGTCCGATTAATGCGCCCTTTTGGTATGTTGTAGAAGAGACATAGACGAACATCTTTTGTTGAGGAATCATTGTCCTATTCCTCACCTATTGGTACGTTTTTGCAAACCCATGGCTTGAAGTGTGTTGTATCTCATTTGTAGAGGTGATGAGAACATCTTGTAGAAGACTTTGGATTATGCCCACCAATCGTGCCAGCTTTGGGAAGACTTTCATGTGAGAATGTTATCAGGTCTACACATCTTGATATGAATCATCGATTCTTAGAAAAGTCTGCTTCATGTGTAACACTTCAGAGAATGATTAGTTGATGAAGCCCTGAGGATGTTGCTCCTGAGACCGTTGTTGGTGCTGAGACCATGAATGATTACGCTCCAGAGATCCTTGTCGATGCTAAAATCATGGATGGTGTTCCTCTAGAGATTATTTTTGATGCTGATACCATGGTTGAAGTTGCTCCAAAGACCAAAAAGGCTAGAACCATGATTATAGATATAATCTTTGCTCCTTCATCCAGTGAGCCTTTTACATTCACGAACTAGTTGATGAGTTGAGCGTCGCTAAGATGAAGGTGTACTGAGAGTTCAACCTGAATGCTCCTGAAAGCATAACTTTACCAGAGGCGGCTTTGTCATGAGTCGATGTTGTTGCGGTAGATAGCATCAGCGAGTTTTCATCTTTGGATGTGATTGGTGAAGAGAGAAAGTTCCTCAATCATGTAGGGGCTTGTGATGTAGAGAAATCCCGTTGATGAAGTTTCATGGAGTCACCTCAGGTTGCCCAGTGTATGTTGAAGGAGTTAGTGCCATCCATGTATGAATGATGTTGCATATGCTTCAGAAGTCTTATCATGGGATAATGAAGACTTCTCGATTGTAGTTTAGTTAAACTTTGATCGTGCTGGTGTTGAATCAATGTGTCATCGTCGAGATATTTGTGTTGTACTCTTTGATTGGGAGTACAATTTGATGGCTTCTTAGATGCTTGAGCGTTGAAGAGTATATTCCTTAAGCATCGAATGTATTAGGGGTTTTATTATTTCGGCCCTGGAGTATCTTCTGTTGATTCAGCATCCCTTCGTTGCGGTAGTGGGATTCGACACTTGTGCAGACATCAGAGCTTTCTGATTTTGTGGAACACATGGACTTGCAGGAGAAACGCCCAAAGTGTTCTTTGCCATGTTTGGACATCGTAATGAATGTTTCATTGCTTGATTCGGAGAAACGTCAGATTCAACCACTTGGTAAAATACTAATGCGGTGAAGCTACCATTCATAACGTCTTGTAGAGTTGCTAGCATAATTAAGTCCCCATGCTAGGATATCATGTGGGGAAATAAATGACATAGACATGGAATGAGACTTGCACGAGTGCGGAACCTCTTGATGAATGTCTATGCATCTTTTGCGTGTTCTTGCTTCAACCTCGTTAAAGTTTGAAATTCCTCAAAGTACTCGATGATGGAATGTACGTCAAATCTTCCGGATCGAACTTTCTTCGTTGGAGAGATGTGTAACAAAAGGCGCTTTGTAAGTACCCATCTTTTCAGCGTGGATCCACGCTCGTCACGAAGGACATTTCATATCCAGGATCTTCCGATTATGTGAAACTTGGTTTTTGTCCGAGTTGAACTTATGTTCACTTTGAGAGTGATGTAGCCATAAGTATTTCCGAGCGCTCCTTCAAGGTCTCTGATTGAGATGGGAGCATGAGTATCTTCTTGTCTGGTGATGCATGTGGATCCGATGGTTTTCAGTGGAAAGTTGTTGATGGCGGTGCCATCATCAATCAACGTTCTTCCAAATTCATTTCTTCCGATCGTGGTAGCGGTCCCCGATCGTACATCTCTCGGTCTGTGGCTGGAGGCTCAAGAATTATTTCCGGAATGGACTTCTTGACACAATATGGTTCAATGTTGTGAACATGTTTCTCCTTTATGCCTTCGACAGATAGATCAATTCACGTTCGACCAAGGATTGAACCGCCTTTTTGATAGGTTGTTCAGAGAGTGTAAAAGTTCTGACTGGGAGAGGATTCTTGTGTACTCCTTCAGTCCCCATTTGAAGCTATTGTGGATCAACCTTATCTTTGAAAATGTGCTTCAAAACTACGCAGTTGCTTGTGGGATGATTGACGAACCTGTGGAAGCGTGAAGAACGAGGATTTTCCATGTCTTCTTCAGTTGGTTCTTTCTTGACATATGGCAACTTGATTGCACCATCTTGGACCCAGATATCCAGGAGTTCGATCACCTCTTCAATGGAAAAAGGAAAGTCAGGTGCTTCTTGATCAAGAACTCTTGTGCGTTGGTCAGAGGCTTGTGCATCTTGCTTATCCTTGCTTTGTGCTTTTGAAGGAGCTGAGGTATGCTTGCGCAACAGTTTGGCTTTCCGTTTGCTCCCTCTCGCAAGTGTTTGTGGAAGGCCGGAGGTTTTACTGCTTCTTGATCAGACGTCTGCTACTTCGAGTGTCTCGCGGTTCTTCATAGCTTTTGTTCTTTCCAGTAAATCGGGCGCAGTAGTTGTCGATCTCTTCGCCTCTTCATGAAGCTCTGAGAAGGTCTGGAAACGAAGATTTTCCAATAAAGCTATGTAGACCAGGATCATGTTGTTGATACACAAGTCTACCAGTTGCTGCTCCGTGACGTTTGGATCATGACAGTCCAGGGCCTGGACTCTGAATCTTTTCACGTAGTCATTGGGATGTTCATTGTTCCTCCGAAACATTCTTCCAAGATCGAGAGAGAGTAATTTTCTACGACACAAAGAAGTACTTTACGTAGAAGGCGTTAATCATTTCTCCCCAATTGTTGATAGTTCCTGGTGCGATGTTGTTGTACTGTGTGTATGCCCTTTGGAAGAAGAGGAATCCTTTGCGTAGAAAGCGGGTACGGAGAGATCGGTGACGATGGACATGTGATGTCTTGTCTTTTCCACGGTTCTCCAAGATTCGTTCCAAATCTTCCCGAGTAATGAAATTTGATGATTCCTTTGTTGATGGATCGTCTGCAGCTTTGCGGACATTGTTTCCATCCACTGTATGAATTGAAACTACTTCAGGATCAGCATCTTGAGATGTCTCTTTTTCTTTTCCCTTTCCTTGAGTCTTCTCTGAAATCTTGTCAGTAAGATTTTTGAGATAATTACACATATCCTTCTGTGTAGCAGCCATGTCAGTCTGATTCTTGGCAAGAGTCTCTTGCACTTTGATGAGATCAACAATGGTAGGTGGTGGTTTCCTATGACTTCTTCAGGGTGTCATACGGATAGAGGATGACCTTCCGTGTTGGTGTGAGGAGGAGTAATATCACCACCGCCAGTGTTAGAGGCTGGAATTGTTTCCGGAATATCCTCATTGTTGTTGTTGTTGTTGCTAGTGCTAGCGTCGTTTGCATTGGAACCTGTAACTAACCCGGACCTAAGATCAGCCATCTTGTAAAACCGTGAGATTGCAACCGAGAGATTAATCTCCCACAGTGGTCGCCAATCTGTAGATGGGAAAAACGATTTGCTGGTTTTTTACGAAATTGAAGAGTCGCACGTGCGGAGACTCCTTGAACCGAGCGAAATGTTGAACCTCACACAGATGCACTACAAAAAGGGAGTGCTTTAAATTCGAGATATCAATCTGTAAGAATCCAGCCAAAACCAAGAACAGTGGCCGTTCCAGAGTCAATTCGGTCACAAGAGAGGATGGGTTGATCTGTAGGAGGGAAGCTGAGAAAATGCGTGAGATCAATGGCGATTTGAGATTGTAGGTGTGTTGTGAATTCAGCGTAAGAACGCTCTGAATGATTGAATTTTGCTCAATTGAGAGTGATTTCTCTGAGTTCGTATAGACGGAAGATAGTCTGTATGAACTTTGATAAGAAATTGCTCATTTTTGCGAATGTTCGAGTGTTCAAATCTTGTTATTTCAATCAGGATTCAGAGACATTTTATAATGCCGGAGTTGAAAACACCATGATCCCATGAATTGTGACAGTTTGCTGGAATCAGAGAGTGTGGAAGTGGGAAATCGTGTTAAAACCAGTTGCTCATCGTGCGGAGACTTGGTTAATTTTCCACCCACCACTTTGCTGACTCTTCCAACTGATTGCACGACTTGCACACATTCTCATCATGGGTGAACACACGTGCCGTAGACCGCCATACAAAAGCCCTAGTTAATATGCCCCCATGTGACACGATTGATATCTCATGATTGTGGAGTCATTTGATGACTTTGTGGGACGATGAGTCCATGTATTGTTGAGTTGATCATGTTTTGCAACTGTTCTGAAACTCATAAATCAAATATGTCTGCTGAGACGAGGTATTATTATGTTGATTACCTAAGACGAGCAGAACTGTGTTGCTGAATTGTCGAATAATACTGATAGTTGAACCAATATTATTGAATCCGAGCAAATATTACTGGTTCGAGCGAATATTGCTAGTTTGAGCGAATATTGCTAGTTTGAGCAAATATTGTCGGTTTGAGCAAATATTGCTCGTTTGATGAATTATTGGTAGCACGACCAAAATAAATATTAATTTAAGATACTGACTGCTGGGTCGAGTAAAATAAATAAAAACGTTGATCATGGAATCAACATAAAATTATCAGAGTATTTGAATCTGCTCAGAATCATGTTTCTGCAGAGCTCTGGATTCAAAACCCTAATTTTATCGAAATGATGATTTATTGCAAATCAATATGCAGAGTGAAGCAGGGACCGGCTACATGGGATGACCAGTCCACCATGTACGCCCAGATGCTCGAATGAGAAAAATACCAAAGTCTCTTAGAGGACCAGTTGGTGAAAGAATGATTAAATGCTGGTTTAATCATTTATTGAAATAATGCTCGTGTGAGCGACAAATAATAAAAACCTGGTCATGAACCGAGGGACCGACCAAGAGGTCATGGGGCCGGCTCTTGGTAGCCGTGGGACCAATAGATGGTCGTTCAAGCAAACTCTTAATTGTTTGGAAGAAGTTTGAACCTAATATGAGCAATTGAGCAAATTAGGTTAAAATCATTAAAATATGCGGGACCGGCTGTTTGCATGCCTAAGAGCCACCCTTGGTCGGTCAAGATGTGCTCGTGTCACCATAGTGTCCGTGTCTCAGTCCTGAGAGTTTCAGTATTTTCCGATGCGCATTTGAGCAACATCCTGAGAAAATATGCAGAATCCAGGGTTTTTGCTGAAACTAGGAAAAATACATGAGATGATGAAAAATAATAAATGAAACAGGGAATTGCAAGGTGTGGGACCGGCCACGACTAGGGCATGGCCGGCCGGACGGCAAGCACGGTCCCACACTTTCCCAGTTTTATGTGATTTTATGTATTTTCTCTGATTTGAGGGAAATTCCATGAAACTGGAGAGTTTGCTGAAATTAGGGAATTTCCATGAGATGAGAGAGATAAAATAATAATAAAATAGGGAATGGTGGAGTGTGGGACCGGCAATGGCCAAGGCATGGCCGGTCGGCCAACGGGCACGGTCCCAGAGCACTCTTCCCAATTTTATGTAATTTTCATGATTTTAGGAAATTTTCATAAAATCAGAGAGATTTGTTAAAACCAAGGTATTTTGTTGAAATCAGGGAGTTTTCATGGAATCAGGAAACTAAAACAACAAACAATAATAAAATAATAGGCGTGTGGGACCGGCTAGGCATGGCCTACCGGTTAGAGCCTGGGCCCCACGAGTTTTCCTAATTTTATAATATTTTTCATGATTTTAGAGAAAATTCATAAAATTAGGGAATTTTCATGGTTATAGGGAAAATTCATGAAATCAGGGAATTTTCATAATTTGAGAGAAATAATAAAACAATAGGACGTGAGGTGTGGGACCGGCCACTGCTAGGGCATGGTTGTCCGGCTGGTGCTCGGTCCCGCAACACCTTTCCCTAATTTTATTATTTCTTTGATAAAATCATGAGATTAGAGAATTTCCTTGAAATGAAGGAGATTTGCTCGAACGGGAGAATTTTCACGAGATCAGGAAAAAATAATAAAATATGACAAAATATAAAATTGGGCGCGGGACTGGTCATGGCATGACCGGCCAGCTGATGAGGCCATTCCCCTGGCGCCTTTGCTAATATTTTATTATTATTATTTTTCCTTCCTATTTTGCATAGGTTCATCGTTCATTCATATTTTTGAAATGCTCGTTTGCGCATCCAAATGCTGGTCTGTGCATTATTGCTAAGTACACTTGCACCATTTTAGTCAGGGCTTATTCGATGCTCAGATGCCTGTCTCGTTGAATATTTATCACTAACCCGTGGAATTCTCACCGGGAAGAACCATGAATTGAAGTGACGAAATATAACGAAGAATCGTAGAATATTCTTTGGATATTCGGCGATTAGAGATAATTAAGCGATGGCTCTATACTAGCAGGCTTCCTATCTAGGACCATTAATTATTCGAGGGTTGAGCAATATGAACTTGCTTTGGTGTGTCATATTCCTCTTGTATGATCGGGGAAAACCTGGTTGCATCCTCAAGACGTTATTGCTCTATACTAGCGAGACATCTTTGTCTAGGACCCGTCCAATCTTGCGATTCTATACGGTATGAGATGTGACGTGGTCTCACCGGGAGACTACACATCTACATCTTCTCCGAGAGACTTTCTCGATCGAGGTTTTATGGAATGAGCTTTCACGCTTAGAGACATGAGTCTCAATACTCATCCGATTGCTTAGGATCAGGAGTAATAACTAAAATTGCTCGGTATTCATGAGATGTGTCGTGGCCTCACTGGGAGACTACACATCTACATATACTCCGAGAGACAACCTTCTCGATCAGAGATTTATGGCATGAGCTTTCATTCTTTAATGAGAGACATGTGCCTCAATACTCATCCGATTGCTGGGATCCAGGAGTATAGTTTTACAATTTTACCCTTTGTCGAAAATCCACCATCTACATTAAGTCCCCTGCTTAGTGAGGAACAGTCATGTTCCTCAGTTAGCATTGAATGGTGATTTTCCAGGTACAAACATAAATAAGTAATTGAACTTAGTCATAAGATAAGACATTACCGGATTTCGACTGAATGAGCAAACCATGGTTTGAGCGGAAATCCCAGTGACATAATAGAGCATCATCCAGTGAGCATAAATTGGTGTATAACCGCTGATTCGATGTTGGAACCTTGGTCGGTTTAGGATTCAAGGGCCGGGCAGAAAAGAAATCCTTGTTTTAGGAATAGACGCTCGTTCTTTCGTTAGTTTAAGGAACAAACAAAATAGACTGAGTCTAATGATAAAAATTTTGTCTATGAGCTTTCACGAAAACAAAATTTTATTTTTTAAATACGTGAGATTTCACAAAGTGGAATAAACTCGTTTCAAAGGTGGATGCTCATACGAGAGAAATTTTTTTGAACAGATAAAAGCGTCTGTTAGTAATAAAATTTTGTTTATGAGCTTTCATGAAAATTTTTATCTTGAGCTTTGGAAATCTTTGAAAATATACTCGCTTAAAGACAGATGCTCGTGCGAGGGAGCAAAAAAAAAAAGATATATTTTTCAAATTTACGTGAGTTTCACGTTAAATATATATATTTAGTAAAATCAGTGTTTTGATTTTGAACAACTGTTGAAAGTAGACAATCATACATGGTGAAATAATGTCTGTATGTAAGTTTTCACAATTGTAGAATGGACGTCTATCCAATTTTGAAAACCAGTGAATGTTTACATAGTAAAATTTTACGTGGGTTGTTCACGGTTTTATGAAAATCTAGTCATGATTTTGAATAATGAATTTTGTTCGTCTTAGCAGGTTTGAAGGAGCGAAAGAATTCTCGAGATTGTAATCACTACAGCTAGTGAAATTGTAAATAGGTAAGAGTTGGATGGTTACCATTTTTGTAGACTCTGTTGTGAGCACATTTATTCCATGATTCATTGTTTCGTCGAAACTGCGCTTTGTATGAACGATGTGAAGTAGCCGCTTTGCGAGAATGACTGACTCCCATGATGATACTTCCAAAGATGGTGTTTCCAGAGATAATATCTCTACGGACGAAAGTTTAAGAAATGGTACTTATGGAACCTCTGGGTGATGGTGAGAGATCCTTCATACTGAGTTGTACTCCTGGTTATGTCATTAGCTTTACCATAGGATGATCGTGTAGTGAGATCCTGGATCAATGTAGACTCCACGGAAATGTAGAAAGTCTACGGGAGCGGAAAACCCAGAAGTAAGGACAAAATGATGTTAGCAAATGACGTGTAGTCCCCATCCGTTTCTTTGGTGAGTTGTTAGCGCTCCTTGTGTCATGACTTTGCCCATGTAATTAGGATCATGATCCCAAGGTTTGTTATTTCTTTTCAGACTTTTGCTCCATCGATTAACGGTCTTCAACTTGTTCCCGGGCAAACAACTCATGAATCAAGCACTGATGAAGAAGTCGATGTATGTATCCTTTTTCGTGCAGGTGATCGTGGAATCTCCTTGAATGAAATAATAATAATTGTTGTGGATGAATCCAGGAAGAAATCATTATAGATAAGCATCATGTTGATGAAGCGTGCTCTTCTTTGGGATATGGGAATATGGAGAATTCCCGAAATCCCGAACCGAATGGAGATAGCGGCGTTGCCAATGGAGATTTCAACATTGACGAGCCTTCAAATGATTTAGAGACTCCCCCAAAGTAAGTATATCTCCTATAATCTCTTCATAGAAGTATGAAATTCTTTGAAAAAGGCGAAACAGTAAACTTCCAAGAGACTTTCAGAACTTTTTCAGATTGTATGTTGTCCAATGTTTCGGCCACATGTCCTTCCTCATTTCGTAAATTGCTTTGAATTTCAGATATGTTGTAGAGGACAATCATACGAAGAGAATGGTATATGACTCATCCCTAGATTCTTCACTAATTGCTCCCAGCTCGTCGGTTTGTACAGGACAGTGCAAAATCATCTCGCATTTAGCTTGTTGTAAAAACACTCATGTTGTGCTTTTAGACCATTCTCTTGTGTCTTGAACGGTTGTTGAAGGATTTAATGTCATTGATTCATTTGAGATAAGGACCCTTTGATTGATACATGAGCATGGTGCTTGTAGTGCCATCTTGTTTCTGTCAGTCGTAGAAACATCACTTTTGAAACCCAGGTCACGGGACCATAACTGAGGTTGCTCTCAAGAGAGGATGATGTAATGACCATGGTGGCATGTCCAGTGGTAGCATTCCTTTTGTGATGATTGACTAGCACTGGAGATCCCGGAACCACGAGTGTTGGACTTGATGAAGGACTTAGCGAAAAGACCGGTGGACACCGATCGATTTATGGAAGTTATGAATCCCGTCCAAGAATTGCTGCTTGCATGTTGTATGCTCAGGAAGCTGTAGGAACCTCATACGACGTCGGAATCTGATGCTTGACCCCAATTTTTGAAGCTAAGAGACTGAGTTGTCACATGAGAAAAGAATCACTCAATTCGGAATTATAGAGGTCAGCCAACGAAGCGTGCACATTTGTGATTTGTAATCCCGTACAGAATTTTCAGACTTCATAAACCTGGGTCTAAAGGCCATATCTTTCAGCTCATATGTCCGATTAATGCGCCCTTTTAGTATGTTGTATAAGAGACATAGACGAACATCTTTTGTTGGGGAAGCATTGTCCTATTCCTCACCTATTGGTACGTTTTTGCAAACCCATGGCCTGAAGTGTGTTGTATCTCATTTGTAGAGGTGATGAGAACATATTGTAGAAGACTTTGGATTATGCCCACCAATCGTGCCTTGCTTTGGGAAGACTTTCATGTGAGAATGTTATCGGTCTACACATCTTGATATGAATCATCGGTTCTTAGAAAAGTCTCGCTTCATGTGTAACACTTGAGAGAATGATTAGTTGATGAAGCCCCGAGGATGTTGCTCTGAGACCGTTGTTGGTCTTGAGACCATGAATGATTACGCTCCAGAGATTCTTGTCGATGCTTTGAAATCATGGATGGTG
>JAJJWW010016308.1:0-105217 GCA_023531295.1 Papaver armeniacum
CAAGCTAAGGTTAAGGGGCTGCCAACAAGGATGGCCCTTATCTGGGACTAGGGGTTGGCTGAATCCAATCATTACAACCCTAGATCGAGCTCTCATTCATTTCATTCATCTGAAACAGAAAGTGAGAAAAGCAGCCATGACTGCTGTTGGAATCGAGAGACTGAGAATTGAGAGATGAGAAAAATGGTGAGATTAAGAAGAACAAGAAATCAAAGATATGGCACAGATGCGGATGAAGAACTCAGGGAGAAGATGGAAATCGAAGGGTTTCTGAGCTTCAATTGAAAACCGAGATGGGTTCGATAGATTATCTCAGATGGATAGAATCAGAGCTAGGGTTTGTATTTGAGGATTCAAAGATAGTGTTCGATAAGATGGGTTCGAATTAGAAGCTGATTTGGGTCAGTTCTGGTTTGGAAATGGTTCTGGTGGATTCTGCAAATGATGGGATTTGAGTTCTGAGATTGAGATGGGGATTCTGTTGTCCCGATGATGCTGTTGAATTGGGTTTGGTGTTGTTGTTGTTAAATGAGCGTTGCAGGAATCAAGTTCGTGGTGGTTGAGATGGCTGTGTTCATAAAATTGCTGCTAATGGTGATGATTTTCAAGGGTTACAATGGCTATGAGTCTGGGATTGCAGATACTGTGATGCTGCTGCCGTGGATTAGGTGGGGAAGTAGCTACATATTGAGTGCAGTATTTGGTTGTGCTGAAATGGAGTTGGATTCAATTGTTGTGGCAGCAAAAGAAGAGTTAAAGTCTGTGGTCACTGAAGCTCAGAGATTTGAGTGGAAGAGAAAATGGGTCTTGTGGATGAATTCAGTGCAGGGATGAAGAATGACAGAGGATGGCTCAGGTGGTGACGCTGAAGGCTGGGCAGAGTGGTTAACTGAGTTGTTGCAGCTGCAATGTGAATGGGGAGTATGGTTGAATGCATAATTCTTGACTGCAGTGGGTTACAAAAGCATTTGCAGGCATAGAGATGGGTGGTTGTGCTGCAGGTTATTGCAGGGAATGATGCTGTTGCAATTGAGCTGATATTGGATTGCGAAGGTTGGAAGTAATGTCGTTGCTGTGTCATATGAGTTACAGGGGGATATTGGAGCTGAAACAAGGTGGAACTGGTGATGGTCCATAGACATTGCAGATGGCTTTAATTTTGCAGAGATGGCTCAATGGAGATGTCGCAGGAAGTTGTGAAACTGCAATGGATTTGTTTAGATGAATGTTAGGATGTTAACATTGCAGGGTAGTGGCTCTAGAGATGCTATGGAAATGGAGATTGCAGGTATGCAAGGAAGTTCTGGCAGGCTAGCAGTTTGTGTTGTTGGGTTTAAGCTTCAAAGCTCTGAAATGGTGATATGAATGGAGGAAGAAGTCAGAGTTTGTGGATCTTTGATGAATGTCTTTCGCATTTGGTTGTTAAATGTGCTTTGCAGGATAGGGAAGAGCATGTTAGTGTTGTTGCTTTGAATTGAAAGGATATACCACTGGTGATAGTTGAGCCTGGCCTGTTGCAGTGATGGGTGTGTGAACTCAGGTGGTCTGGTACTGATGACAGAGATTACAGGGACTGAGGCTCAGATGTTTGAATGAATGGAATAGCAGTTGAGTTGAAGCTGAAGGATTTGAGGCATTGCAGGTTGTAGTGCAATTACAGCTGAGTTTTAGAAGTGACAGGGAAGTGTGCTGGCCATTATGGCTGGGATGAAATGACTAATGCATTATGATGGTGCAACACAAGATGGCCTGGCAAGATGGCAAAGGCCTTGGCCACTCAGCCCACTCAGCTGAGTAAGAAGATGATCCAGACCCTGACTCATCTGACTCGGTCGGTGATTGACCTGGTTCGACATAATGAGCTGACTCGTTGACCTGACCCGAGTTGACCCGTTGACCGGGTGGACTTTGCCGGTCACCGGAACCGATTTCCGGCCACTTCTCCGGCCGATTTCCGGCCACAATACCAGTTTTCCGACGACGACCTTTTGGACATATTTTCTACACGGGTTTATCTCTCTTATGGGCTTGGTGGATTTTCATCTAATGGACTTTGAAGATTTGACCTAATTTTGGAAGAAAGGAAAGCTATAAAAGAAGAATTCTATAACTTTTGAACATCATCTTATTCTTGGAACTTTGGAGAGCCGCTTTTGTTTACGCAACTAGGGTTTGCTTTTGTTCATCTTCTTCTTTATTCCATTTATATTTTTGGTGATGAACTCCATAGCTATGAGTAGCTAATTAATTCATTATTGGTTAAGGATGTAGTCCGATTTCTAAAACTTGTGTTTGCTTTATGTATTAGTTTTCTCTCTTGATTATCGTTCAATTCTCTACTGTTTTTATGATCACATGATTTAAGTATTGTGATAGGATTTTGATGTTTGATTAGTTAAGTGGCCAATTAATTGAACTTGCATCCTAGTCCATAGCTATTTTAGGGTTTTTCATCGAGCGATAACCTTGAATACAAGTAGCATGATATGTTTACGGTTTGTAGTGATACACTCTCGTAATCATATGTAGAGTTTGACCATTGTCCGAATTGTTATGTGCAACGCATGACAATTGCATTGATTAGCCTATTTCTGAAACTTAATGCTCCTAGGAATTGAACTTGATTAGCGCAAGGCGTTAGGTTATTCTTTAGGTAGAATTCACATACGCAGCCCTAATGTGTGTGTTGATAAACTTAGGAAATTTATAGATTATCTTGCTCTCTTGATTCTCTAGGCTTTTGATAACACAAGAGATTAAATCGTAATTCTAATCATATATGCAAGCACATGTCTAAGATTGAAGATGAATTCCTTGACCAATATCTTTCTCCATTGATTATTTTCTACAATTTACTTTGCTTTTAATTTACTTTTATTGCTTACATAAAATTCAGAAATCCCCCCAATTGGTTACTTAAAGAAATTGATTACATAATAACTACAATCGCCTCTCTGTGGATACGAACTCTTTCTTATCATATACTTTAGGAAAGTGAAATTATTTTTGACGCATACGACAGCGATCACTGATGTACTAAGAAAATATGTTAGAGCACTGCTTGGTTAAACCCACCAAGCGTTGGTATATGAAGTTTGGTTGTCAAGTTTAGTCCCAAAACTCAGTCGTTTGAGTTGTTTACTAAAGTCAACTTTGCTAGGTTAAACTTAGGACATATAAATGTTGAGGCAATATCTAGTTACTCAATGAAGAGATGAAGACATACTGAAGAGAAACGAAGACATCATCCTTCAGATTGATATTAATACCTTTTGACTTTTGACTTGTTCCATTTCTATCAACTTTTTACATTCGTATTCATTGAAAACATAACATGTGAAGTTTGATTACTTGGATTTAGTTATTTAGATGAGTTGATCGTTCATATGATCTAAGTATCAACGAAAGAATATACATTGGTTGTTTTTTCAACTTATTGTATCGAGATGTGTAGTATAGTTTACTATACTTTCGTTATTTGTACATAACATTAATATGACTCTTGTCATGGATTAGTATTGAGCATTCTAAAAACTAGATTTATGTATCTACTGCTGAATTTGAACTTTGGAATTGTGTTAGACAAACTCTTTTCTTTGACATTGTTTAAGTTTGTTTGACTATAATTAAGTTTCTACATAGATTCAAGCCCGATCCCAAGACTGGTCCTAGGCATGAACCTAGGCTCGTTATTTACGAAATCCATATATTAATTTTATATCTTTAAGATTTCGAAAGTTGGACAAGTATGAATGAAAAGTTCTCTGTCATGAAATACTCAACACGTATTTAAACCTAAAATATATCATTATTTATATAAATTCCTTTGATACCGAAGGCTAAAATCCTAATTAATATCGTGAGAAACATTTTCAAATCCAAATTTGGAATCGATATCCATGTGTTTTCTTTACCTAGAATTGTGAACATAACTAGTTTTATAATTTATCCAACTTCATGGATTTGCACTAGCTTATATTAAGTCGTATTAGAAGGATTTCTCATATATCCATTGGAAATAAATTCCTAGATTATATTACATCATTTGTGTGTGAATAATATCGAAAGAATATAAAGAATATCTTAAATTCAGAGTTGGTATTAATTGAATATCTTTGAGAATTTCGTAATTAGGATTTTTGGTTTCCAAACAAGCATTGGTCTTAACATTATAAATAGTAAATCTTGAATTTTACAAACTTATCCTTCTCACATTTTGTATAATGTTGTTGTTCACTCAACACATGACGAGTATGTTCGATTTTGTTATGGACTAAAGCGCTTATCTATTAAAGTCATATTTTGGGATAAAAAATCCCTAGTTTTACATTTGGTGGAAAGCTAGATTGTTATTTAGTTTTTGTTGATTATTACTTGTTAATTGAACTAAATCATGTAGTTGTCTTCTAGATAAGTTCTTGTTTATTATATGGTCCTTCTCTTCTGATATGATGTCATTCAAAACTTTAAAGATTGACTAATACGAATCTAAGTGATACTAGATCTTTGGGATATAACTATTGACTTTCCAACGTTAGTGTATATCATTCAATGAGACAAATCATTAGTGGAATCAAGTACATGCCATTAATATTGAATATTAAGAAGATTGAAGACTTGAAGTTATTTATATTTTTGGTCTTGGCATGATTATTTGTGTGACTTGGTTGTCTGGGAAAAACAAGTTGTATATCTTTGATAAACATAAAGTTTGTAGATATCGACAAGTTATTTTCTTTGCAAATCTAATTTCTGGATCAACACTGATTATCTCGATAATTAACATCTTGGTTGATCTTGATCAATGAGTATCAGATATATTATATATTGTTATCTTGGTATTCTAGTTTCAAACGGAAGATCCTTCACTCGAAATCCATCATATAATATGTTTGGCTGGATTTCAGTGGTTAAAAAATAGTTTGATTCTTTGTTATTTCTAGTATGTCCTAAAGAAATTGAGTTGAATAAGTATTTACAAAGGTTAAACAACACTTGGCAGTGGATTTTGTTAGGTGATTCACGTGTGTTCACCAGATTGGTTGTAGGCGCAAGGATACTAAGGAAACTAGGGGTATCCTTAGTATAAACTAGGGGTATCCTTAGTATCCAAATAAACTATATTTGGTCTCAACCACATGAAGTTGTTGGTAGTTAATTTTTGTAGTGGCTTAATTCTGAGAGTATTTAAAACTAGACTATGTCTCAGGGTTTCTATGCCATGCAGGTTTTATCTTTAATATGATCTTGTATGTCTTGTTTTTAGTTATTCCGTATTATAATTATCTTTGTTATAATTAAGTAAATTACACTCACACATTAATCAAATATCTTGGATCAACTCCATAATTTATACCTTGAGTGGTTTTATAGATTACATCCAAGATAGCCTTGTCAAGTTACTCTTTTGTCTTTGCCAAATTTGAGAAGATTATATAAGTTTTGTCTAATATCAGTTATTGATAAAAGATTTGGTGGTACGCTCGATACCCTCGTCTTTTCATGCCAATTCTTGAGATTGTTAGATCCTCTGTTTAAAAGCGAAGTTTTTCTCAACGTCTGTTTTGTTTCGTTCATAATTATCTAGATCAATCATACTTGTGTATAATCAGAAATATAACTTATGTTTGGTCTACCATAGTAGGCATTGAAAATCTGAAGTTGATATACCATAAATGTTGAAAGTAAACTTGTACCATGGCATATTAACATTTTATTTGAAACGATAGATACAAAGAAGATGAATTTGGATATTTATCTAAGTAATACTCCATTAACCCTCCAAGTTTGTGTCTTTGGATGACGTTCTATATAGTATCGATAGTAATCACCTTAAACTGTAGATTCTAGTCATAATTGGGTATGTTGTCTATATGTTTCACCGTTACCAGCTAACTAACGTGTGTCGAAATATTTGAGTTCAGAAAAGACCCCGCCGAGTAACCATCGTTAGAGCACTGCTCGGTCGAACTCACAAGTTTTGCTATCTCTAGCTTGTTGTCAATGTTAGATACATAAAACTATATTTTGATTTCTAATCTAATAAATTCAATTCTCGGACTAGGATAGAGTATGGTAGTTGAGCATTAGACATCACAGAATAACTCTCGGAGATTGAAGACTGAAGATCAAACAAATACATTTGGAGAACTTCACCGACAGAGAGGCATATGAAGACCGAACCATCATATTTAGTCATGGCATTTACCTTTCTATCTTAAGAGTCAATGTCTTATGATTTTAGTAGATTTAATATTACAAAGAAGAAATTTCGAGTCAATCTTGTCTTGATAAATCTCTCGAAATATGATTCAAGCAATGGATGTTCATAGATCCTTAACAATCTTCGTTAAGAACAATTTATTGTTCATGAACTATTTTTGTTTCAAGTTGATCATTTAAAAATTTCCCAAGCAATGATATTTATTATCTATGAAGAATGAGAATGAGAATGTTTAAAATTGTTTAAAGAGAGTTTTCAGATCTTACTGAAACTTCTAGACACAAGGTAGGTACGTTAACCCAGTACGAGTACCCTAAGGTTCAGAGTTCGTAAATGGGAGGGAGGTACGCATACCCATTACGCGTACCCCTGGGATATGAGTTCATGAATAGCTAAGGGTACACATACCCGATACGCGTATCCCAACAGCCTGAGTTCACGGACTGGTCTGCAGGTATGCGTACCCTTACGCATACCTACCCTATACAGAGCTATGCAGATGCTCATAAACTATTTTCAAAAATATATTTGGTATTACTACAACTCTTACGGACACTTATAAGAATACTATGTTCACTAAACCACTCTATGTTTGTGAATCATGGTTGAAGTCTTGAGTGTTAATGAACACGACTTATGCTTGAAAGTTCAAAAGGTGTATTTGCCAATATGAAAAATGAATGTACACGGAACCCTGGACCATAGTGTATATTCTTTCGCATAATTTCAAGGCGGACTTATCACATGCTTACATGACATCATAAAAAAAAAAAAGTCATCTAAACTGAGAAAGTGTTTGCTTGGATTTCAAGTTATCTTAGCTTGAATTCAAAGCTACCTAGAGCCTTGAAAATATATAAATTGAGAGACTCACGTAACATGATTTCTTACTCCCTAGCACTTTTGTATCCTAGTTGCTTGATAAAGTTATCCTCTAAAAACCTAGGTTTCCTCTAAGAAATATAATTAAGCTACTAATTAAATACTTCACTTAGGGAATTGTAAAGCGCAGTCTGACTATCTTTTTACCTGATAGTTCGGGTATCTGTTAGCAGTCAGTGAAAGCTATGACATAAAGGGCGTAGAGAGTGCTTGAAGATTTTGGATGTAAGCATTTCATACCACTTATACTCCTTAGCAGTGAGTGAAATTTGTGACTTAAAGGGCATAACGAATGGTTTGATTTTATAATCAAACAAGGCATATTCACCAACTTCGATCTGTAAAGATATTGTTCCAAAAGGGTATAATCATTGATTTTAATAAATTTAAAGTTGTGTAATCTGTTTTCCTAATTTGCAGTGAACAATTTTATCAGAATCAAATATAATCTTATCAAAGCTACAAAGATCATTCAATAAGTAGTTTCAATATTATCTAGTATCTCAAAATGACGAGGGTAATGAGTACACCACAGTCTTTTCGATATCAACCTATACAGACAAACCTTGTAAAATACTCCTGAAACAATAACGTCAAAATATTATTTTAATAAGATGTACTTGGTAATAATGGAGTTCTAAAATGAACTAACTATGGGATCATTACCAAGTTGATTAACGTACAAGTAATATTACTTAATTATAACTATAACAAAAATTATAATGCGGAAAATAAAGCAATCACACAACGCACAAGATTTTGTTAATGAGGAAAATTGATTGGCAAAAGACCTAGTATAGTTTTGAATACTTTCAAAATTAAGCCGCTACACAAATTGACTTCCGCAATTTCATATAGTTGAGAGCAAGTAAACACTCATTCGTTACTTAGTTCCTTCAGTATCCCTTGCGTCTACAACCAATCTAACCAACGCACGTGAATTCCAAGAAAAATTCCACTATCTTGAGTTGCTTCACTGCTGTGAAGACTTCTGCTTTCAATTCATCTGGATCGGAACCCAAAATAGCAAAGGACTAAATCTGTTTAGTAACCAACTCACTTATCGATCACCCAAATCAATTTTTAGATCTATGATAAAACAGATTGAATAATCTTTCGTTTATGTCAATAAACTCGTATGGTCTAAAGATCAAACCAAAATAATGATTATCAAAATAACCAATCTTGACGAAAAAGCTCTATCTAAGAAACTTAATGCAACTAAACAGTTTGTTCGACTTTTCTACAAGTCTTATATATATCAAGAAAAACAACTTGTGGATCCCAGATAATCAAGTATGCAAGAAGTAATACAAAGACCAGAACAAAAAAAAAGTGTTCAAGTCTTCAAAGTAACCACTCCAAATAGCTTGTCCCACTCTTGATCAACACATACATAACGAAGCCTGTTAACGTTGATTGATCAACAGTTCTATCCCACATATCTAGAATCATTAGATTCGCGATAGTAAATCTTCAAACAAACTTGAGTGCCCTTAAAAAACAAGTTTGATCTATCGAAGATAACGATACCGTTGGTTCTTAATCAAATAAAGCTAACATAAAAAATATGATTTAGTTCCCACCAACAATATTACTAAAAACTTCTTGATCCCAAAGAGGACTTAAATAAATGAAACACAAGATGTTTCACTTAATTAAATTACTTATATATCTTAACAAATTGGTTTCCAACACAATTTAAGTGATGAGTTCGTAAGAGTACAAGATTCCCTATTTATATAGTTATGACCAAGGCTTGTTTGGAAATAAGATCTACCAATTTCGAAAATCAAAATATGCAAAATATGTTTATTATGAAACCAGCAAATACAAATTGTATTTCAACTCATGAACTGATTTCTTTCATAGAATGACAACTAAGATTACCGAGCACATATTCATGTACTTGACTTATATAGCAACTAGAGATATGCAAAGCTCTGGGATTGGGTAAGCATATAATTCGATACGAAAATAGGTATTGAAAAATTGGTTTCCATGACTTGCCTTAAGTATCAAAGGAATATACTTGAAAAATAAGATATTAGAGTTTACAACATGTGCAATTACTATGTTGATGCTTATGAACATTCCCAATCCAATTCGTTTACATCTATATGTCTACAGAAACCCGAAGATAATAGACATGTCGAAAATATAAAAAAGAAAAATCAGATAGAGTCAGGATCGGCACAGGATCCTGGGATCGGTCTTGGATCCTCTTTTCGACTATGAAACAAGTTTCCCAAGTCTACTTCCTTAAACTATGTTTCTAAAATTGTTTTCAACTATAATTCCAAAGGTATAATGACCAAGTCATTGCTAAAATCATTGTAACAAACTTAACTTCGCATGTTATGTTTTCAATGAATAATGACTTAAAAGGACAAAAGAAGAAATGGAACAAGTCAAGTCTGTAGTTACTAACCTCGAACTGAAAGATAATGTCTTCGCCGTCTTTGATATTTCTTCAGATCTTCATGAGTAACTAGAACAAGTATCAATATTCTTATGTTCCTACGCTAACCTAACGAAGTTGACTTTAGTAATCAACTCAAGCGACTTCGAGTTTTGGAACTAAACTTGACAACCAAACTTGACATATCAACACTTGGTGGGTCCAACCTAGAAGGGTTATAACTATCTAGTTATACCAAATTGAATCAGCGAAATATCATTAGGCAGCCAAGAAAACCAATATATTGATGCACACAATAAACACACAAATCCCATTTCCTAACGATCAATAGTTAATTAAGGGTTTAACAAATCATACCTCAATGCCATTTAAATGTGGAAGAATACAAAAACCAAAATACATATGTAAATTTCAAATCTGAATCCAAATGATAAGAAGAAAAGAATCCAAGTTACTGAAATTTCTCAAACAAAAAAATCGGTTGCAGATCTCTAAATTGCGTAGGTAAAACTACTACTAGCTTCCTCTTCTCCAAGCTAAAGTGTTTTGTTCAACGAAGTAAGAAATAAGTTGGAAAATAAAAGAACATCACTCAATGAGAAGTTGCTTCTCACAAAAGTCAAAAGAAAAAAAATATTTATAGCGTGTTTGGATACCAAAAGTAGAAGTGCTTATGCTTCCCGAAGCACAAGTCAGAAGCAAGATATTTTTCCTTCACAAAAAAATTATTTTTTCTCTTCTAAAAGTCATTTTGAAATTGTACTCAAACTAACTCCCCGACTTTTCTGTTTCCGAAGTCATTTTCTAAACGGAGTGACATTCATTCATGTCTTTTTTTTCTCCAGAAAAAGAGGTAAAAATACCTCATTGCATATATTAATAGAAATGAACCTCAGAACTTTGAGGGTCATTTGCGGTTTCAAGATTTATATAGTTCCTGATATAGAGATGATGAAGAATCGCCGCTAATTCCTCTTCTTTCCATATATGTTTTATTGCATTTCTATTACAAAAAATGGCTATGTTTTTGCGTTCTCGATATTAAATCTTGAAGTTAACGAGAAAAGCCAAGACCTTGAAATTTATACAAGTGTTTGGACCAATATCAAAGTCTACACTAATATTATATCTATTTTTCCTTGCTTTTGCATATCTTCCCATCAGCAGCTGGAGAGTTGGACTCGAATCACTTTGAAAATAACATTGTGTCCACTCCATTCAGTTGCCCATTGGAAGGTCGCATCAGCTCATTTCTCTTCAAGCTCTTCTCTTGTGGTACAGTCTGCATAGGAACCCCTTCCTTGGACAGTTGAACCTACATAATCAATCAAAGTCAGTGCAATTCCAGAAGTGTTTAAAGGAAAGTTCATCGATAAGGCTATGGATATTCTTATGCTCATACATGTTATTTACTCATTTGGTTCCCTTTCTAGTATTTCTAGAGCTTCATCTTTCGAAGGATTATAATACAGAGTCTGCATTTCGTTATATAATTATTCAATCATGTTGTTATTCCGGAAAAAACAACTTTTTAATTTCTAGAAGTTGTTTTCAATACCATGCCAATTATTTATTTTTGACCTTTTGGCTTCCAAAATTTACTTGTTTTATATCCAAACATGCTGTAGAGATAGCCCTTGCTCTCCCCTTTGGAAGTGAAAAATGAAATCTAAATCAGTAAATCCGGGTTCTTCGACCCAACTCCCAAGATTTATCACGCGGTAAAGATAGAACCCTTAGCGCCTTATTTCTTTTTATTAGTTTTTTTGGAAACTCTTTTTGTGAGGAGGGATCCCATCACACTTCTATTATCACACTATCTCACACGTTTGACGTCTTTTTTGCGGATAAAAACCAAACCGTGATGGAATTGAAGCTAATATTTTGAGGATATGTTCCTCTTGTCATGTTCTACAAGCCTACCAAAAATGAACGCATTCCGAGAAGTATAACATCACCATCTACTACTTTGAAAATGAGCCGTTAAAAATCAACGGATTTGTGGCCGTCGAAATTAAGATCGGTAGATCGTGAGGTTTTATATTTCGGAATGAGTTCATTTTTGGTAGGTATGTTGAACTTGGTAAGAGGAACACATCCTCAAAATATAAGCTTCAACCCCATTGCGGTTTGATTTTTAACCTCAAAAAAAACGACCAACGTGTGAGATAGTGTGATAATAGAAGTGGGATGGGATCTTCTTGTTTTTGTTTTCGGAAACTTAAAAAATTATTCTACTACTTAATAGTCCTTACTGGTTTTGCGTTTCAAGTAATGTAAACATCAGATTTCCAGAACCACAATCATCATCTTTACAGTAGCAATGAAGAGATCCGCAGCATTAGCGTCGCTTCTTGAAAGCTACAAACAAAAGAAGAAGATACGATTAGCAACAAATGTGAAAGTCGCTGAAAGATCGAAGAAACAGAGCAATCTAGTCTCAAAACCAAAACAAAAGAAGTTGATTTCACTATCAGAGAAGTAAGATTCATTTACCCATTGCTATTTATGTGACATTTCGTTAATTTATTTATTTAGTACTGATTGTGGGTACTTGATTATATGATTTAGGTATGAATCCTTAATTGATTTCTTTGAAAGTATGGAAACTTCAATCAGATTATTCAGAATGAGACAAAGAATAACAAATTTTACTGACATAAAATCCAGTGTTGAATGTTTGAATAAAAGGTAAGAAGATTTCTGTCCTATATGTCCTTTGTATTGAACATTTCTAGGGTTTACTAAAAAGAAACTAATTTTCAGTGGTTCTGATTTTTAGGAGGTTTAGTTATGCAAATTTAGCTCAATTGAAGTACATATTACCGGAGAAGATTGTGTTAAAGAAGGTTATAATACAAAAAGACGAGCGGACAGAGTTTAAAGAGTATGACCTTAATATTAATCTGCAGAATCTTGAGCCTGGGAAGGGTTTTTCAAGTTTGAAAGAGGAGTTTCGATCCCGGCTAATGGATTTCTTGAAATCCCATCCCGAGGTATACTTCTGTTTATTTTTATTCTTGGCTATGTGATCCGGCTTCTTAATTTTGTTTTGATCAGTATACAGTGACTTGGTTCTATTCTTCTATTGATCTATTGTCATCATGTGAAGTTACTAATGAGTAAATTCATAATCTTGTGTTGATGAAAGTTTGGTCGGGTCAGTAAAAATAGACCTGCACTTCAATAAGATATGCCTATTACAACTTGGGTTGGCGATTTTCAAATGTCCACTAAGTTTTATCGTAGCTGAGTTTTTTGTTTAGAACATAATGTAGATTGTTTATGTAGTAGTGGAGATTTGTTTTATAGGTAAAGCTATTTGTCAAGTAGGATCCTGTAAAACATAGGATGGACAATTTTCAGGAGGCTATCCTTACTAGTCTTTGTTTCTACATTCTGCGTCGCTAAAATGATGTTCCTTTGATCAGGGTGAAGATGTTCCAGAGGGTTTACTGCCAGAACCGTTTAACGGAACTAAGCAAGTTAGCATGAATGAAGCTGCCGATCTCCCTCGGCAAAATCCAGTTTTGGCCTCTCGCATATCTCCTCCCCCTCAGCACAATCTAGTTGCAGTCTCTCACATACCTTCTTCTTTCCAGAGGCGATTTTCTTCCAAGGATTCAATCTGTGGAGCAGAAAAAATGAACCTACGAGGAACCGTTCCTCTAGGACCTGTCACATCTGATTTTTCAATACCTAAGAGCGTCTGTATACATCAACATGATGATTCAGCAACAAACATGTTTCTTACACGTCCACCCGCGAACAAGTCGTTATTGTTCAGTACTCCTGTGAAGAATGGGAGCCGTCTTGCAGCTTGCGTTGATGTCATCGAGGGGATGAAACCCAAGGAGAATGAAGATTGCTTTTCAAAACATGTTGATGTCGCTGAGGATGTTCCTGTTGAAGTTACTCAAGCAAGGTTGATGCCTGTCACGCCTGATTTGTCAATGCGTAAGAGAGCCCCTATACATCAAAAGGATGATTCAGATTCAGTTAATTCACCGAGCAAGTTACTCAGGCGTCCACCCACAAACAGGTCATTATTTTTTAGTACTCCAATGGAACCCGAGGAATATAAAAATTCCTTCTCAAAACATGTTGCTGTAGTCGAGGGGACTCCTGCTAAAGTTATTTCTACTCCATCGAGGTTGATGCCTGGCACGCCTGATTTGTCAATGCGTAAGACAGACACTACACATCAATATGATGATTCAGTTGATTCAGTAAGGCTTAGGCGTGCACCCACGAACAGGTCGTTGTTTTTTGGTACTCTAATGAAACCCGAGGAAAATGATAATTCCTTATCAAAACATGTTGATGCCATCAAGGGGGCTACTGCTAAAGTTATTTCTACTTCATCGAGGTTGATGCCCGGCACGCCTGATTTATCAAAGCATAAGGCATCCACTATACATAAATATGATGGTTCAATTGACAAGTTACACAGGTGTCCGAGAAGGTCGTTATTGTTTAGTTCAACTGTGAAGAATACAAAAGCTAAGGAAAAATCAAATGAGGGGAGATCTTCATTTTATCTGAATAATCTACTTGGAGCAGAGCTTGTGCAATCGGTAAATCACCACATTAACTTGATAGGAATCATTACAAGAGGAATCTTTTTAAAGTCTTATCTTGCTTTTAAAACAGGAACAGCCTAAATATTGAGTATTTGAAGTCAATGTTTTGTTGTAATCCCAATGTGTTATTAATTAAGTTTGTTATTTTCAGATAAGAGAGAATGAGACAATTTCCCGTGCAAAGTTCAGGAAAAGGATGATTGCATGCCTTCCAAAAGTGTTCGACATGATCCATTTCATGTTTCAGTCAATTAAGCATAGTGTTACTACAACAGAGGAGGTTATACGAAAGATCACTGCAAATCCTTTTTATATAACTGATAGAAGTGAGACCCTTGATGCTTATCAACTATTATCACAATCTGAATTTCAGAAGCTTGATCTAACTTCAATCTTTTTCTAATTGTTGTTTTCAGAAGAAATTGAAGCACAGCTGACACTTTTAAAAGAACTACTTCCAGATTGGATTTCTGAGGTGGTGGTATCTAGCGGTGATACTCTCTTACGGTAAGCTTCGGCATGGTACCATGATGTGTAAAGCCATTTGAAATGCTGATTGATACTTACTGCAGTCTATTTTCATTTGCATCTAACTTTCGTCCAGTGTTTGACCTTCTATACATTTTTTATGTGATTCTGTTGCAGCATCAATAAGATGAGAAGTACTGACGAATTGCGAAGAAGACTTGCCCAAGCTGTCTAAGACTGTTAAGATTTTTTTGGAAACTCTTCTAATAGCTGTTTCAGTCATTTATGGATAAATTTTACTGGCAGTAGCTCACACCTTTCTTCTTTCTGTGATGGATAGCAATTCATTTTTGTTTATTTTCTATGTTGCTTCCGTTGTTAACATAGTTTGCATGGAAAGCAGCAACCTTTTAAGAACATGCTTTCAAGTCTGTACATGTTACTAACCCTGACACAGCTTAACCTAATCTAATACAAAGTTGATTTTCCTTTAGTTCAATTCGCAATCCAGCGTCTTTTCTTTCTGGATTTTTTTTTTTTTTTTTTTTTTTTTTAATTTCTTTCCCCTTTTTGTTGTCCTCAAGAAAGCTATGGAAATCAGAGATTTGCATGCAGTCCGGACTCCGGAGTATTAGAATATCATTCGGACACTGAATTATGATATTCATGTAGCTTACTAAACATTCTTCAAGAAAGCTTAATTTGCTTGTTTCTTTTTCTGGTCGGTAGGTTAAGCTCTCCAAATACGCAGACTGTTTCCAATCTTTTGAACTCCACTGACTTCCTATTTGATTGTTGTGAACTAGCATACTACTCAAATGTCAAGGAAATTTGAGTTAGGTAGTGGACTAATGGTAGAAAAGCATCAAGGATAATGATAAAGCTGCTTAAAATACGAAAAATAAACATCAAGGATTCTTACCTAGGAGCACCCCTATTCATAGACAGGTCAAAATAAAAAACCTTCGACAACATTGTACAAAAACTGGAAACCAGGACACAAGGATGGTGGGGACAATGGTAACTCAGCCTAGCAGATTACAGTCTTAATCAAATCTGTTCTCTCAGGCCTTCCTATCTACCAGATGGGTTGCTTTGTATTGCCAAAGAAAATTACACATAGGCTCAATGCAATACAATGTGATTACTGGTGGGGGAAGGAAAAAAAACAAAGGTTTTTATTTGAAAGGATGGGATTTTCTTTGCAAAATGATTAGTCAGGGCCTAGGTTTTAAAGAGGCACATAAAATGAATAAAGCCCGATTGCTAAACTGGCTTGGAGGTTAATAACCCAACCTAAAGCACCGTGGTGCTCCATTTTACGGGATAAATACTTCCGTAATATCTCTGTTTTCCACGTTAAAAAACATTACAACGAGTCATGGATATGAAAATGCATTCTACCTGGTGTTTCACTTGTTCATAAATACAGTTGTTGGGAGGTAGGTGACGGATGTATGATCAATATCTGGTATGATAATTGGATTCCAGGCATTACAGGTAATCTTGTAGCATATTGTGCAAACAGACACAACTCTCTAACACTTGTTGTTGAGCTTATAAACTCGGAAACAAAGAAGTGGTACTCCGAGAAAGTTAGAAATAACTTTCCCCAAAATATTTCTGATATGATTCTATGAATTAGAATTTTTGCTAATAATGATGGCATGTTACATACATATAGGTTGAGATGGATGTTAACTACAAATGGGGAATTCACTGTGAAATCGATGTATGAGAAATTGCTTAATCCAAATGAGATCATAAACAATGCTATAGATAACAACTCCTCACAGGTTGCTAAATTATGGAAGTCTTTCTAGAACTTGAAAGTTTCTCAAAGAATCAAAATTTTTGTATGGAAATGTTTGCATGATGCATTACCAGTTAGGAAGAAACTAGGACAACACATGAATGATGTAGAATTGAAGTGTATTTTCTGCAATAACCCCTATGAATCCATTAAACATCTGTTCTTTGAATGCACTTATGTAAAATATGTTTGGATGCTTCCTCCCATTCTTTGGTATGAACTTTAATCTCCACTATGAGTCTCCCTTTCTCGGGTATATATTCTAGTTGGATAGCGAGGCTCGGGTGATGATGATTGATTATGGAGGTAATGGCGACAAAGCGTTGGTTTATTTGGAAGGAAAGATATTTGAGGATCTTCCAAAATAAATCTAACACTAGTTTCTGAGACCTCCTTCGCTATCCAACAACATCTAAACTACTGGTCTCTACCTACAAATACTCTACAAAACTTAGATATTGATGGTACTTATAGGAGTAATAATGCACAAGATACTGATATACATTCAAAAGATAATCAGAAATGGGAAGCACCCCAAAAGGATCAATTCAAACTAATTTTTGATGCTTCATGGTTAGACATTAGCGTAAATGCAGGCTATGGACTAATTCTTCGTAATGATTCAGGTACATCTGTCTCAGATAGATCTGGGACAATCCTTGGAGCCAGTGCTGAAGAGGAAGAAACTTTAACTCTCTTGGAAGTAGCAAAGTGGGCAAAATCCATGAACTTTCGAGACTTCTGGATTGAAGTGGATTGCCAGAGAATTATCAGTTTTGCCACAGGAAGTAGTAACACAGTTCAATGGAGGAATCATGCAACTATCAATGAAGTCATAAGAATTCTAAAGACATGTTCTAATTTTTGGGGTTTCTTATTCAAGCATAGGAAAGGTAATCAAGTAGCAGATAGGTTGGCAAATGAGGCAAGGAAACATGGTTCTCATAAGCAACAATGGATCTCAATGTCATGCTATCTTTTTTCTTTACTTGTTTTAGATAGCCAGTCTCTACTTTCAAATGTTGTTTTTCTTCAAAACTCTGAGGAACGGGTACTGTTGGGGGATCCCCATATTTCAGGACATGCAACTGAAATAAGGACAACTAACAGAGATGTTACCTCTGTGTAATTCTCCTTTCAGTTTTTTATAAGATGTTTAACTTTCAAAAAAAAAAATGGTAGAAAAGTAAAGGTAATAGATCGCATAATCGAAACACGGTGTTATGAAGGTGCAAATTTGGACAAGCAAAGCATACTTAATTTGTTCTTTTTTCTAGCAAGAGAACTAACTACTAAGACAAGCTCAAGAAGTAAATCACAAAAACGGAAAAACATAATCATTTTATATATCCAAAGTGCTTTCAGAGCATTGTATTCATTAGACAAATGTTAGCCATTTAGGGTAGCTTGTCATATGAGTTTTACCTTTTAAAGTTGACATAAAATGTGCCAGTGTTTTTGTTTTGTAGAATATATCAAATAGTCCTAGTATTAGAATAAATATGTCCACTTGGTCCTGTTGACTTAGTCCAATTGCTCTAGGGTCCTTTTTAAAAATATATTTATAGTTTGGTCCTAAAAATTATTACTTGGTCCTAAGGTGGACACTACCCCCGCGGAATGATGTCATCAATGAGTCATCGTTTTTTAAAAACTGTCAGAAATACCCTCCTTTCTCTATTTTTTTTTCTCTTCATTCATAAAAATAAATAAAAAGCTTAAAAATGAAATATCTTTTGCACCATAAATCAAAAGAAATAAATTTTATATTCGGAAAGCTCTCATTGAGATCTATCCAATGAGAACCATTGTTACTATATTTCGAAGCTTTTAATTTTTACATTATCCTTTAGCTAAAAATGAACAATCATACAAGTTCATTCAACAAAATGGACTACTTGAATGAACTACCATATTATCTAGTTCATTCTACAAGTGAACTGCTTGAATGAACTACATAAGAGTTCTATTTGTTAATGAACTACTTGAATGAACTACCGTATTATCTAGTTCATTCTACAAGTGAACTGGCTGAATGAACTACATATGAGTTCATTCAACAAAATAAACTCTGAGGATGAACTAACATACGAGTTCATTCTACAAATAAACTATCATATGAGTCCATTCTATAAAATGAACTATTGCAATGAACAACTATTACGAGTTCATTCATCCATATCAAATACCATTATGAGTTCATTCTACAATATGAACACCTATCACGAGTTCATTATGCAATATGAACTACCATTTATGAGTTCATTTTACAATATGAACTACCATAGTTAACACATATTACGAGTCATTCTATAATATGAACTACCATAATTAACTATCATTACGAGTTCATATTACAAAACGTATTACCATTCCTACAATATGAACACCTACCATATACGAGTTCATTCTACAAAATGAATTGTTAGAATTAGAATAAACTACCATACTCTAGAATAGTGTTCATTCTTGGATATGAACTACCATTATACCGAAAAAATTAAAATTTTGAAACATAGTACAATGGATACTCGTTGTGTAGATCTCGTCGAGACCTTTCCGAATACATAAAATTTATTAATTTTTTACTTATATTATGAGAGACGTTTAATTTTTAATTTTTAAGTTTGTTTGTTAATATTAGACTAGGATCTGGTTTGATAAACCTCCTAATATTATTGAGAGTCTTTTGTTAGCAGAAAATGTATCTGTTTTAAGTTAATAAATCATCAGGATTCTAAATCTAATCCAACATGATAAAAACTATTTGTAATTTTCATTAATTCCAATATATTTCATTTCCTATTAAAAAAAGAAATTAATAAATCATCACATCTTAAGCAAAAAAAAAAAAAAAAAAAAAAAAAAAAAAAAAACTAGAAACAAATTACTAAAAAATAAAATAAAGAAGAGATAAAAAAATAAAGAAGTAGTTAGTATGTACAACTATACATTCACGTGAAGTGAGAGAAAATAAGAGAGAGAGAAAAGGGAAAAAGAGTACTTTAAATATCTTGATATGTTTAAATAAATAAGGACCAAACTAAACTCCCCTTTTGTTGATGGACCAAACTAACTTGGAACCAACTAAAATAGGGAAAAAAAATTGAAATTTCCCCTTTTGTTTTATTTTTCTTAGAGTGGAAAGGTCAACGTGTGAAGAACGCGACCAAGTGGAGTAGTCTATTGCCGGGATAATGACTATTGCTATATGAGCAATGGTTTTTTAATGTCCTTCTTCATCAACGGAACAAGTTAGGGATGAGTTCAATGGCAAGTTTACTTGGAAAACCTTTGATGATGGATGAATGCACCAAGTAGAAACTAGGCTCTCTTATGCTCGAATATGTGTTAAAATCAATTTTGGTTTCTCATTCCCTGAGTCCAAGTTTGTGCAACCCTCTAAACCGGGGTGCACGTTCCAGTCACTCTCATCAGAGGATTTTTTCCCCCGGAAACCAGTTTAGGTATTTTATTTCCATATAAGAAATACTTTTCATCAAAACACTAATTTCCATACAATAATAATAAGAATATACAATAATAAATCTTTGTTTATATTCTCAAAACGATTATTACATTTCAAATTAAAAAAAAACGATGATCAGATTGAGTTCATCTTTATGATGTTTAAAATTTAATGTTGCGATGTATGTTATTATGGACATGATTAATTTTATGATAAACAAACGAACATGATCCATTTGGTTCTTGTGCGATTCCCAATTATTTTGGGTGATGATTTATCTTTGTTTTTGTCATGAATGAACTTTTGTAGTGAAAATTACAAAATTTTCTTGAAATAAATTGAAGGAGGTAGTCGATGATATTATTTATCTACATCTGTTTCATATATCTATAAGGCATAAGTAATGAAGGATTTCGGAAGAACCGCATAAGTGATCCTTGTGCTTAATCCGTAGCAAAGTTTTTGAGTAGATTATATACCAAGTAGGAAATGAACTCTGTAACAATCAAATATTATATTGAGTTGCAAGATACCAACTAAGCAAGAAATGTTGTATCAGAGATAAATCAGACACAATTAAGATTTGTTGAATCAAATGTTGACCATTCACTGATTTTATGAGAATCCATTAAGTTTTCATGTGTAGTAGCCAGTATTTGAATAGATTAAGATGCTTAAAATATAAATGTCTCTTCGATAATCGACAATTTTGTAACTTCAATTTTTTAAATAGTTTTTATGCTTGAATTAATTTTGATAGGGATTTGTTGCTCTTCAAGATGAATATATCATTCACTTTCTCTACTTCACCCTATGTTCCTAGCTTGATTCTGTTATATTTTTGAATCTGGTTCCTAACTTGATTGATCCTTGGTATAAAAACACATATTAAGATTAATCAGGAAGAATGATAAGAACCGAAATTCATTTAAAAAATCCGAAATCACCTAACATATCATGATCATGAAAGCAACTAATAAACAAATTTGGTGAATTTATCAATCAATTAGCTTTAGTGACAACGGATATAACATAACCAGTTGTTTTCGCATATTTTCGATGCAATTTTTAGAATAAAAAAATTGAAGAAAAAACTAATAATACAAAACCAGTTGTTTTTATTTAGCCCAATGAGAATGGCCGGAACGTACGCCCCGGTTTTTTAGGGGTACACAAATTTGGACTCTTCATTCCCTAATGAAAAGGGGAAGAGTAAGAAATACGCCACCAACTTTTTGTTTAAGGAACCCATGGATTATTTCTTGCTTGAACTTCAATCAAAGATTAAAGCAGGCAAGAAATATCCTTGCTAATCTCAAACTGAGATTCTTGATTGATTAGCGTACAACCTGCTAATACTTTTAGTTATAAAGATAAATCAATATACCGAGGAAAATAAAAGTAACACAAGACACCAGAAATTTTGTTAACGGGGAAAACTGCAGAGTAGAACATCCGAATACCTCACCCAGTTTGAACGTACACGGCAGTAAGCCGCTACAAACAGTAGCCTATTATATCACTTTGGTTTGAAATGTAGTTAAGATATAACAGACTCTCAAAGCTACTCTGTTTCAGTTGGGCCATACGTCTCTTGATTCTCGCATGAATCTACACACTTGATTACCGTAGCTGAAGTCCATTACATACGTAGAAGTTGGTCCATAGTCCACAGTGAAGACTAGCTCTACCCTGCCTCAAATAGGACGCCTAGTGATTTTGTTTCTGATTCAAGATCAAGGAGACAAAAATCGATTCCCTGAGCAAGACTAGGGTTTATTCTGTTCAAAAGTTACCTAACCAAATATATACACAAGAATATCAATTCAGAATCAAATCTAAGATAAATTCTTGTGCAAAACTTACAAACATGATTTCAACTGATAGGAGTTATACTCAATCATGTTTTAATTTTTCTGTCAAATCTGGATTTGATTAGTAATTCGTAAATGACCTTATATCAGAAGAAAAGAACCTTAGAATAGACAAGAGTTACAAACATAACAAATACAGATATATGTTAAGAAGCTATCTTTTGTTTAAAGATTGTACTTAGGTGCTTCACAAATTCCAAGCGAAGTTTTTGAAAATCGCACCTTAGATCTCACAGTCCTTAAGTATTGGAGGAAAAACTTTGCAACAACATATACAAGCGTGTAGGGATTGAGTTTTCAGTATTGGTAACGTTTCCAATTTATACTAATCGATCAAGTATGGGTTTCTTAAGATGTAAGATGAAAGAAATGAATTTCTTGCAACCCAAGTTAATTATCGATTGCTAAACCTAAGTCATATACTAAAATATAAAAGTTTGTTTCTTTAGTTAGTGATAGACTTGCAATGAGGTTCTTTCTATAATATGAAGTTGTATACAATTGTTAGCTCAAGTAAATTCTATGAAAAGAATTACTAATAAAGATAACTTCTAACTATCAATAGAAAAAGAACTAGACTTTCAAACTAAGGAATTATCTAAGAAATAGCAATTTGTAAGCGTGTGGAAAATTCACCTTGAAGATCAAAGAAGAATTAAGCCTGTTAGAGCATCGCTCATTCGAACCCACCAAGCGTGGTATGTCAAGTCTGGTTGTCAAGTTAAGTTATCAAGTTTAGTTCCAAAAGCCCGAGTCTCTTGATATGATTACTAAATTCAACTTCATTAGGTTAAACTAGGAACATAAAAATGTCGATACTTTCTCTGGTTACTCACCTGAAGACGTATCCGAAACAACGAAGACATCATCCTCCAGTTCGAGGTTAGTAATTATAAACTTGACTTGCTTCATTTTTTCTTTCGACTAGGTATTTATTAAGAACATAACATATGAACTAAAGTTTGTTTAAAATGACTTTAGTATTGGTGACTTGGTCATTATACCATAATCAAAATGTCAAAGAATGATATACTCGTTAGTTCTACAATTTGAGTATATAGAGTTACCAAGTACTTCTACATAAAGTGAAAATGCGGGGTCTAACAACCACACCCAACAATTCGTTTGGCAATATGAGAGGACTTACTCCAATACACTTTCTCGAGAATCAACTAGACAGTCAGACTCAATCTAGAGTAAAGTATATCAAAGAGTTTAATATCTCTGTTTCACAATGTAATCAGCAAATCAAACGAGATAGAAATCCATGCCCGATTATTATGTGAAAAACTGCAAAGACCAATGTTCAAGTGATAAATCAACCAAAGGTTGGATATTCTAATTGATTGATCTAAACACATGCAATTACTTGATTCCCTTAGACTTGATCTCACCCTTGATTCCCACCCACAACCAAGAGTTGCTACGACCCAAAGTCGAAGACTTGATAAACAAATCTGTCTCACACAGAAAAGTCTATAGATTGAATGAATCTATCTCCCACAGAAATACCCAAGAGTTTGTTCCGTCTTTTGATAAATCAAAGTGAACCGGAACCAATTGATAAATAGGACTTATATTCAGAAGAACAACCTAGTATTATCAATCACCTCACAATAATATTAATCGACTAGCGAAACAAGATATTGTGGAATCACAAACGATGAGACGAAGATGTTTGTGATTACTTTTATCTTGCCTATCGGAGAAATTAATCTCGAGTCAATTATTTCAATTGTACTCAATACGATATAATCGGGCAAGATCAGAACACAAAACTACAAAGAAAATAGTTGGGTATGGCTTCACAATCCCAATGAAGTCTTTGAAGTCGTTAGCCTACAAGGTCTCGATAGAAACCTAAGGTTAAAGGAGAATCGACTCTAGTTTATGTAACTAGTAACACACAGGAGGTGTGGGGATTAGTTTTCCCAGTTGCTAGAGTTCTGCTTTATATAGTTTTCAAATCAGGGTTTGCAATCCAAGTTACCTTGGTAACAAAGCATTCAATATTCACCGTTAGATGAAAAACCTGATTCAACCAAGCTAATATCTTTCAACCGTTAGATCGAACTTAGCTTGTCACACACAAATGAAATGTACCCTCATTTGGGTTTATGTAACCGTACCCAAACGTGTACACAATGTTGGTTCACAAATAGTTAATTGAGGTTAGCCATATGATTACTCTCATATCAACCTTATTCATCTTAACCATAACTAGTTCAAATGACTCAAATGAAACTAGTTAAAGAGTTGTTCAATTGCTATATTCTCATAGAATTATACAAGAAAACAATTGAAGAAAAATAGGTTTGATTCACTCGAATCAATCATGAACATTATATCCACGGTTTGCAAAGATATCATTGAAACTTTCTTAGAGGATGACAATAGCCGTTTTCACACACTATTAGCATCAAAGTAATTTTCAAGTTATTGAAATAATCATAACGAAACATTCCAAGACAACACCAAATGATTGCTTCAAAAAAAAAAAAAAAACAACACCAAATGATTGTATCATACAAACCATGTAAGATGTTACTCGGCAATTTTCACATGATATAAGATGTACTTGGTCGAAGCGAAAGCTTGCCCACACATATTTCAAGAAATATGTAAGCGAGATAAACTCAGCTCGAAATCTCAAATGTGTATATAGAAAACTATATTGTAATACGACTTATGTCTCAATATAGGAGATATAGTAGAAATAGACTTTCCAAGTGATAGATGAGTTTAAGTCTCCACATACCTTTTGTCGATGAAGTTCCACAAGCTCCCCTTAGTAGTTCTTCGTCTTCAAATGATGAACGCCGTGAAGTCTAAGCTCAACTACACAATCTATGTCCTAGTATGAGACATCTATAAATAGGCTAGAAATCAAGACTTATAGTTTTGATCACTAATATTGACAAACATGCTTGAGATAGAAACGCATGCGAGTTCGACCGAGCAGTGCTCTAACAATCTCCCCCATTGTCAATTTTAGTGACAAAACTATCAATACATATGGATTACAAAATAAATAAAAATTTGTAGCTTCTCATCCAAATGCTTGATCTCCTTGGCATCTTCAACACGACTCGAAAACTTCGTCACTTCCAAGTACTCCATGATTCTAGACGTGTTCAACTCAGCATCATAGTAGTTGAAGATCCGTAGCGATAACAATGAGAAAACAAATGCTCTCAATCATTGTTATACATCGTCATATTATTATTATACAACATCAAAGTTCAATTGTATCACAACTTTGACAACAATACTATGGTGATATGTATCACTCCCCCTTAGTCAATACTTCATCTCAACATGAAAACCACTCCCCCTTACATAATGATCCGTAAACCATATGTATTTGTAGTATGATTCTACACATTAATTCTCCCCCTTTTGTCAATATAAATTGGCAAAGGTACGAAAACTAGTGGGATCCTAATGAAATTTTCATAGAGATACTTCATGACCAAAAGAGAATAACATACCAAATTATTTAGATGCAATCATAAAGCCGAAGCTAAATGCATTCATCAAGGAGTTTATAAAGATACAAGATAACCCCTATAATATTCCACAGCCGCACTCCCCATAAAGATTTGGCAATTAAGCACATGTTCAATTAAGAACTCTCCCCCATAATATGTCATTCCCGAAAGAACAACATAGGCGACCTTGCTTTTACAAGAAAAAAAGGATTTCTTTGAATATAACCAAATCACATGAAAACATTGATTTGAATCCCAAAATCTCAATTGAATCAACCACAAAAATGATCAATTCAATTGGTCATGCTCGACATAAGAGAACTTACGGAGCAACACAGTATGTGCACAAAATGTGGATCGGAGATCGACCAATACTGCGGAATACACAAGGATTCATTCTATTTTCCATCACTATTTGCACAATGACACATAATAGACATAATCCTTGTAAACAAAAGTTCACCATTTCTTCCATCAAAAATGACATAAAAGGAATTAACTTTTGTTAGTCATGACATATCCAATAATGGTTAAGTGTTCTAAACTCTTATTTCAATCATTGAAACTTTCTTAGAGGATGACAATAGCCGTTTTCACACACTATTAGCATCAAAGCAATTTTCAAGTTATTCAACTCCCCTTAGTAGTTCTTCGTCTTCAAATGATGAACGACGTGAAGTCTAAGCTCAACTACACAATCTATGTCCTAGTCCGAGACATCTATAAATAGGATAGAAATCAAAACTTATAGTTTTGATCACTAACATTGACAAACATGCTTGAGATTGCAACGCATGCGAGTTCGACCGAGCAATGCTCTAACATACAGATTTCGTGTTATCGACATTACACTAATTGGTAATTCGTTATTATTTAATGTTTGAACTTTCAGATGAATCCATACCTTGGAATTATGTTTAAGTACATAGTTTAACGGAGTAGATTTGCGAAACTTGTTTCGTAGTTAAAAAAGTTGATTCAAGGATCTATTCTAAGGACCGATCCTTAATAAGTATCTTTTTTTACGAACCAATCCCATGTAAGGATCTCAATTATGAACTCCTAAGGATCTAAGTTTGGACCGATCCACAGAAAGGATCTAAGTCAGGAGTGATCCTTATATGTATGACCGAAACTTACATTTTCGATATGTTTACTATCTTATGTTTTCTGTAGACATCGAGATGCAGTTGGGTTAGAGATGAAATGTTCACATAGTGTCTACATAGTGATTTGAATATGTGTTAAACTATAATATCTCAATGTTCAAGTATTTTCCTTTGATACTCATGGCATGATCCTGAAACTGATTTTTCAATATCCTTTAGAAATCGAAAATATATGCTTACCATATCCCAGAGGTTTGCATATCTCTGGTAACTATATTAGTAAAGTACATGGATGTGTGCTACCTAATATTGGTTGTAAAATGACATCGGTTTAATAGTTCGAATATAGTTGGTATTTATCAAATTCGGAAATAAATATTCATTGCATATCTTAAAGATTTTTGAAATTTTGTCTTCCAACCAAGTCTTGGTCATAACACTATAAATAATGAAGTTTGTATTCTTACAAACTCATCCCTTGACAAACATCTAAATTGAACGTGTGGGAGGCCAACTTGTTAAGAGATAGAGTAACCTATTGCCTTCATTTAAAATCTTCTTTGGGATTAAGAAGATTTTAGTAGCACCATCTGTGGGTAGCTAAATCGTACTATTATTTTAATTTTCGATTAAGAACTAATGATTCAAGATATGTGAATAAAACTTTTGATCAATCAACGTTAACAGACGATGTTCTGTTGTGTGTTGATCATTAGTAGGAATTGAATTGTTTGTGGAGCGGTTACTTTTAAGACTGACGATTGAAGACTTAAAAAATTTTCCTTTTGGTTTATGATCTTTGTGATTCTTATTGCACATTTGATTTTGTCGGATCCAAACAAGTAGTTTATCTTGATAGACCTAAAACTTTTTTTAAAGATCGAACAAACTGTCTAGTGCTTCTCGTTATAAAGTTGCTTGGATAGAGATTGCTCACGGTGATAGATTATTTTAAAAAAAAAAATTGTCTTGATTTAATCTCTGACCAAATGATCTTATATTGAATAAATGGTAGATAGTCCTTTACTCTAGTTTATCTCTGATCATTGCCCATTTGGAAGATTGACAAGTGAGTTGGTTCTTTGAAACAAATTTAGTCCTTCGCTATTTCGAGTGACGATCCAAAGGAATTGATAGCGGAAGTCTTCACAGCGGTGAAATAACTCAAGATAATCAACTCTGTTTTGGTGGATTGGTTGAAGGCGTAATAATACTGAAAGAATTGAGTAACGAAGGATATTTATTTGGTCTCAACTATATGAATTTGCGGTAGTCAATTTTTATAGCGGCTTAATTATGAGAGTATTCAAAACTGGACTAGGTCCCAAGGGTTTTCTCTCATGCAATTTTTCTCGTTAACAAAATCTTGTGTATTGTGTGATTTAATTTACTTCCACATTATATTATTTATTTTTATAATTAAGTAAATACACTTGTACCTTAATCCACTTGGTATGACCCCATAGTTAGTTTGGTCACGAACTTTAACTATATACCAAGTTACACCTTGTTGAAATAATTTTTTGGCAGTTATTATTTTTGTAAGATTATTCAAGGTGTATCTGTATAGGTTGATATCGAAAATATTTTGGTGTGCTCGGTACCCTCTTCATGTCAGAAGTCAAATCCAGTAGAGTATTGCGTTGTCCCATTAATCTTTTAGGTACCTTAACTCAAGGAATTGAGTCCGTGAACTCATAAGAAAGAAAATATGATTCATAATCTTTGTAGGCTCGGGAACTCAATTGTAGGAAGGCTACAGGAACATTCACGCCTTGTTGGGTTCGTGAACTTAAATACTTAGGTTCACGAACTCAAATGCAAAAGGCTACAAACACAAAATTTCATTAAGGTTCGCTATAACAATCACCATGGTTAATTGTTAGGTGATTTTAATGTTATTACTTCAACATATGAAATTTTTTTGGTGGTAGAGCTTATAATAGAAGATCTATGTTGGATTTTAATATTTATCTGGATAATTGTGAACCTTTGCAAGCACCAAGAACTGGTTTATAACATATTGGGTCAAATTGTCAGCATGGTGATAGAAGAATTCTTTGTAATCTTGATAAGGCAATGTTCAATCAATTATGGTTCTAAAAATATGAAGATTGGGGGTATAAAGTTGGTTTGGGAGTTGCTTTAGGCCATGCTACTCTTCTTGGTGGTTGTGCTAGCATTCTTAAACCAAAAAATGTTCCTCAAAAGTTTCAGAAGATGTGGTTAACTCAGCTAAATTTTATGGAAGTAGTTCAAAATTGTTGGTCTGAGCACATAGAAGGTGATCCTGCTTTTGTGTTCCAAACTAAATTGAAAAGATTGAAAAAGACACTAAAAGTTTGGAACTGGAATGTGTTTGGTGTTCAAATTAAAGAGGTTGAGGCAAAAGTTCAAGGAGCTATGATTAACTATGATAACAATCCATTTGATGTAGAGGCTTTTGATAAGCTGGTTGAAGCTCAGAGTATCAATGGTTATAGAAAAGTGCAATTGAGCACTTTGAAAAAACAAAAATCAAGGATCAAATAGCTTAAGGAAGGAGCTGCTAATACTGTTTTTTTTTCCATTCCAATCTCAAAATAACGTAAGCAAGGAATTTCGTAAGTGAGTTGGTAGATAGTAATCATGAAATTAATTCTATTCAAGAAACAATAGCCGAAGAATTGGTTAAATATTTAGAGAAAATTCACATTTAAAGAAGTAGAGGTTGAGGATTAATTATTGAAGGTCATTCCAGAAGTTATTACAAATGCAGACCAAGAAACGTTGGATGCAGTTCCTGATGAAGATGGAATTAAAGCAACAATTTTTAATATGGATCCCGATAGCTCTCCTGGTCCTGATGGTTTTTCAGGTCGTTTTTACAGGGCTTGTTGGCTGATTGTTCATATAGATGTAGTTCGAGCTGTTCAGTTTTGCTGGAGTAGAAGATTCATACCTAAATGTCTAAATTCTAACTTCTTAGTTCTTCTTCCAAAAGTTGATAGTGCAAAAAATCCTAGCCAGTTCGGACCAATTGGTCTTAGCAATGTAAGTTTTAAATTTTTCACTAAAATTATTACTACAAGAATGAGCATATTAATGGATAAACTAATTTCTCCTCAACAAGTTGCTTATGTCAAAGGTAGATGCACTCAAGAACATATTTTTTTGGCTTTAGAAATGGTTAATGAAATGAAAAAGAAAACAAGATGTTGAAACATTGGACTTAAACTTGATAATTCACAAGCATATGATTCAGTTAGTTGGAAGTTTTTATTTCAAGTTTTACAGAAATTTGGTTTCTCAAGCAATTGAAGTGAATAGTAGCATACTCTTTTCAAATCAGCTAGAATTTCAATCATGGTGAATGGTGGTCCTTATGATTTTTTCTCAGTTGGAAGGGGTTTAAGACAAGGAGAACCTTATCTCTAATTTTATTTGTATTAATGGAAGATTTTCTTAGTAGAAGACTGACTGAATTAGTCAATGAAGTTTCCATCATACAAATGGTTATAAGGAATGGTATTCATCCTACTCATTTGTTTATTTGCAGATGATGTTTTTATCTTCTGTAATGGTGCTAAAAATGTATAGGAAATCTGTTGAAACTGTTGGAAGAGTATCAAAAAAATTCAGGTCAGATAATAAACAAACTCAAGAGTAAATGTTTCGTTGATGGTACTTCTGATTCAAGGAAAATTCAACTCGGAGACATGATACAAATGAAAATAAGTGAATTTCCATACAAATATCTTGGAGTTATCCTAAGTGCTGGTACAATAAAATCTTATACAGTTTGGCCTATGGTGGAAATGATGCAGAAGAAACTTGCTACATGGAAAGGCAAGCTCTTGTCTTTTCAAGAGAGGTAAGTAATGATTAATCTGTTCTGTGTAATATTCCTATGTATAATATGGCAGTGTATAAATGGTGTATTTCTGTAATTAAAACTTGTGAAAAGATCATAAGTAATTTTTTTATGGTTTGCTGATAGTGAAGTCAGAAAACACATAACTTTATCTTGGAAAAAGGTGTGCACACCTTATAGTGAAGGAGGTTTGGGTATTCAAAGGAACCCACAATTGGGGGATATCAAAACTAATTGGGGGATATGAATTACTTCCCCCAACCAAAGGTGTCTGCTAAGGGGTGTTTTTTGGGGCGAAAATACTAAAACACCCTTCCCTCAAAATAAAAATTAAAAAATTTAAAATCAAAAAACAAAAACATATCCCCCATTTCCATCTTCACCTCTTATTAATGAACCCACAATTGAGGGATTTGAAACCTAAATATTCCCCACTCCCTTTCAAATTCTCTTCTCCTTTTCTGCCGGCTCCTCACTTTGAAAACGATTTTTTTTTAACATTCGGAAGTGATGAAGACCATGCCGGAAATGATGAAGACCATGCCGGAAGTGATGAAGACCATGCCGGTAGTGATGAATATCATGCCGGAAATAAATTTTTTTACATCGCCGGAATTGATGAAGACCATGCCGGAAATTGGTGCCGGCATGCTTGGTAACTAACGTTCAACGCCGTAACTTAATGCCGGCATGCTCGATAGAAATCTATCAATGCCGGTATTCAAGTGAAAAAAAAAAACAAGTTTATGGATACTTTACATCATGTGCCGGCATAGAAATTTAAGCATCATACTATGCCGGCATAGGTACCGGCATGCTCGAGAATTAATTGACTGTGCCGGCAGTGGACTTATTAAAACCAAAAAAAAAAAAAAGGTTTTGAAGATCAAACATTTATGAAAATTTCCCGGATAGTGGCAAACATTTATGAAAATTTCCAACAAATGCCGGCATGGTTTTTTGAATACCATGCCGACACCGAGCTTTTTCAGCTGCAAAAATGGTGGATTCAAAGAAAAAAAAAATCAAAATTTCAACCTCTTAGCAACAATTCTCTCTTCACAATTATCTTCCATTTTCACAAAAAAATTTCCACTCAAAAATATTTTTCCCTCCTTCTACTCTTACCTCACTCACACAAATTCAAATAAAAATACACACTAATCTATCCCCAAATACTTAAGATTTTCCTAATTATTAACCACTAAATGATTAGTGAGGGCTAGATTAGGAATTAAAAAAATATTTACATAAGGGGTGACCCAGATTTGATATATGGATCCAGTTTTTGTCATGTAGCTATATCCCCCAATTAGTTTTGATATCCCCCAATTGTGGGTTCATTCAAAGGTTAGAGGTCATTAATATAGCTTTACTCATGAAAATGATGTGAAAAATAATGAATTCTGATAAAGATTGGCCATTATTCTTTAAGGCTAAATATAAAGACAAAGTGGCAAACAGAACACTAATTAACAATTATCATCTGTATGGCCTGGTTTATAATGGGCTTTGGAATCTTTACAAGAAGACATAAAATGGTTCATTGGTGCTGGTCTGAAAATTCCAGTTTGGTTTGATACTTGGATTGGTGATCCTCCTTTAATTGAGAGAGTTAGTTATTTCAGCCCCAGAATGGTTGTGCGGTTATTCCTATGACCTTTTGTCGATTATCATTAATAAAATAAAATAAAATAAAATAGGTGATTTGATTTACCCATTTGGCTTATCAAAACTCGCAAAATTGGGGTAAACCCGGATTAATTAGGGGCTATGCATTTTGTTCCCAACCATAATTTTGGGCTAAGGAATGTCTAATGTGTGTAGAGTTATCAAATTATCCTTCCTATGATTTAAAAAAAAAAACTCCCTTTTTAGTTTTAGATCCAAACACTAAACCTTATTCATTTTCTTCTCCTTCTTCATCAATCAAGTATTTTCTCCTTCTTTATATTTCATCATTTTTAAATGAAAAAAAATCAATCAATTCGTCAAGAGAATGAGTAATTGATTTCATAAACTCAATCAATTACTTTATTTTGTTCTTCAAGTGACATACTAGGTTAGAAAATTGATTTATGTTGTTATGGAATGATTTGATCGTTATGGTATTGTTTCAGTTAAAAAATGACGATATTTTTTTATTATTTTGACTAGTCGGCATGCTCGTTGGATGAATATCATGATGACTCTTCATGTTGTTTTTCGTAACTGAGAGAACAATTACTAGAGTCATTATGGTCTTTATCCCTAAATCATGACGACTAGTGATGTAGTATGAATAATCGTCATGGTTAGAAAAGCTAAACCATGACGATCAGTATTTGCCAAAATCCAAATTTTTTTGTGTCCAAATTTGTCACTAGTCGTCATGGCTTAGTAAAGTTTAATATACAGTCGTCATGGTGTTGTATTTTCGACCATGACGACTATAACTACTAAAAACCAATGTTTCCAGTGTCAAAATTTGGTTTTAATCGTCAAGGATATGAAAATATCTCATGACAACCGTTTTGCATGAAATAGGGAGTCGTTAAATATTATCGAGCATGACGACTAAGAGCTTCCAAAAAAAAGTTTTTTCCGGTCTAAATTCGCTTTTAGTCGTCATGTTTTAAAAAAAAAAACATGACAACTTTGTCCAAAAAATATACAGTCGTCATTGTTTTGCATCCTCAAGCATGACGACTTATTGTAATGGTTAGTCGGCATGATTGTAACAAATAAACCATGATGATATTTGATGTCACTATTAAAAGTCGTCATTTTGTTTTTGATACGATCGTGCCAACTTTGTTTGGTCGTCAAGTTTTGTTTCGCTCGAGCATGGCGATTTTTCATGGACTGAATTCTGAAAATTTGAATTCCTTTTGTCATTTGAAGAATTAAATCAGCAATATCCTATGCAATTCCATTTTGAGAAGTTTTTTACTACAATAAATCATCTTCGTTACAAAATTCTTAAAAACCAAAATTTATCCAAATTTTTTTCTAGCAAGGTTCATAAGTTAAATCTAACAAAAACAATGATAAATATATTAACTTAACACATTTAACCTGACATTATAAACTTAACTTTTTTTTGAAGTAATAGATGTATTGATTAACTTTCAGAGTTTACAACTTTTGCATCTTCCTGAATTTGACATAGAATATTTTCAGGGATGAATAATAATCAAACACTACTAAGACAAGAGACTCTAGCATACTTTGCTAGAATGTCTGCAAATTTATTTTTGTCTTTGGGTACATAACTGCATTGCCAAGAATTGTTATTAGATAAGATTTTTTTGATATCCAAGAGCATATTTCGAATTCTCCAGTCCACGTTGGTTCTATCTTTGTTAACTGCATCTGCTACTATTTGCGAATCCGGCTCAAATTGAACTTTCACTAGTTGCATTTCTTCAGCCCACTTCACAGCTTCTCACATACCTTTGCATTCTACTTGATCTGGACTCTACGCAGCTTCTAAGTAGATGCATTATAAACTTAACTAATTCAGTAAATTAGTGCTAATTAATCCACGGATAATATATATATATATATATATATATATATATATATGAATAAGGGGTTATGGGTTTTACTTTCAAATGATCCTATTTTATCGTATTACCTAACCCCGATTGATTTAGGTATACCCCATTCGGTCGAGTTTCGGGTTTCTTTTGGTAAATGCCGTTTTTTTTTTTATACCGTCCCTAGACTACATCCAAATTCCTTATTTTGGCAATTACAGGGTTCGAACCCCTACCTTGGCAGTGGGAGGAAACATGCCAACCACCAGACCACTTGGTGATCGGCTTGGTAAATGCCGCTGGAATTGCCCAAATAGAGATCGAGATGCTGTAAGTTTGCGCAAATCAGCCAGCATATGCAGCATATCTCATTGTTTCCCTCCTCAAAGCAATTTCTTGCATCCGTTTAACAAAACTCAAAATTTTATTTTAAAAGCACTATACACTGCAAAGACGAACTCCTAAATCGCAACCATTGACCTGTTATCAAAATCAATATGTTTTTGGGTTCTTGTTCTTCTTCTTCTCGGAAGATGCTTACTAAAACCCCAATCACGAATCTAACAGACGATATCTGGCTTGAAATATTCCTTCTTCTTCCTCTAAATTCAATCTTTAAATTGAGGTGTGTTTCTAAGGTATGGTCTTCACTTCTCTCAAACCCTAATTTCATTAATAAATGGATTCAATTCAACAGCTCTAATAAATCTCTCCCATGGATCGTCTTCCATTGTTATAATACTGTTTACAGTAAGAATAATTTCTTAATTTCGTACCCAAAATCATTGAATACTAAATTTATATCTGGTAATGAACGTGGGTTTTCTCTTAGATTTCTGAATCCAAACCCACATGATCAAAGCATCTACCTCTTAGATTCAAGTAACGGTTTGGTTTTATGTACACCAAGTTATTACAGACCAAGGATATATTATGTGTGTAATCCACTTACCCAAAAATGGGTTTCACTTCCTCCATCTCCCACATCCACCACCAGCTGGGTTGTTAATGGCTTCGCCTGTGAGTCCATTTCATCAACTAGTTGTTATAAGGTTGTGCGTATCCCGAAATTTGAAGGGAGTTCAAACAAATTCAATATTGAAATTTTTTCTTCTGATTTGGGTAAGTGGATTATCCATGAAGTGACATGCCCGGATAGTGTCATTTGGCATTACTCTCACGTTCGCAAATCTATAGTTATTGTAAATGGAGTTTTGTATTGGACTGAATTGGGAAATAGAATCTTAACTTACAGTCTGAAGAATAATTCTGAAACTGGTGACCAACAGTCTAGATTGATCAACTTCCCTGACATGGAGTTGGAAGATTCTTATGGTGACAACAGCTCTTATTGTCTTGGGCTATTAGAAGGTTTGCTGTGTTATGCGAGAATAATGACAAGCCAAAAGACTTTAAGTGTTTGGGTGCTCGAGGATGAGTGGCATTTGTTGCACAAGGATATCGACTTGAGTGATCTCGTAGCAGAAATGTATAGTAATTTCCATGTGTGTGAGTTTGAAGATCCCGAAAGAGAAGATGAGGATTTTATGGAAGTCCAGGTTTTAGGTTTCAGTCCAGTAGACAAAAATGTTATTTTGCTCAGTTACCATATCTTTGTTTGGGCGTTTAACATTAAAACTAGAAGGCACGAAAAGTTATCCCAGACTTCTTTCTTGGCTAACACTCATTCGGCTTATCGCTATCAGCTCTTTGATACTCATTCAGTTGATCGCTATCATGTCTACTACCCATTTGCTTTAAAGCCAATGCCAACTATACTTCCGCCACCTTCATGGGCAGACACTTTAGCTAATGTTAATGTTTCAAATCTTCAATAAGTATAAAAAGAATTAAGATGTTGCTAGGGTTTATCGAGGGACCCATTTTTGTCTAATGAGTTGTTCTTGCTCTTTCTATAAAAACATATTTGAGAACTTATGGTGTGCAGTGCTGAATTTATGGTGTGTAGTGCTGCTGTTTGTATGTTGCACTCTACTGAACTTTCTTGTTACTTGCGAGTTCCGACACCTCTCTACCTCCTATGCATTTCGGTTCACTTGTTGCAGTTAGACTGGACATTTTGGTGTTGCTTGCAAATTCATTTCCTTCAAGAACAAGAGACTACTGAGGGTGTTTAGACTTCTAATGGTGAAGCATTGGGTTGAAATTGAATGACTGAGACCAATGGGTCCATAGAGTTTGAGATTTGGTTTATGTGCAATACTCTCATGAGATTTCGTCAAGTGGGAGAAAAGGAGAAGAATGCACTAAGGAGAAAGAAATTGATGATTGTTTGCTTTGAGATGTTACTGATGATCCATCTCGTCTTTCAACCAGTTTGACGAGGAGGTTGTGCAGAAGATAACTGCAAAGAAGTAAGATTATTGGCCAGGAAGTGGTGCAGAAGTAAGATTCTTTATTCTTTCCGGCCATATGATAATTGATTTGCTATCTAAATTTTAAAAGGCTTAAACTAATTAAAAAATTTCTCTACATTGTTTCCAGAAGAAACTGAAGAACAGCTAACACTTTTCGAAGAACTACATGTCAGATTGGATTTATAAGCAGGTAGCATCTAGTGGCACTGCTCCTCCTACGTTAAGGTAAATCTTCGTCTGTTTGTCATTGGTCTTCTTTTCTTCCTGCTGTCTGTACAAGGCTGATGGGAATTCCCTGGTCCTGTCTGATGGGACTTAACCAAAACAACAGGGTTCGTGAGAATTCCATCTAATTGGATATAGGTTTTTTTCTTTCATATTTACATATATATAGCTGGTGAAGCTGTTTACTCTGTAGTGTTTAGCAGCATAAATGCTGAAGTGACACAATCTGTTGATCAAAGCCTCATTGTTTGTTTATCATTTCTCGAGTCATCCGTTAGGACTTTAGGACAGAGATAGCTGTTTGAAACTTTACTGTGCTCGATTTTTGAAACTTTTTCATCTAGAACAGCTAAATTTTGGTCCAGTATTTGACATTATATACATTTTCATGATGCTTCTGTAGGCATCAATTGGATGAGAAACACTGACTAGTTGCTGCAAAGAAGAGTTTCCCAAGCTGTCTAAGCGGACTCTTAGCTTTTTTCGAAGGCTCTTTGCTTTCAGCCTAACTCGTACTCTGTGACTGCTGTGGTCAATCATGGATAATTTTCATTACCAATGGTTGATACCACTAATCTTATTTCATCTGAAAGCATCAAAATCAACTTTGTAGTCGTTCTCACCTTTGTACACGGTTTAGCCTTCTTTTACTCTTCGTATGGTCTTGTACAGTTGATTTTCCAATCTCCATGGTGGAGAGATATGTAATAGCCCCATTCACCTTGACAGACTCCTTTACTGCGCCCTTATTTGTGCCCCTTGTATCAATGGAATTTTCCATAACCACCGAGTCATTGGCATTGCTATCAAAGGATTTGGATTATTTGTCCCAAGATCTTTGACCTTGGAATAGATTTTCTGACTAGGTAACAGTATATGATTTGTTAATTCTCTGTATCTAGAGAATGGGACTTGCCATCAAGTTGTATGATGTGGCACTCGACACCACTACTTCAGTTGGAAGATCTCCTTAATGAACATAAACTTAGAATTGTAAACAGTATGGACATCATATGTAACACATCCTAGTACGGTAGTACCATCCTCATTCCTCTGTGTTTGATATGTGCGTCGCGGCAGAAAAAACATATATGTGGTTAAAGAAAAATACAGGACCTGTGTATAGAATAATAGAACAATCTCTCCTAGCCTAGACTTCGGAATCAAATGTGAATGGAATTCATGTTCTTAATCGGCATTATCGGCTAGAAGGATCAGGTTGAAGTAGGTTTGGATCGTTGACATAGGTATGCTTCTGGCCTAATTCAACGCAAGTCAAATGACCTTTGCTCAAAGAGTCCAAAATGAAATTTTATCCATGAAAATATATTGTTTTTTTTTTAAGCAAATTAATATATATCATAGATAAGAACACATACACCAGTCGACTAGGAAGTCAAAAGAGTGAAGTGTCCGAAATGTGGTATCAAGCTCCACAGCAATACAAAGAAAGTGATTACAAACGAAGTTGAAAGATATATACTTTTCAACTTTTACATATAAGATGCCACTACAGTAAACTAACAATGCAAATAGATATTCCCCCATAAACCAATCTTGTTTAGGTTCAACAATTCTTCTCTTGTCCTCATCTAGAATCTTTATTAAATTCATAGAAAGTGTAAGTTTTTCCATCCAACATTGATGGCGATGAAGTTTCTTCTCTTCCACAAGATATGTTAATACATTCTCAATAATCAACGGATTAAGCTCTTTCCCAAAAACGATCACAAGCCTTCTCCTAATTACAGTAGAGCTGCCACGGCGACTCAAAGAGATCAAGGCAATCTTTAAAAATGAAGACTGAACAAAGGTGAGGTAATTAACCCCAGAAAACGGCCAGTATACAAGCCGGACATTTCTATGAACGAAATCAGCTTGAAGGAGAAGATAAGAATTCATATTTCCTAAAATGAAGAGATTGATTGGGATATGATAAATCATGCAATTATTACTTAAACTTAAATATATACTTATATAATAACTACTTAAACAGAAATAAGCTAATGCAATTATTACTTGATCTTATATTAACCAAGCAACTACTACTATTTAGAGTTGTGTGACCTTTTGATGTGTAAGAAATCATCCTCCTTACTATAAGACGATCATGCTCCTCGCGAGCTTTAGTAATATTGCTGCCCCCATTAGTTGTGAAGAGATAAAAGTCCCATCGGATTTGAAGGCTCAAAAACAAGAACAGTACTATAGAATATCGCTGAATCGGTACAAGGTGTTGAACGAAAATATCTATAAAGCACATCCCCTTGACCACATCATAGTTCTCGTAAAGATGCCCCCAAAAGAAGAGATCTATATCGTAAGATAAGATTTCAAAAAGATTATAGACTTCTGAATGGGCCCATAAAGAAATATTCTTCTTTTCCATTGTGCTCAAAGAAAATTGATTATGTTCCATTCTTTTGCACCGTCTAGAAGTTTGGTCATCGGAGCATGAGACCACAGCTGCCGGGAAAGTGTTGCAGGTTACCGGCGGAATAAACTCATCATCAGAGAGCTTGAGACCGGCAAACAAACAATAGAGTAATTCCTCCTCCTTCGGTAGAACACGCATATCTTCCGTGATAATTAATTGATCAAGTATATGACACAGTTGATCAATTTCCATGATCACCTTTGACGATTGAAACAACCAATCCATCAGAACCCAGGATGAAATGACGATCGACTGTTGATACTAAAAATAGTCTTTTGATGCTGATTCAAGAAAGCAGAGATTTATTTACACAAACGCAAAGAGGAAAAAGAAATCCTCAAAGCTGATGCCGGTGATGCCGATCAACTGTGATTCTTCAAAGGATCTTTGATGAGATTAACAAATTCACCGTCACCTCTTGAAATTAGTTCGATACTATGAAGACTACCCAACAATCTTAACGATGTTGATGCCGATCAATTATTGACGGTGAAGAGCAAAACCTGATAGAGATAAACAAAGAAATTTCAAACAAATCTCGAGGAGTAATCTAGTGAAGCCTGAATCTCCTAGGGGAAGTATCAAAACTAGGGAAACAATCAGATCTAACCCTAAATGATTACTGGAAAAAACATAGACATAGATCAAAGTGAATGATCTTGATGAAAGTGAAAGAAAATCCAGAAGGAAAAAAAAAATTTCCTAAAAAAATTTTACTGTTTCGGACTCTCTCTCTCTCCTCCCCAAGGGAGTATGGGTTGAAAAGATATTGTTTGAAGGTTATATCTTTCTGAAATTCCAAAATATGCTTCCTATTTTAATACACAAGGAAGCGGGCATGCGCCTTGCGCGTGCTGTAATATTTTGCTAAAAATTTGAATGCAAATTGGAAAATATGATATCAAATTTTGTAAATAACTGATACGAACACGGGTTAAAGTGTTATCCGATACGGTGATACATATTTGGGGTTGCAAATGTGTATGTAACATTGTAACTTGTGTAAAAGTTTGGCCCCAAAGAGAAAAATAGATTCTCTAGAAGCACCGCAAGAGTATTCAGCTCTGCTCAGAAAGCATGACGTAAGGTGTTTTTCTGTCTTGAAAATTTCATATGCGATTCCCAGATTCTCTAAGCAATTCTTGCTCTACTCAATTTAATTTCCTATTACTTTCTATCTTTGGATTTCTAAGTTACTTCTTCAAGATTGTCATCAAATTCTGTACCTACAAGACTATATTCATCATCACTGAAATCAACAGGAAGAGGAACATCTATCTTTACTCTCAAAATCAACAAACAAGTACCATTCAAAGATTTAACATTTCTTGCTACCAGTGAATCGAAAAAGAACAAGAGCATACAACACCAATTCTTACAAACCATTGAAAATTTTGAGGTTCACAACCCTCAACCTAAGCAAAATACTTTCAAGTTTATCAATCATAACCACCCCATCACCGCTACTGATAACACCACTACATATCAACAACAAACTACTAGTAAAACAAAAAACAAAGCCGGCCGTCAGGAGAAGAAGCAAAAGAAGTTCAACATTACCATCATCCACGTCAACATAAAGAAGGAAAGGAGCAAGTATTGAGAAAGCCAATTCATAAAAAACTTGTTAATCATCTTCAAACTCTTGCCAAAGTCTGAAAACTTGGCTGCTCTCGATACCCCAGAAGGGACTTCTAAAAGTCCTCTTCATCATAGCTCTAGTTCTCCTCCTCCTCGTATTTCGCACTATAATCACTGCCTGATGATGCAGGAGAAACTTGACTGTCATCTGATGATGAACTCTCATCACTATCACTATCATCATCCTCATCACTTTCATCTTCTAAGAGTTCTTCATCATCATCACTCAATTCTCCTTCATGCATGGTTCGGAAAATATCCTCGGATTGGCTCTTTCATCTTCAAATCTTCGAAGTTTCTTCTCATGATAAGCCTCCACCCTCTTCCTCTCTTCTCAAAGATTCGAATCCTCATCACGGTATTCATTTCCTCAATTGGGTATTCAAATCCATTCTCGAGACTCCTCTACGAATCACTTTTAGTTGCACTTCCATAACTCTTATGCTTCTCTTCCTTTGCTGATCTCTCTTCCTCTTTCCTATCAACCCTTTCAAAATGTTTTACTTTCCAAGCAAAGCAAACAAAGCATCAACCTCTTCCTCTTCCTGTCTCCGACGAACCAATTCATGTGCACGCCTATTTATCTCCTCCCCGCAATTCATTCTTCAATCTCCCTATCTCCCGATCTCTCGGTGAGAATGCAAGAGTCTTGGCTTGCTCATACTCTGCGATAATGGTGGAACGATGGGAAGATTATTTTCGGGGATTCTAAGGCATGTTCTGATTACAGAGTTGGCCATCTTCTAAACCTTTATCCGTTCTCCTAATCTTTGCTTTTTCTGGGCATAAATTTTCCTATCTTATGATAACCCCGTGTTATAGACCCCTTAGTCAATACCATTCATAGCCATTTATGGCGTTTGGTTAAGGGTCGTGTCTCTAGACCATGCACGCCGGTTCAATACCCCATACACTGCACCAGGAAACATCATGACGCTTTGAAAATTATCATTCACAATCAATTCTATCTAACCTCTCAGCCCCTGGTTTAATTACACCCTTCGACCTTACCGCTTACAAGTACACCAAACTTAATCCCTTCCTTTTCTCTAGTCTCTTTGGTTCCACCATTACGAGTGACATTGGTAAGCCACCAAACCTAGTTTTGATTCCTTGGACATTAATTTTGGCTTTCTATTTTATGCGGGTTCAGATATGGCAGCTTTTGTTAGGAGGCACTGTAAAGACCCTCAAGCTCGTCAACGCTATTAGACCAGTCAAGAGACGATTTAGCCGCTAATGACTCGATTAGTTAATATAGATTTCGATTATTAGAAATTAACCTAACAGAAATTCAGATGCGAAATTAGTATTGTGGGATGGATCTCGAAAAGTTATGCGAGAATGGACTACTCGAACGTGTCATTTAGATATCGGATGAAGAAGATATCATCGATTTATTTGAAGGGAAAATAGTCATCTTGTCTGTAGCCGCCTTGGCTGCCCGTATCAAGTTTTCGGGTGCCTTTAACAAATTTGGTCGGCCTAATCTCGATCGAGAAGATTAACTCATTCTCATTTCTCTCTTCTTCTTCATTATTCTTCTTCTTTCTTCTTCTTTCTCCTCAGCTCCTCTGTTTCTACTTTCCGTTCGATTTGTGTGGTACGAGTAGGAGTTTGAGTGAGAGAATCATTTGATGATGATGAATAGATGATGAAGGGGATGTTGTATCCGTGAATCAGGATGAAGAACAGTTAAGGTTCGAATCTGGGAAGATGAAAATTAGGATTATAGATTCAAGTATTGCTTTGACGATTTAGAAGATAGGATATAGAGCTATGACGAGTTGAAGAATCATGGGTTTAAGTTCAATTGAAGTTCTAAAGTTGTATTGGAGATGAACTGAGCTAGGGTTTCTGAACCTGGTCTCGAGATTCGATTGAAGAGGAAATTAGTGTTTTATGATGTTGATTAGAGATGGGTTTTGTTTATTGAGAACAATGAAGAAGAATTGATAGTTGATTCTCAAGTTTCAGTGATGAATTGAGGAATTAGGGTTTTGTTCAAGTTCATAGAAGATTTAGAGGATGTGTTGAAGTTCTGGTGAGATGAATTGAGATGGGTATTGATCGATCGAGTGGAATTGAGTTTAATTGAAGATGGAATCAAGTTTCAAGTGATGAAGTAGTAATTCAGAGAAAAGTTGGGGTTTCTAATTGAACTGTGATAATTGATGAGCCTGTGATGACATGTTGCTGAATTGTATCAAGGTAAAGAGAAGTTTGGTTTTAATTGCTTGAGCAAGAGTAAATTGAGGTAATTGTTATTCTCTGTAATTTTAGTAAACTTATTGGTTCTTATTTTAAAGTTGTGTGATTCTTAATGGATTCATAGTTGAGTTAGTTATGCTAGATAAGTGGCTTGTAGATGAAAGAATTGTATAAGATGTATGAACTGTAGATTGGTGGTGTTGGTGGCTAGAGAATGGTGGTGTTGTTTGTGTATATAAAGTTATAGGTGTTATGGGATGGTTTGAATGAATGAGATGTTGCATGAAGTATGGGTTTGGTGAGGTGATTTTGAAATGGTTATGAAACTGAAAATGAGCCAAGATGTGCATTTGAAGTTTTAATGGTAGTGCGGTTGAAGCTACAGGGGATATGAGTGGATGGTGTAGGTTTAGGAACTGTTTTGAGGAGGAATTTTGTTACAGCTCATGGGGTTGGCAGTGATGCTGAAGCTCAAGGGATGTGAATGAACTGTGGTTTAGATAGAGACGCGCTGCAGAGATGGAATTGAGGTGGTTATGAAGTTGTTTGTGTTGTTGGTGGTATTGAAATTGATAGTGGTGTTGCAGAAATGAGAATTAGGTATTGCAGGTAGTATGGGATTGATCAGGTGGTGGCTTGAGATAGTAATGAGTCCGTGCATATGAAATGGCAGGTGTTAGGAGTTGATCTCAGAAAAGAGAATTGCAGGTGACGGAGTAGTGGTAATTAGAGATGGTGGTAATGTTTATGTAATGAATTAGAACTGATAATGATCCAATATGATAAGTTATATGACTGAAGAAGTTGAATGAAATGTTGTGTGACTGAGTTATAGGAATGAAGGTTAGATGAATGTGTTGAGTTGAATCTCTGTAGTGAAAGCTCAAAGCTGCAATTGCAGGTAAACTTAGTTGTAATTGTAAATGAGTTATGAAGTTTACTTTGAATGAATGTATATAGGATTGAAATGTTAAAGAAGTAGAATTAGAAATGAAGCTATGGCAGGGAGGAATGTTGCTCAGTTTGAGCTTAATTTAGTGTGTTGAGTCTGGTGATGCACCATTATGGTGCAGTTCAGCTTTGGCCTTTGCAAAGGCTTTGGCCTTGAATTAGTTTAGCTGACTCGGTTTTCTGACTGAGTTGAATCAGTTTAACTCAGTTGAACCGACTTGACTCGGTGGATTTTGACTCGTTGACCGTTTAACCCTGGACTTTGACCTTTGACTGGACGTTGACTGTTAGTTGAACCATTTGACCATCATTGACCGTTAGTTGACCCAGTTGGGTCAGCACTTGTGTAATGGGTCGAGTCTAGTGGACTTGGGCTTAGTGTCATGTATTCTTAATTTGATGTTTTGGACTCTTATAGTCTAAATTAGCCTTTAGTTTCTTCTATAAGGTTGTAGATATTCAGAAGACTTAGCTATAGACTATAGAACCAATCTAATTGAATTAATAAACCTTAGCTATGCTAAAGATAGATAAATAAAAGATGTAGAACCTTAAATGCCTGGCTTGATTGGGGTATACTCAAACTAATTGGGGTATACCCAATAAGACAAAATCTGGTCATTATGAAGTAAAACAAAGCCACCCCTTAACCTTGTATTTTCTAAATGGCTAATATGCCCTTGGTTAATTAATACTAAAATTCGATTAGGTTAATTAATTGAGTTTAGATTAAAATTTTGAAATTTTGAATTGATAGATTAACCTTTTGATCCGTCTTATGAGTTCGATTTCGATCCAAAAATTTTGGTTTTGAAAATGCATTAAGCGGCAAGGTCGCGGTTTGAATAAGCTTCGACCATACATCCGCGGAATGTTAAACTTTTAATAAGCCGCCGATCTCTCTTCCGCTTAGCAGTTTCAACTTTGAATAAGTTGCCGACCATATATCCGCTTGAAATGGTCCTCGGATGAAGAACACGCCGACTATCTTGGGCGGCAATCTTGCGGTCGGCATGTAAATATTTCCTACCCTTAGGCTATATTAATCTCGGCGTGCAAAAAAAATAAAACCTTGCCGGCTGACATAATATGGAAGATGTAATTTACTTTATTCATTCAATTTTGGTTACTACATTGATTGAAACATAAGACCTAATCCTTGTCGACGGAAAAACGAATGCACTTAGCATGTGCATCAAGCCTTTGAACCCCTAGGCGACCCTATTGGACGAGTTATAGTCTCGCGAGGGTTTACATAGAGGTCTACCCACAAAACCTACACTAAAACTTCTAAAGCCATCAATCTTCCTCCTCCGAAGACGATACACCCTCCATCATCTCAGGGGCATACTCCGGGATTTTGGATTCCATGAATTGATAGCTTGCATCGAATGCGAATGCTTCCCCTTTTCCTCCAAGTAGCGCTTTGGCGACTTCATGCTACAAAAACAAAACATAAACTTACTTTGTTAGTGCGGTTTAAGTTGGAAGATCAAACAACATGGATCACGTAAAATAAACCACAAAAATACTTACAAATTGTTCAATAGACAAGTTAAAGTGGGGAGCGTTGAAAATTGGTTTTTGGATAGCTAAATAAGCAAGTATCGCATTTTCAATGACTATGTGCCTATCGTGCACTTGTTGAACACTTCTTGAGTTAGGATTCCCACACTCTTGGCTAAAAGTGTTGTGAACCCTAGCCCAAAAGGTTGTGGGATCCACCCTTACGGAGGACCCGCCTTCGAACTCTAGTCTCCGCATACCAAGCTTTGGTGATTGCCAAATCTTCATTAGAATCAAATGAAGCCATTTCTTGTGTGTAGAGAGCTATTGGGTGAGTTAGATGGAGTGTGTGATGGTATGATCTTTGGAGAGTATATGCAAATAGTTGTGTGTTGTTTTGTGGAGATAAGTAGTGCATTTATAGGATGGTGCCCAAATTTGGCCGTTATAGTGTCCAAGTACAAGTGAATCAATGCAATTGTACTTGCAAAAATTTGAATTTTGAACCCGCCCCGCGGGAGTCGTAAATTTGCTACAATGCCGGCATCGCAAAATGGCCGGAAATGTATGGGTTCATTAGCATGCCGGCCAAAATACCGCCGGCATTTTCTTGTTTTGTTTCCCTCCCGACCTTACATGATTTTAGGCATCAGAAGAATGGTTTTTTTTTCAAGATATGGCCGGCAGGGTCTCTATTTTCTTACCCTTCCGGCTACAAAAACGCCGGCAGGGTCTCTTTTATTACCTTGCCGGCCCTGGTAACTACACGATTTTTGTTGATGGGCGGCGAGTCGACATTTCACAACCTTGCCTACAGTAACTACACAATTTTTGTTGACAGGTGGTGAGTCTGGCATTTCACAACCTTGCGGCCTGGGACAGCCCGACAAAGGGTAGCTTAAAAAAGCATGCCGGCAAGGTAATACGACACTTTATATATCTAAACAAACCATTCATTCAACAACTAGAAATCCAACATTTTTTGTCCAAAATACGAAATATGTCACATAAACCGTAAAAAAACATTTGTCCACACCATTAACTTAAACATTTGTCCACCACAACATAAAAAAATGAACTAGGAAAGCATTCATTGGCCACGACCACGACCACGACTAGCACGGCCCCGTTTAGGAACACTACCTTCACCACCACGACCACCTTCGCTACCTTCACCACCACGACCACTGCTGCTACCTTCACCACCAGGAGCACTACGAGTCCTCTTTTTATCAGCCTTTGTCTTGGCTTGTGCATCCTTAATAGCTTTTTCTTCCGCCTTTACTTGAGCTTGAAGTTGCTTGAACAATAGCTGGGCATCCTCATTGTCAACATTGCAAGCATAGTCAATGTGCTTGCTTTGCACAGGTTCTCCTCTATCTTTCGCGCAACATAACACCCTCACAAAGGTCTTCAACTGATCCTTCTATATTCAATTAAACAAAAAAAATTAATAGAATGATTCGGTAATGCAATCAATCTTAAAATAGTAAGAGCAACTCTAAAATACTTACAAATATCTTAAGCAATGTTCTTTGGGTCTTTCGATTCGATCTTCTTCTTACGAGCCAGTTCTTGGTAGTCATTGGCCTAATCACAGTAGGACGAGCCCAACCCAAGTACCACGCCATGTATTTCTCAGTAGCTTCATGACCGGTGGTCACCTCGTCCAAAAGACTCACATCGATTTGACCGCGATGCCTATCACCCAATGTTCTTGAGTTGGTCTTTGGAAGGTAAGAGACGTTCATACCTTTTTGGGAGGTGGTGCAATCACTCATATCCACAGTAAAGGCCGGATTTGCTGCATCGAAATGAGGTTCTTCTTGTACGTAACCCAATTGTCGCATTACCCGATGTGGATCGTACATTGAAAATCCTTCAAACACAGTCATCAATGGTCCATAGTATAATGCAACAACTTCATTTCTCCTTGGGATTAAACCTTGATTTCTATCCTCTCGATACGGATCAAATATCACCTCTTTCGCAGTCAAATTGTCGATGGCGGCTCGGAGTTTCATAAGATTTTGCGGCATTTCCTTACTTGAGTACCCTTAAAACTGTACCTTTGCGCTCTTGGCAAATGAACCGGAACATTGTTATCCACTTTGACGTAAGAGTTGTCTTTGGAACAAAGAAGGGAAGCGTTCATATATCCAAACCTGGAAGAGACATGTGTTTCCGTTAACTTGCTTAGTGAGTGCCCTAGAAGATTTTGTCAACTCATTGTTCAAGAAGGCGACCACCGCAGTACCCCAAGAATACCCACACATCTCATGTAAGGGATCCAATAGTTGCAAGTAACGCCTCGACTTGGTTTCGGAACTGTCGGGAAGATACATCCGCCTGTGGTGTATAGCAAATAAGCGGCCGCGGTAGCATTGATTCGCACCGGGTGCACCATTCCTTCCCTAACAAGGATTTACCGAGTCTTCCATAATCCGTCCCTCAACTTCTTCACGTTAAACTTCTTGGTTAGTCGACCATCCTTCTTGTCAAGAACATCATCCGTCTGAACCTGACTCCAACCGAACAATTTCTTGCTCAATTCGTAAATCTTCTCGAAAGAAATGGCATTATCGAATCCCTCGGTGATTGCTTTTCCATCAACCTCGAGGCCTAGAATTTGTTGAGCATCATCGGGAGTTATCGCCATCTCACCGAATGGGAATAACAGTATCGGTCTCTCCATAGAACCGCTCACGAGAATGCGAGAGATGGTAACTTTATCATGATTAATATTCGAACTCTCCACCGCAGGCAACAACCCAGGAGTTCCTCACAATCACTTTCACCTCCTCACATTCCAAGTCAAGATTCCAAGTATGCATCACTGAACACGAAGCTTGGCGCCTCATGAGACGGATGGCATGCTTGTGATCCTAAATACCAAAAAAAAAGAAGATGAAAAGAAATACAAACACTTGATGCAAATTTAATTAAGATAGTTACACACTTGAATAAATAACAAAGACGGATTAAGATTACTTACGATAGTATTATGGACCGTACATGCCCAAGAGTGTTTGTATCCAAAAAGAACAGACTCCACCATCCGTTGGGGTCCCTTTTGGAGGCTCACCTTCTTTCGGTGCAACCATCAAGTGTTTGGGAGGCATGTGAGAATCAGTAGGTTTAGTGATCACCCTCTTCTTCGTTAGGTTGAAGTTGTAGCCGAAGCTTCGGTGGCTTGAACAACAGCTAGAGTTTGTTCTCCTTCTCCATATCCATCTCCTTCTTCTTCTTGTTCCTCTTCCTGTTCAACAATTTCATCTTCGATGATATTCTTACCTTTATCTCCATTACCATCATCATCATCACCATCATCATTACCTCCTCCAGCCTCATGCATGTCTTGATCACCACCATCATCATCATCATCATTGTTACCTCCTCCCAGAAATTAGGATTGGTTTCATAAACATCATCATCATCACCTCTTCTACTAGATGGAATTGATTGGTCTTCATCTCGGAGTCTCGTTACGAATCATTGGGTTCGAGATAGTGGTTCTAAGACCTTGGTCGTTCCCGGCACAACATATACCCCTCGATGTTTTGAAGACAAGAGTTTATCACCAACACGAGGAGGGTTTGAAGGAGGACTAAGAGCTGCTTTCAGAGCTGCTTTCTTCTTTGCCATTCGCAATCTGAACAAGAACAATTCAGAAAAAAAACATTACAGGCCGGCAGGTTAGACATATACAACATATCCGGCGGAAAAATGGCCGGAAAGGTCGACCAAAAGATGAGTGCCGGCTAAGACAAAGCCGGCAGGATGTATCATCAAAAGCTTGACCTTAGGACAAAAAATATTGGATTTTTCACTAAACCGTAGGAAAGGTCCATTTCCCACACATCACGGTGAAAAAAGCGGAATGGTTTTATATAAATACCCTTCCGGACTCAAAAACTCTAGGCATCGAAACATTCTAAACAAGTAATAGGAAAGGTAAACAATAATAAGATGCCGGCTTTATTAAAAAAAAAAGACGCCTAGGAATGGTAGACAGATGAATAACCAAAGCCCCTGCTAGTAGCTTGATTACAAAAGCTCAGATGGCAAGTTCTTCAACTTTATACCCTCCCTACCAAACACTAACTATGAAATCCCGGAAAGGTCGATAAAAAAAACCTTGCTTGGCGTCAGAATCGCCAATTCACAAATTCGAATTTTCGACCTAATTTGACATGCAAAGATGAAATCGAAGTACTAGAGTGAGTTTAAACAAGCCCTTACTTTCTTAAGCGCACCATTTCACGTGTTTCGGCGTGGGTTCAATTCCTTCTTCTTCAACCGTTTTTCTCTTCACTTTCTTAGCAACCAAACTTGCAATTCCAGGGTTATATTCATTGGGTTTTCGATTAGTTTCTTTCATACGAGTTGCCTTCTTCCGTGGTGGATCCATTAATGAAGATTAATCGGAGTTTTCGAATCGACGATTTTAACGAATTGATCGACGAGTTTTGGTGATGGTGGGGGTGATGGAGCCGGTAAGGTTGTGGAGGAGAAGAAGAAGAGAAGAAGATGAAATGAAGAGAATGAAAACTGATTTAGGTAGTAATTAGAGTTATAATGGGAAAGGGTAATTTTGTAACTTTACCCATTGAACTCCCCCTTTGCCCTTAAAAAAGAGTCCCTATAAAATTGGGTATACCCCAATTAGTTTGAGTATACCCCAATCAAGCCAGGCTTAAATGGGCTTAGAATTATTAGAAAGACTTGTATGATACTTGTGGGAGCATTTTGGCTAGATTCTTAGACTTCTTGTATTAACAGTTAGTCTATATTAACAACGATCGATTCAAAGGATGAACCTAGGTGGATCGTGGATCTCGAGGTAGGCGAGGCTTGTCATCAAAAGAGGTGTGAATTTATATTTAACTCTCTTGTGATTATTGTTGTTTTCATTCACAAAAGCTTATGTTTAACAAATTCATGCATCATCTGCTTGTATATTCCTTGCATTGTTTTATTTTGAATTCGAAAGTATTGTTGTTTCTTTTAATCTTTCCATTGCTTGGAAAGGAATTGTGATGCTTTGTATGTCTTTATGAAATGTTTTGGAAATAAGAATTTCCATTTGTATGCTTAATAGGTGTGTAAGGAATTGATCGACACCTATTAGGAAAATGATAGGTGTGTAAGGAATTGGTCGACACCTATCCTGGAAAACAAGATTTTCCATCTCGTGGTATATAGGATACTTCTCCTTCATTTATATCTACATGAATTCGAGCTTTTATGCCTAATAGGTGTGTAAGGAATTGGTCGACACTAATATAAACTAATATGGTGTGTAAGGAATTGGTCAGCACTCAATATATACATTGTTTGAAGAAGGAGTTAGTTCCATATACATGATTGTTTAAATCTGTGAATTGATTGCCTTTTAATGTTTAAGAAAAACATGTAATGTTTCCTAGATCATTTCAGTGATTACTTGAAAGTTAAATGTTATTCCTACTGGGCACCCCTTTTAGGGATGATGTGCTCACCCTTTCCCACTTTCGGTTTCAGAGACAGACCGAGTTGCGCAATGTAAAGCTCGAGAAGTTGACTTCTTTAGTTGGTTATAATACGATATGTTTATTATGTTGTATATTCTATTTGTAAACCAAATGACTATTGTATATGTATCATTTGAGAGAAGATCTTGTATATATATTTCTGAGCGGGGTTAGTTTTGGGTTAAGTTTTATAGCAGATTTCTTCATCAAATGCTTAAGTATATGATTCAGATTCTTAGTGTCTCTTTATTTAGTTAATCTCTTGGATTAGTCAGCTGTTAGCTTAGGGGGCGCTACAGCACCATTGGCTCTTGGGGCACATTGAGTAGCTAATCAATATTCAAACCCCTATATCACAAATAAATCTACACCCTACAAAACCAAACCATGAGTATAACACCATCTCTTTATTACGTCCCCTATTATTTCATACCACTTCTCATTGCACCCCATCTACCATTATTACGTTTGGATGCATTCAACTTTGTTGCTCACCCCAAAAGAAAATAATAATATAAGAATGTATCTCATTTCCTATGATGCTAAATCTCCTCCACATGTGTTAAATACATTTTATACCTTTGGGGGTTCTACCATTATTGTAGATGTCTTATTATCCCACCAGTCTTGGTTGATTACGTCAAAAAAATATCAACATTACTCAACTATCACGGATCATGCAGATACTACTGATACACTGTCCAACACCACTGCTACTGAACCTCACCAACACATACCCAACCTGAATCTTTCACAAATTCATTCTCAATTTACCAACATAAACTATAGGTTTTACCTATTTCCCACCCCCATTTTCCCTATTTCCCATCCTTTTCACAATTTGTAAAATCAATTTACTTTTGAATGATGGTTTTTCCTATGTACCACCTATAAAAGTCAAATTGACTATAATAACTAGGACTATTAACATTTTTATTTGTCTTCTTCATTGACCTCTCTTTTTTATTAAAAAAACCCAAACCTATCGAGTTAAAAACCCTATGATTGATTTATACCATTAATTATCATAATATTGAAACCCATTTTGTAAACAATGTTTGGATGTTAGTAATTGATACGTAAGTTTTTTTTTTTTTTGGAACCAACGTCCGGTTATACTTTTACATCCCAGTTAATGAGGGGATACTTGCAGGTTGTTCTTCTCATTAATTTCATGAAGTGGCTCCATCATCAAAACTCTTTTTGACGATATTCAATATACTGATTAGGGGTTAGACGCCTCTAAACTCATTCATTCAAATTTAGGGATACAAATCGAAAAAGAGGAATTGTAGGATCAGAGTTAAAGATGTCGAGATGATTAAAAAAAAAAGGAGCAGATGTATTGATGATCACGTTTTAGTGGAGTTTATTGACCACTTATTGACCCTGCCTTTAAATTATAGACAAAATAAGGATTGGATGATCCATTTCCTGATCATGCTCATAGTATGCTCGGAAAGACAAGAACTAGTCTCACAGTCATCCCGAAGTCACTGTCTGTTACCGTCTTATGCATCTCTGCTGTTGATTTCTCAGCAGCAAGGTCAACTTCTTTTTATCTTAGATCTGATACATCTCTGCTGATGGAAACGTGACTGCCCAGGTTTTTCTTAGTTGTAAGGCGGTTCTATTGGTGGGTGTAAATAAAAAGTGAGAGATAGGATTTAAGACGTATAAAAATTTATATGGGTGGTATTTAGGAGAATTGGGGATAGGAATTAAGTGGGATGGGAAATAGGAAAAATGGGGATGGGAAATAGGTAAAACCAAACTATATTCACCCTCTCAGAGTTTCCATTTTTAAGGTTCAGTCTCCTATACATACTTATATTACTTTATTTCTTGGTATCTCCATGACCTGTCATTATTCTTCTCTGATCTCTATTATCTCTTGGCATTATCATCTCCCGATACAAATATACATTTTCCCTACATCCAATCCTAAACTTACAGATACCCACTTAAGATCAATACAGGGACGAAGCTAGGATTTATTGTTTGGGGGGACAAATATATATATGTATAGTAGTTTCGCCATAAAAGTAGGCGGCCGAATACTAATTTTTTTTAGGCTTTGATATTTTCCTTCGAATGATGTCACCAAAATATCCAATAAGTTGTAAGATGTTTAGATTGATGGTTGGATTTAATATTTTGATATTTTTCACTTCTTTCCTATATAATTTTGATATTTAAGCCAATTTTTATACAATAAGTACCTAATACCAGTAGTTTTTAAAGTGTATAGTAGAGGATTCAAGGCTCTCTATGTAATATATAAAGATAAGGGGACAAATCTACAAATACTTAAAATTTTCAAGCCTAAAATGGTAATTGTGTAAAGCATGAATAGGTAAATAGGAAATCCTAAGGGGGACTGCTGTCCCCACTAGACTGGGTGTGGCTCCGTGCCTGGATCAATATCTGGATTTTTGTTTATATGGAGTGTTCTAATTCTTCAAGTGATACTCATTCTGCACTATTATTCAAAACCTTTCTTCTCAAATGGCTGAAAAGCTCACATTACTAAAAATCTGTTCGCTTCCCTTTCTGAAACAGTGTTTATTGATAAAACAGTTGTTCTAGCTGAGAATGACTCTAATTGGAAATGGTGTATGGTGGATTATGTTGGATATTTTCAATAACTTAGAAAATAAAATGTTTTTCTGTTTTAGTTTGCCGCTATGACGGGGAAGTGTTCTGTGTTGGATAAACACAATGGATGTTAGTTGGAGATGAAGAGACACCTTCAATAGGTGTGATGGTTCATAAAAGACAACCATTCCCAATAGACACCTTATGTGTCTTTTGGAAGTGAAGAGGCATCTCCAATAGGCATGAATATCCCTATAAGTAGTGAAGGTATTCTCCCATTCTCTACAATCAATTCAACCTGTTTTCTCTCTATCTAAAGCATCATCAGAATTACTTTCTAGTGTGTTCTTGATTGGGTCAAGGGGTGCAAACCTTGAATCCAATTTTCTGTTGTAGGGCTTTCATTGTATCCTGAAGGCATTATTTCGCATACCTGTTGTAATCGCCAATTGATATTGGGAGGGTAGAAATAATCGTCTAAAAGAAATCTTATGAGCCTTGAAAGTTTGGAGTACAACAATTTCTTTTAGTGTTATATCATCCTCTGTTTTTACCCAAATTTTCCAACAGTTTTAGACGATTAGTTTTCGAGACAATAGAGGATGCATTAACAGATGGTTACAACAAGTTAGAGAGCACGTTTCCGAGATTTTTCTTTTTGGTCTCTGGGATATAGAAAGAAAGATTGGATTAACATAAATCTTGAGAGAATATTGATTGTGACTGAGCGGGACCACCGGCCAGGTTTTATAAAGCAAATAAAACTCCTCCCTGCGGCCCCATAAACAGTTACAAAAGGTGTGGATATTTGGTGAAGAAAAGAAGAGAAGACGAAACCTACAAAAACTGTGGAAAGTGCTGCTGTGATTCCTCTCCGTGATACATCCACACGAAGGAAACAGTTAATACTTCAAGAGAAACAGTTCATAAATTGGGCGTTAATTTATGAATCCGTGTCTTTCAAATTCTCTGTCAAGTTATGGTGGAAATATAACAAAACAGTTTGCTGACTTGCGAAAGACGAGATGAAAAAGACAAGTAAATGTCGATGGAATCAGATAAGTACTTAATCTCATTTTTAGTGTGATATCATGTCATGAGATTGCATATTCTTAATTCACCGAAAATGCATATATAGTGATTCTTCTAGTGAGTGGATGATTCATAATTATTGATGCTGATGCTTAATCAATCTGAGTTTGATATGCATGCTAGATGTTTGAATAAACTTCAAATTTCAAAAAGAACCAAAAAAAAAAAAAAAAAAAAAAGTTTTACTGTTTTGTGTGTCCGCCTAGTGGGCGACGATTGGATTCATAATTGAAAGTCCACGGGATCTTGTACACGCATGGATCATAGCATGATACATATATTAAGTTGTTGAATGACTATCTCGTTCGTATCACGTAATCAAACTCAGCATGTGACTAAAACGCATGGATGCGACTATTAGTTGCATAACAGTAGGGATACATTTAGTATATATGTATGGGTAGTTATCTTTTATCCCTTTTTCATGGTAGAAAGGTTGTAATATAAACATGAGTTTGGTTGAGTACAATGGAAGTCCTCTGTAGACTGTAGCCCCACCGCTATAGTGCTCAAAGAGAACCAAATCCGTATCAGTGCATTGGATTTGAAGTTTTAATTTCTATTTAGAAATTATGAGTGTACATGTACGATACAAATCAAACAAGTAAGATGCTTGTCTGTATACAATCACGTTTTATGACATTGAGTTGCACTTTTGGCATTTAAGATTTTGTCCTGCAAAATTTATATGACAACGTCATAAATTTTCTACTTGTTGGGTTATTTTAAAAACCAATATCGTCGTAATTGTTGAAATAACAATAGTATGGCATGAGCATAATTCTTTGGATAAGAATTATAGGTTCCAAAATCTGGAAATTGGTATGTCTTAAATGACATAGAAACGTAAGTGAAATTCCGGTTAATATGTAACGTATTGGAAAATTGGGCGGCCGACCAAATATCCAACGATGGGGTGTTACAATATTACCGACGCATAAATTATGAACATTTGCATTAATGTTAAATAGACATTGTCTATGTATATGGGTATAAATTTGTAGAGGATTGGGTATGAGTAAAGGAGTTACTCATCGTGATAAATACTTGTTGAAAAAGCAAGTAAGTTGCCTACAAATTTTCTATGCCTCTAGTATATGCAAGTCTATAATGACTTGTTGTGAATTAACCATAAATGTTAATTAGGATCACTAGAGAAGTTACAATTATTTTGTAAAATCAAAGAGGAACATTTTTAATAATGTTTTCAGAATTGATTGCATGAGTAGATGCAATTAATGAGGAGGAATGGCTTAGAACCTAACTTGTAGAGATCTCATTTTTGGAAGAAGCCATCTCAAGTGGTCTTGATTAACCGTGAATCAGGCTATGATCTATAACGTCTCTAACAAAGACTTATAATGAAGGTCAAGACGTACAAGTCTTGTACATTGAATGGTAAGTCAATTATTCAAGAAAGGAGTAATTGCAGTTAGCCATTGAAACGGAGAAAAACTTGGCAGACATATTTATGGAAAGTCTCCCAAAGGAAATATTTTCAATGAAGTATAAATAAATGGGACTAAGGTCTGTGAAGGAAGGTTGATCTCCCATAGCGGAAACCCAACCTATGTTTTGAAAAAGATAAACAAGGTTCAATGTGGTACCAACAAGTTATGGATAGAGATTATGGATCACTAATATAAAACTTCCCATTTCTAATTAGTGCTGGTTTCTGCAAGAAACAGGATGGATATAAATCCTTAATAAGTCTAACTTTTATCACAAGGTGTCTCGCAGAAACACCTTCGAGACTTACCTATATGAGTATGGAAATCAGGCCATTTCCTAAGAGAAGAAGACCGTTCTCTAAAGAAGACTCATGAATCAAGGATATAAGTACATGGCCATTAACGTCCTTGGCTACAGAACACATGATTTATGAAATCAATATGTGTGGAGACTCCGGTTTTATCATAAGGGATACTTGGTTCAAGACTGGTTTCACCATAGAATCTCGATAAGGCTTTGAGTTTCTTACACTAAGTGAAGGTTCAAATCCAAAAGATACCTATCATTTATGTGTTGATTTCAACGATGATGCTTAGTCTCAATTGTGCTTGAACTACGTTGGCTTGATCCCACTCGGGTACGTAGGCAGTCACTTGTGTGATGCAGTCACTCTGATTTAAAAGTTTTGTTTTATTTTTATTTTCATGTTTTTGGTTATTGAAAATAGGGGGAGATTGTTGGATATTTTCAATATCTTAGAAAATAAAATGTTTTTCTATTTTGGTTTGCCGCTATGACGGGGAAGTGTTCTGTGTTGGATAAACACAATGGATGTTAGTTGGAGATGAAGAGACACCTTCAATAGGTGTGATGGTTCATAAAAGACAACCATTCCCAATAGACACCTTATGTGTCTTTTGGAAGTGAAGAGGCATCTCCAATAGGCATGAATATCCCTATAAGTAGTGAAGGTATTCTCCCATTCTCTACAATCAATTCAACTTGTTTTCTCTCTATCTAAAGCATCATCAGAATTACTTTCTAGTGTGTTCTTGATTGGGTCAAGGGGTGCAAACCTTGAATCCAATTTTCTGTTGTAGGGCTTTCATTGTATCCTGAAGGCATTATTTCGCATACCTGTTGTAATCGCCAATTGATATTGGGAGGGTAAAAATAATCGTCTAAAAGAAATCTTATGAGCCTTGAAAGTTTGGAGTACAACAATTTCTTTTAGTGTTATATCATCCTCTGTTTTTACCCAAATTTTCCAACATATTATGTGTGTAGTGAGACTTTAGTGCCTACCTCTTCTATAGATACTACATCTTCTCTCAATGGCCTTTATCTCAAACTCCTACTGTTACTAACTTCAACGGATTGCGGAACTAAGTTCTTATCAGATTCTTAGCGGAAAGCGACTTCAACAGGGTTAATGAACAACACCCTTGGCTTGCTTTTGGATTTCTTATAGTGTTACGATTTGTTCCACCTACTGGCTGGCCTGCAAATTTTCAAGTTTCTTTTGAGGAATAACTAATGTGGCTCATCCTATGCAATTTTCCTAAAGAATGTGTTGAATTTGAAGATCTGAGGAAGCTTATGATTAATCTTGGAAAACTTCTCGATGCTAAAGAACCATAAGGTAATCATCCTCTCAAGAAGAATGCTAAAATCTATGTTCGAATCCCTATTAAACTATCTCTTCCAAATGGCATTCCACTTCTCACTAGAGGTAGAGAAGAACCTTTTCTCATCGAATGCAGGTACTTTTGGTCCCCGAGGAATTTTCGTTATTCTTGTCGTATCATTGATCATAGAGATGTTATGCCCTAGTTGGCTAGCAAAACAAAAACTTATCAGGGAAGCCAATTCATCTGCTTCTAAATATGTTTACCCAAAAGTGTCTAAGCTCATGATGCCAACAAATCAAGCAAAGGATCTTCCTATATATACTTGCACAAAACATCCCAATTGTTTATTCCTTAATGACTCGAGTTGAGGTAGCTCCAGATACGCAAAGTAAAATGTTGGAACCTAATGGTTTTGTGGATAAAGGAAAAGTTGTTGTTATTGTCCATAGCTTTAATTCTACCAACCAGGAACCTCTCAAAAGCATAATCAACATGGGCCCATTCGGTAGTAGATCTACTACTCTCAAGATTCATGAAGGAGAAACAAATCAAATTCAACAGCTCATTCCGTTGGTCAATGGTCATCCAGTTATTCTAAAGAAAGTCACCAGTCAAGATGCAGGTTCTTCTGTTCTAAGTCCTATTCCTGAGTCTAGCAACTCAGGTCCGATCGGCACCAATAACTCGGCTAGGAGATTCAAAACTGCAGCTACTCCTACACATAAAACTGTTATATCAAAAGAACAAGCTATATCTTTAGTAGCTGAACATGATGCCCTTTCTACCCTGAAAAGAAAATCAATCCCCGTGCTGATCTCCGAAAGAGGACTAGGTCAACCTCTTCTCTCATAGTTGATTCAATTACCACTACCCCTAAATTTGATAGCTCTGTTCTACCCTTTTCCCTCCTATCACCAAATTGGGAGACATTTCTACTCTCAACCTACCTCATTGTACCCTCAATACCCATCATTTTCCTGATGATTTTGGGAACTTCACTGTACCTACTGATGCTACTTCAATTGACAATGGTGTCCGCAACAATTCCTCTCATGAGGCTGCTGATCTAAACCTAGATGCTACCCAAGGAACTAATTCTGCTGGTGGAAGTACCAGTTCTCAATCTAATGGAAATCAGGACTCTGCTAATCAGGTTCCCTCTTCCCACCCCTATTGTCTCCTCTCCCTCTCAAGTTGTCCTTCCTTCTTTTCCTGTCAATAATATGAATTTAATATGTTGGAATGTGCGTGGACTTGGAAAAAAATCTGCCAATAAGGAGCTTAGTATCCTGCTTAGGAATGTCAACCCTGATATTGTCTTCTTGTCTGAAACCAAAATGAAAAACGACTTTGCTACTCGAAAATTGAGGAATATGGGTTTCCCTTATACTTCTAATGTGCCATGTGTTGGGAAATTAACCTTTGCATTGTTTCCACTAGTAATAGGGGCATCTATGTTACTACTAAGGATATCATGCACTCTAAAACTTGCCACATTTTCTTCATATATGGTGAACCTAATAGTTCCTTAAGACAAACCTTCTGGGAAAACAAATGCATTTTGCCACCTATACCATTAAATGAACCAGCTTTCTATGTAGGTGATTTTAATGCCCCTTAGGTCCTGAGGATAAAAACGGGGATTAGAAGTTGATGACACTGATTTCTTTAATCTTAGGAATTTTTGTAATGTATTTGACTTGCATGATCCTGGTTTCTCTGGTCCTAGGTTCACTTGGTCTAATGTGCAACAAGGTCATGATCTTATTCTTGAAAGACTTAATAGGTGTCTCATTAATAATTATGCTGAATTGTTATTCCCTAAACTCTGTGTTAATAATCTACCTAGGGACTCTTCTGACCATTGTCCCATGCATATTGGTTTTAACTTTGAAGTCAATTTTATGCCCAAACCTTTTCATTTCATGGCCATGTGGATGGAAGACCTCACATGTAGAGATATTATAGCTAATGCTTGGTATGTTAATGTGGTTGGTTCCCCTGCTTATAAACTCAAATCAAAGCTTCAAGAATACAAAACAAAGCTTGGCTAAGTTAGGCTAGATAAAGAATGGTCGAGATTTGTCTAGGAGGAGATAAATCTACAGTCGTAATTTGTTCAACTTAAATAATATAAATGCTTTATTAATTAGTGTCTCATAATAAATAATCGATTAATCTTTTTCATTATAAAGTATTTTATTAATTAGTGTTTCACTAATTGCACATAATAAATGATCTACTAATTTTTTTCATTATAAAGTGTTTTATTAATTACTGTTTCACTGATTGCTCGTAACAAAATGATTTATAAACTTTTTAATTATATATATTTCTTTAATTAATTTAATAAATATGTATTTCCATTAATAAATAATATTGATAAAAATAAAAATCATAATAAACATTAGTGGCGGTTGGTAGGCCCGAAAAGATGTATATAATGAAGGCCTACGGTAATACCGCAAGTGCACGGTGTCGTGATGTAGCACTGGGCACGTACGGGTCGAACCACAGAGACTTGTGGTGCCCTTATGTGATCTAAGGCTGCTTAACTGACTTCAAGTGGTGGTAACAAAGTGACAGAAGATATGTTGTGCCGATACGGCTAATGTTGAGCTAAGTGAACCTAAACTAAGGTAAAAGATACAAAGTAGAGGCCAATAGGGTGTCGAATCCACCATATAACCTCAGCTAAGTTGATTCAATTTTGATAGTGTTCTCGTCCCTTGTAATGGCAAGTCTGCCATTCATCCAGGGTTTCAATGGCTAGCTTAATATCAACCGAGGCACTTAACTAATTCCTAGTATTAGTTTGTCTTGTCATAGTACTTGGCTAATCACAAATCTGTTTCATTTCTCGGGTGATTAAACTTATCCTAAGATGGATACTCTAATCACAATTAAAGTATTTTTCCCTAGTACTAGCTGTCTTCTCGGGCACAACTAGTCTAAGAATCCATATTGTTCAATGAAGCATGAATTGCACACATTTAACATAGAAATAGCCCGACTACAATGCATACGAGAAAATTGACATACATTGTGAAAGTAATATGCAAAAGTGTTTAGATTAAATGTATCCTAAGCATTAAAGCACAATCAAGAACAATTACAAAATATGAACAACTCTTAGCAACAGATTTTTAGGTTTCATCTCAACCCTAGCCACAGTGATTAAAACACAAAATACAACTATTGACTGCCCTGGCTAATCCAGCGTGTCTAAAATCATCATCCCCGCTTCTATTTATACATACCAAGCAAACCCTAAAACAAGCAAACCCTAAATCAATTAAAAATAAAAATTAAATGAAAAATAATCGAACCCATACTCTATTCGGCTCGAATCGAGCTTCCCTCTTGTCTAATCATGCTCGAGAGAACTCCATGCGTCGGTTGTGGCTAACCCTAGCTCTAGTTTTCTCTAGGTTAGCTTCTAAGGTTGAGAGAAGCTAAGGGAGAGAAAACTAGCTCTAGAGAGGTGGTGCGGGGCAGAGATGGTGTAGTGAAGTGAGTTGTTGATGGAGGTGAGAGCGTGAGCTGTTGAGGAGATGGAGGTGCACGGGCGTGGGAAGAAGGAGGTGGAGGTGAGGGTTTTGCAGAGAGTTGTTATGAGAAAGTGACGGGAGAGGAGAAGAGAAATGAGTTTAGGGTTAGGCTTAGGGGCTTATATCGGGGCTATGGTGTTGAGAGGGTACATAGAAGATCGATGGGAACGCTGCACCGAGCGTAGGATCTTGCGGGAGAGATCTGAACGGTCGAGGTTGGTAGCCGGTATTTGGAGTGATCTCGTGTTGCACGGGATCATCGAGATATAGATGTAAGCGATGGAGCGACCGTTGGATGTAGCCAGGCGAGATCTTGACGGCTCAGAGTGAGCGGGCTCGGATCCGGGTCGTGGGTAGCTCTAGCCCATGTCTTCCTTGTTGGGTTGCAACTGATTTGCGCGCGGGCTTTGGCTCTCTGCTCCATAGATTCTCGACTCCAATTCTTCGCTCTTTTGGCTCCTCAATTTCTCCGAGCTTTATTTATTACCTAAAAACACAAAATTAATTAATACAAATATTTATTCTTGAAAACAAGGAAAATACAGAATATGGAATAATATATGATTTATACGCGCAAAAGATGAGTAAAATGCCAATAAAAAGGTGTATAAATATGCACTATTTGGCACTCATCAAATACCCCCAAACCTGAATTTTACTTGTCCTCAAGTGAAACAGAAAATAAGAAATCCTAACTATACCACTGTCGTAGGTCTCTCGAATGCATTTAGCGTATGCACTAAGCCTTTAAACCCCTAGGTGTCCCTAGTGGACGAGTTGTAGTCTCGTGAGGGTTTACAAGAGGTGTACCCACAAAACCTTCTCCAACTTCAGAGTGTAAAAGAGTCTCAAGCCTCCAAGAAGCTATGAGGACATAGAGTTTCGCATGCTAGTAACGAAGTTAGAACTATCGAAGAACGCATTCTCATCCTTAAGTCTTTGAGCGAGAAGTAACCATACCATATGAAAGAATTCGGATTCGATTGTGATCATAAGCCTCGACTTCGCCTCACCATTAGGGTTTTATGATAATTGCACTCAAAAGATCGCTTTTTAGTCTCTCATGTGTGCGAGCGGGAATAAAGAGAGAAATCCTGCACACGTTGTAGGTAAGAAGGATAACCTTCCGAAATAAAATCTGGAGACTCCACAGATGTGTGGACAAAAAGAATCTTTTTCTGATGATCTCTAAGAAAGGAAATCAACCATTAGCAAGGGGTGGGAGTACTCACTCACTTCTCACCCGATCGGCAATTAATATCACTCTCTCATAAGAAACCATAGAAACGTCTTCAATCTTCGGTCTTCGGTCTTCAATTGTTGATGACGAACTTCTAAACTTCACAAAACTTGACAATTTTTAACTTTTCTACTCAAATTCCTTGTTGTTTGGATTTTTCTTTTTAAACTCTTCTTTACCATGGTGGTAGCAAAAATAAACTACAATATTTTTTTTTTTTTGATTTTTGATTTTTTTTTTTTTTTTTTTTTTTTTTTTTTTATCATAAGTGAAAATAAAAATAAAAATACAAATAATGAAACAACTAACTCCATGGACAAAGGACTTTATCACTCAATTTTTCCACAACTTGTATTGTCTTGATTTTATAAATTTTATTAATTCTCATCCTATTTTCTTTTTTTTTTTGCACATAAACCTTGGACTATATAAATTTTTATTTCAATATTATGATTCTGGTCTCAGGTTCTTTGACGATGATGTGTTTCTATGGGTCTTGCTGATTGAGAGAGAATGATGCTAACTACAAATCGGTATTTAGAAGGAGTTTTCATCTTTAGACGTCACCCTCATGATTGACAAAAACTAGCACTCAAGAGATCAAAAGTAGTGCTGAAAATGGTGCGAAGTTGGGTAGCTCACCATTCCTACCCGGAATTTACGTAAGGTGACACACACTCTAATGACTTTTCTAGAAAGTTGCAAAAATTGAAGGTTGGTGCCTCACTTGATGTAAAATGGGTAGTCTCCACTATGGGTGATCACAATTCTACTATCGAATATCTAAACAGCACCTAATTCGCCCTCCGGTATGGTTAAATCCAACTTTAACGCTCTAATCAACTAAGGAACCCGATTGTGTTCTCCGGCACTTCTAACTTTTGTTATTTCGGTCAGATTCTCTATGTAAACATAGCTAGAAGCATGCTAGTGACTCTAAAATCTCTAAAATTGGAGGTTTTACAAAAATAGTTTTTGAATTTTTTTTTTTTTTTTTTTTTTTTTTTTTTTTTTTTTTTTTTGTGAAAATAAAAGGTAAAATAAAAGACTAAAAACTCTAAATATAAATGCAAATGCACCCCCAAACCTAAATCAAACATTGTCCTCAATGTGTCTTCATATAGAAAAAATTTAAACAGATCACATACCGAGAGAACTATCTTTGAAAAGATAAAAGGAAGAGATTACGGAATGTCGGCGGAGCAAGGTTGAGCTTCGTTAGTCAAGGCAAAATCCAACATTCTCAGTGGAGATCATATCAGATTAGCACAATATAAGCGCATGAAGACTCGACCAATTCAAGAAAAGAAAAATTTAACAAGTCCTAAAAAGTTGAGGGTTAACCCAAAAAAAATAATGTACAGAAACATCAACATGAAAATGGGATTTGGTTTATGTGGGAATTTGGTTTGTGTGGGCTGATTGTTTGGTTTTTGTGGGAAAATTTGGTTTAAATGGGCTGATTTGGTTTATTGGGATTTGGTTTAAATGGGTTTTGGTTTGTTGGGAAAATACAGCCCATTGGAACTGTGGGCTCTGTTTGGTTTAAGCCTGTGTGTTTAGTCTAAGTGCAAATGTGACTCAAGATTTGGGCTTCAATTTGGTTGCAGCCCAGGTTGTGTAGCTTAGTTGGTCTGGCCCAGCTTGGTTGCACAGCCCAGGTGTGTAGCTTAGTCTTTTGCACGGCCCAGCTAGATAGGCCAAGTTATGTGGGCTCAGGTGGGTGCAAAGCTCAGCTTTGGGGGCTGTTAGCCCAGCTATGATTGTGGGCTCCGGTTGTGCAGAGTGCAAGCCAGTTGATGGTAAACATGACCCAAGTTGTGTTTAAAAAGTATAGCTCAAAAATGAATTGAGTTGGGTGAGTTTTGGTGTAAGCTCAAGTGGTTGTGCAAAGCCTAGGTTGAATTATATGCACAGCCCAACAGATGTGGGTTGAGTTGCTTTGCAAGGCCCATGTGCACAATTTGATTGTGAGCGGCCAACGAGATGGGCTCTAGCCTAGATGGTCAGCCCGGTTTTGGCCACGGGCCAGATTAGGTGAAAAATGTATAGCCCGAGATGATGTTTAGACATTGCCCGTGATTGACAACTTAGATTGAGCCCGAGGTTTGTTTGATTATATGCACAGGCGGAGTATGAACATGTGCGGCCCGAGTTATCCGGCATAGGGCTCTGTTTGGTTGCGAGATGCACGGCCAATGAGAAAGGCACACCGAGGCCTCGGTTGGGTGCACTGGTTATGTGTGGCTCAAGTGTGAGTGGAGCTCAGGTCAACAGGCTGAGTTGATGGCAACTCAGAGCTCACAGCTATAGGACAATTTAGAGCAACTCACAACACAACTCTAAGTGCAGCTCAGCACAGAGCAATCACAGGTCACAGATTTAACAAGTTTGCACAGGCTCAGGTGAAGATGACTGGGGTTTTGCAGGTATCTTTGCTAACCAATGCTCACAGGGCTCACAGGGCTAGCAGAGCTAGCACCAGGTCAAGCATGCGTAAATAGCTCACACAGACACAGCACAGCTTGGATTCAAGCGCAGTTCACATCACAGGACAACCACAGCTCCACTCGCAGCATCAGGGGCTGGAGTTTGGCTCAACAGGGCTTAGGGTATCAACAAGACACAGTGCAAATGGTTCACTAAGGTTTACCGAGCATACAAGCTGAGTGAGCTTCAGGTGGCTCATGCAACTCAGGCGTATGCAACACCTAGCAAGGAAGCTAATTTCTCATGTGACATTGGCTCAGTAGATTCAACAAGTCACATGATATTCAAGGTCTATTTCCAGTTATGCACAGATATGTTGTGACCAAGCTTAGGATTGACAACACAAGACAAGTCACAGAGCATGCAAGGGGTCAGGGCATTCATTCTATCATGCTCAGGTTGTGGCAGGTTAAACATGCAAAGGGTTGTCACAGTTTAGAAATACAGCTACAGGGGCTGATAAGGAGTTATGCTCAACTGATGACAGCCTCACAAGGTTTCCCACAAGGTGCACAGGTCAGAGCTCAAATTTCACAGCACATGCACACAGATACCAATCCAGCATTCATTCAGTTATAGTTCAGGGATTGAGATACGCATACACAGATGTGACAGGGCAGTCCATTAAGCTAGTTGAGGCTCACAGATATACAGGCAGAGATGCTCAGCAAGTTGGTAGTAATGCACATCTTAGCATAATGGCAGAGAGGTGAAACTCAGGGAGCAGGTGACAAATTCAAACATGGGAGGTTTAGTGAGCATTCATGGCATATCACAGGGTAATACATGACACATGGCACAAAAAAAAATGGCACAGGGTCTGTTGACCTCAAAATTTAGAGATTATGCACAGGTAAGCAGGGTCAACAGGATTGTAGCTACAACTACCTGGCTTTCCAAGTTGTGACTCCAAACTTGCAGCTTCAGGGGCTAGCAAGGGAGTTTAACAATGCTGGGTTCACACAAGAATTCAGGGCTGAAGGTACTATGGTCACAGTACATACAAGCTTATATTTCAGGTTTTCATGGGAGGCTTAGTAATGTACAGGCACTTGCGCTTTTCCTTGGGCATACAGAGGAAGTTCAGTTACTAACCTCAATTCATGCACTCATCCTTGGGTTGGCTCAGACCTACCAGTTTGCACAGCAGCGCAAGCTCAAGTTCTGGGCTTTTCCTTGGCTTCCCTGGGTTGGTTTAGCTGCTCCAATTGCACCTTCCCTGGGTTGGCTTGCATAACAGCACAGGAGCACAGCAGCACAGGTTGCACAGCAAACACAGCCAGCACCTGTAGCTCAACAAAGAATTAGTTCTCTATAATGAAAAACTATGCTCAACTATGCAGCCAAGATGGCTGTACTGTGCAACTATGCAGCCAAGATGGCTGTGCTTTGGACTGACTGGGGAGTTAAAAGTGACAAGTGACACTAAGCTACAGCTACAGAGGCTTATAGCTCAGGTCAAAAGGCCAAGATGCACTAAATGAATGCAAGCTAACTGAAGATGCAATGACAGATGCAGAAATGGAAACCTACATGTTACAAGCTACATGCAATGACAGATGCAGAAATGAATGCAAGCTAACTGAAGGTTACAAGATGATGCAAGGTTTAAAAACAAAATGATGCAGTACAGGCTACAAAAACAAGTTACAGGCTACAAGATGATGCAAGGGTTAATACAAGTTACACTAAAACAGGACTATGATGCTACAATGAAAACAAGGCCAATGAAAAACAGGGATAAAACTACAATGAAAACAAAAGGTGGGTATATACAGGGAGAAAAGCAGTAAAGCAAGCAATTGAACAACAGGGCACGCGCCAAGTCCCCGGCAACGGCGCCAAAAACTTGGTAGGCCCGAAAAGATGTATATAATGAAGGCCTACGGTAATACCGCAAGTGCACGGTGTCGTGATGTAGCACTGGGCACGTACGGGTCGAACCACGAGACTTGTGGTGCCCTTATGTGATCTAAGGCTGCTTAACTGACTTCAAGTGGTGGTAACAAAGTGACAGAAGATATGTTGTGCCGATACGGCTAATGTTGAGCTAAGTGAACCTAAACTAAGGTAAAAGATACAAAGTAGAGGCCACTAGGGTGTCGAATCCACCATATAACCTCAGCTAAGTTGATTCAATTTTGATAGTGTTCTCGTCCCTTGTAATGGCAAGTCTGCCATTCATCCAGGGTTTCAATGGCTAGCTTAATATCAACTGAGGCACTTAACTAATTCCTAGTATTAGCTGTCTTGTCATAGTACAGCTAATCACAAATCTGTTTCATTTCTCAGGTGATTAAACTTATCCTAAGATGGATACTCTAATCACAATTAAAGTATTTTTCCCTAGTACTATTTGTCTTCTCGGGGCACAACTAGTCTAAGAATCCATATTGTTCAATGAAGCATGAATTGCACACATTTAACATAGAAATAGCCCGACTACAATGCATACGAAAATTGACATACATTGTGAAAGTAATATGCAAAAGTGTTTAGATTAAATGTATCCTAAGCATTAAAGCACAATCAAGAACAATTACAAAATATGAACAACTCTTAGCAACAGATTTTTAGGTTTCATCTCAACCCTAGCCACAGTGATTAAAACACAAAATACAACTATTGACTGCCCTGGCTAATCCAGGCGTGTCTAAAATCATCATCCCCTGCTTCTATTTATACATACCAAGCAAACCCTAAAACAGCAAACCCTAAATCAATTAAAAATAAAAATTAAATGAAAAATAATCGAACCCATACTCTATTCGGCTCTGAATCGAGCTTCCCTCTTGTCTAATCATGCTCAGAGAACTCCATGCGTCAGTTGTGGCTAACCCTAGCTCTAGTTTTCTCTAGGTTAGCTTCTAAGGTTGAGAGAAGCTAAGGGAGAGAAAACTAGCTCTAGAGAGGTGGTGCGGGCGAGAGATGGTGTAGGCGACAGAGTTGTTGATGGAGGTGAGAGCGGTGCGTTGCAGATGGCTCTGCACAGGCGTGGGAAGAAGGAGGTGGAGGTGAGGGTTTTGCAGAGAGTTGTTCTGAGAAAGTGACGGGAGAGGAGAAGAGAAATGAGTTTAGGGTTAGGCTTAGGGGCTTATATCGGGGCTATGGTGTTGAGCATGTACATAGAAGATCGATGGGAACGCTGCACCGAGCGTAGGATCTTGCGGGAGAGATCTGAACGGTCGAGGTTGGTAGCCGGTTTTTGGAGTGATCTCGTGTTGCACGGGATCATCGAGATATAGATGTAAGCGATGGAGCGACCGTTGGATGTAGCCAGGCGAGATCTTGACGGCTCAGAGTGAGCGGGCTCGGATCCGGGTCGTGGGTAGCTCTAGCCCATGTCTTCCTTGTTGGGTTGCAACTGATTCGCGCGCGGGCTTTGGCTATCTGCTCCATAGATTCTCGACTCCAATTCTTCGCTCTTTTGGCTCCTCAATTTCTCCGAGCTTTATTTATTACCTAAAAACACAAAATTAATTAATACAAATATTTATTCTTGAAAACAAGGAAAATACGAGAATATGGAATAATATATGATTTATACGCGCAAAAGATGAGTAAAATGCCAATAAAAAGGTGTATAAATATGCACTATTTGGCACTCATCAAATACCCCCAAACACGAATTTTACTTGTCCTCAAGTGAAACAGAAAATAAGAAATCCTAACTATACCCTTTGTCGTAGGTCTCTCGAATGCATTTAGCGTATGCACTAAGCCTTTAAACCCCTAGGTGTCCCTAGTGGACGAGTTGTAGTCTCGTGAGGGTTTACAAGAGGTGTACCCACAAAACCTTCTCCAACTTGAGTGTAAAAGAGTCTCAAGCCTCCAAGAAGCTATGAGGACATAGAGTTTCGCATGCTAGTAATGTGGAAGTTAGAACTATCGAAGAACGCATTCTCATCCTTAAGTCTTTGAGCGAGAAGTAACCATACCATATGAAAGAATTCGGATTCGATTGTGATCATAAGCCTCGACTTCCGCCTCACCATTAGGGTTTTATGATAATTGCACTCAAAAAGATCGCTTTTTAGTCTCTCATGTGTGCGAGCGGGAATAAAGAGAGAAATCGCACACGTTGTAGGTAAGAAGGATAACCTTCCGAAATAAAAACGGAGACTCCACAGATGTGTGGACAAAAGAATCTTTTACGATGATCTCTAAGAAAGGAAATCAACCATTAGCAAGGGGTGGGAGTACTCACTCACTTCTCACCCGATCGGCAATTAATATCACTCTCTCATAAGAAACCATAGAAACGTCTTCAATCTTCGGTCTTGGTCTTCAATTGTTGATGACGAACTTCTAAACTTCACAAAACTTGACAATTTTTAACTTTTCTACTCAAATTCCTTGTTGTTTGGATTTTTCTTTTTAAACTCTTCTTTACCATGGTGGTAGCAAAAATAAACTACAATATTTTTTTGATTTTTTTTTTTTTTTTTTTTTTTTTTTTTTTTTTTTTTTTTATCATAAGTGAAAATAAAAATAAAAATACAAATAATGAAACAACTAACTCCATGGACAAAGGACTTTATCACTCAATTTTTCCACAACTTGTATTGTCTTGATTTTATAAATTTTATTAATTCTCATCCTATTTTCTTTTCTTTTCGCACATAAACCTTGGACTATATCAATTTTTCTTTCAATATTCTCGATTCTCGCTCAAGGTTCTTGACGATGATGTGTTTCTATGGGTCTTGCTTGATTGAGAGAGAGAATGATGCTAACTACAAATCGGTATTTAGAAGGAGTTTTCATCTTTAGACGTCACCCTCATGATTGACAAAAACTAGCACTCAAGAGATCAAAAGTAGTCTTGAAAATGGTGCGAAGTTGGGTAGCTCACCATTCCTACCCGGAATTTACGTAAGGTGACACACACTCTAATGACTTTTCTAGAAAGTTGCAAAAATTGAAGGTTGGTGCCTCACTTGATGTAAAATGGGTAGTCTCCACTATGGGTGATCACAATTCTACTACCGAATATCTAAACAAAGCACCTAATTCGCCCTCCGGTATGGTTAAATCCAACTTTAACGCTCTAATCAACTAAGGAACCCGATTGTGTTCTCGGCACTTCTAACTTTTGTTATTTGGTCAGATTCTCTATGTAAACATAGCTAGAAGCATGCTAGTGACTCTAAAATCTCTAAAATTGGAGGTTTTACAAAAAGAGTTTTTGAATTTTTTTTTTTTTTTTTTTTTTTTTTTTTTTTTTGTGAAAATAAAAGGTAAAATAAAAGACTAAAAACTCTAAATATAAATGCAAATGCACCCCCAAACCTAAATCAAACATTGTCCTCAATGTGTCTTCATATAGAAAAAATTTAAACAGTCACATACCGAGAGAACTATGCTGAAAAGATAAAAGGGAAGAGATTACCGGAATGTCGGCGGAGCAAGGTTGAGCTTCGTTAGTCAAGGCAAAATCCAACATTCTCAGTGGAGATCATATCAGATTAGCACAATATAAGCGCATGAAGACTCGACCAATTCAAGAAAAGAAAAATTTAACAAGTCCTAAAAAGTTGAGGGTTAACCCAAAAAAAAATAATGTACAGAAACATCAACATGAAAATGGGATTTGGTTTATGTGGGAATTTGGTTTGTGTGGGCTGATTGTTTGGTTTTTTGTGGGAAAATTTGGTTTAAATGGGCTGATTTGGTTTATTGGGATTTGGTTTAAATGGGTTTTGGTTTGTTGGGAAAATACAGCCCATTGGACTGTGGGCTCTGTTTGGTTTAAGCCCAGGCTGTTTAGTCTAAGTGCAAATGCACAGCTCAAGATTTGGGCTTCAATTTGGTTGCAGCCCAGGTTGTGTAGCTTAGTTGGTCTGGCCCAGCTTGGTTGCACAGCCCAGGTGTGTAGCTTAGTCTTTTGCACGGCCCAGCTAGATAGGCCAAGTTATGTGGGCTCAGGTGGGTGCAAAGCTCAGCTTTGGGGGCTGTTAGCCCAGCTATGATTGTGGGCTCCGGTTGTGCAGAGTGCAAGCCCAGATTGATGGTAAACAGCCCAAGTTGTGTTTAAAAAAGTATAGCTCAAAAATGAATTGAGTTGGGCTCCGCTGCTGGGTGGTGGTTGAGAAAGAAATGATATCATGATGTTTTGTGGTGGCGATGCGTATGGATGAGTAACAATAGACTATGTTAAGTCTGTAACCCTTCAAAACGTGTAACCTTATATATAAAGTATAAAACGTGGTTGATCGTTTTAACGTTAAAATAAACTCGGTTAAAACACATGACAATTGGAAAAATCCTAGAATCAATTGACGTGTTAGTTAATATCTGCAAACGAACAACACCAATCAAAACCAGAACATATGAAATTACTTATTATCGAAACGTGCCGTTACGACACGAGTTATATTCTAGTCTTAATACAAAAAAAAAGGCCTTAGGGACTAGAATAAGACCTCTTGTAACATCCAAACCAATATCAAAACTACTAGAGAAGAACTGGCAGATCTTCAAACTTCAAATCCTACTGACTCTTATTCTACCTCTAGATTAAGGCTAGACTGGAATATTTATACAACCTTGAGGAGCTTTACTGGAAAGACAAATCTAGAGATATCTGGCTCTTGGAAGGAGACAAAAACTCTCCATATTTCCATAGAGTCACTCTCTTTAAGAGACAAAGAAACGCCATTAGCTGGATAAAAAACCCTCTTGGTACTTTGTGTTAGCGACGAAATAGTATAAGAACTTCTTTTGTGGATTACTTTAAAACTCTTTACTCTTCTCAACCTCAGCAATTTCAAGATGAAATTTTAGAAAATCTACCTGCCAAATTTTCTCCTGAGGACAACTCCTCTTAAATCTCCCCCTCAATTGGTGAGGAAAAAAAAAGCTCCTAGTCCCGATGGCTTCACGGGTCTATTTTATCAAAAAAAAATTGGGATATTATTGGGGAGGCTTTCATAGACATGACCCAAACTTGTTTTAGAACCGGTCACCTAGCAAAAGTTTTCAATACTACCAATATTGCTTTGATCCCTAAGGTCCCTCGATTTGAATTATACCAATTGGCTTATGTAATCTATAAAATTTTATCCAAAACCCTAGATAATAGACTTAAACCTCTCGGGGATAGTATTATATCTCATGGATAATATTATATCCCAAAATCAAAGTGCTTTTGTATCAAAAAGAAGCATATCGATAACATTCTCGCTAGCAGTGAATTTGTCTATCTTTGTCGAAACCGGAAGAGCCATGTAGTCTGAGCAAGTTGAGGTAGGGAAGGAGACAATGTTAACTCCTAAAAGTATAGCTAAGTTTTCCGCCACTCACATAACTGGGCAACCGCAAATGTGCAACTATTAAACTTGAGGGGATTCTTGTTATTAAACTTGAGGGGATTCTTTGCTATTAAACTTGATATGTCTAAAGCCTACGATAAATTAGAGTGGTCTTGTCTTGGTAAAGTTTTACTTAAAATGGGTTTGTCTGATCACTGGATTAATCTTATTCATCAATGTGTTTTTATTGTCTATTATTCCGTGTTATTAAATGGTAGTCCTATTGGCCTTATAAAACCTGAGAGAGGTCTAAGACAGTGAGATCCTCTTTCTCCTTATCTTTATGTTATCCGCTCTGAAGCTTTATCTGCATATATTGATAACCTAACCAGTAAAGGCTTAGTAGAAGGAATTAGAGTTTGTAGGAATGCCCCTTGTATGACACATCTCTTTTTTGCTGATGATTCCCTCTTGTTTTCTAAAGCTACTGAAAAAGACTTTAGAACTATAAAAGACTATCTTCAAAAGTATTGCTTAGCTTCTTGATGCGTGTCGTAGGTGCAATCAAATTAATTCAATATTTCCACTTAATTAAAAATAATATAATGGAAGTCAAGTTCGTTCCCACGAGGAGCAAGTGATCTTAGTTGTAAAAGTTGTCACGAAAGGGGGTGTAAAAAGCAAAATAAAAATAAACAAAGCAATTAAAATCAAAAGTTGAAAGATGAAAGCAATAAGAGAGAAAAGATCAAGGAATCCTTCTTCGTTACGAAACAATGAATCAAGTTATGTTCTATTCTACTTGTTATTAGTCACAAATTATCACCAACCGTAGGTAAAGCGGTCCTAGCTAGTGCTAAACCCCTAAATCCCTTATATCACCGGATACGGAAGTTCTCGCCTACCGGATTCTAATCACCTAGCCACCTAGAATTAGCTCAACCTAGATGTAACTTGGCTCATGCATTAGGTTTTGTGAATTTCTTAGGTTGATATTAGTAGTTAGACTCTTAGCTCAAGGTCTACTTGCTAACGTTGTTTCTACACACAATTGCTCCACGGAATCCCTCCGCAAGGTCTCGTGTTTGCTACTTATGTAAAGAGTCAAAGAACGATTACTTATCCCCTAACTTTCACTAGCTTTAGATCGAATTAACAAATCAATTTAGTTGGCCACCCAAACAATCTATCAATCAATCATGAATGTCTTTAAGATCACTCCTATTAGTAAAAACAAACGATAATTATGTGAAAAACTTCAAGATAGAATTTGAAAACAAAAACTCAAATCATGTTAAGAACTAGGAATTCATCCTCAATCAATAAGAAATTTAGCTACTCATGTTTTTGAAATTCACACAAATAAATAATAATTAAAAGAAGAAGTTTCAAATTCACACAAGTAATTAAAAAGAAAAATCTTAGAAAAGCAAGCAAAAACACAAGTGTGTGTGTGTAGAGAGGTGTAAAAGATGTAGAAAACTTCTCTATTTATAGGCTTCAAAATTCTCCAAATCTTCTAAGGATTAGAATCCTTTTCCTTTTGCAATTCAACTTCCAAATTCAAGTCTTTCTCTTCTCTTCCACCTTCTCTTTCCAAATTTGAGTCCAATTCTCCATCCAATTCCTAGCCCAAGTCTTCACACCCATGAGAGAGGTCCATAGAAAGTTCTGGAATTTTGCTCGCCGGAAAACTGGGATTATGGCCGGAATTTGGTCGGAAACGTCACCGCCGGCCACCTGGAAATTTCACCGTCGTCGGGAGAATATTCGACGGAATATTCCGTCAGTCCACCGTTAGGACTAACGGTCAAAGGTCAAACCGTCAGTCAACAGTTAGTCACAGGTCAAGGGATGAGTGTTCGAGTCGAACCAGAGTCGGCTAGCTAACTTATTGATTGGTCCTAGCTGTGCCACTTTGCACTGACTGACTTTCTTCTTGCACCATGTTTGTGCTTCCGGCCATGTTGGTGAGTCTCTCTGACACTCGCCAAAATCAATTGCATAACCATTCAAATCCATGCTTAAAGCACTGCTCCTGACCTTTCATTCTAGCTTCACCAACACATACAAAACCCTGAATTCTCAACCTCAGCTGCATCTCCATCTCATAAAATCAACGCCAGTTTTCAGCTCAAGTCATTTGCGGTCGCACAACCCCGGCACTTTCTTTGAAACCCACTGGCTAACTGCTATTTGCAATCATCAATCCACATCAAGCCCATTATCTCAGCATTTCCAACTCTACAATGCAAGACTCAACTTCACCAATTCTGCAGTTATTAGTGCCAAACCTCCAATTTCCTGCCAGCTCTTTAACTCGGCTGCAATGTTGAGACCAAACCTGCAATTCAGTGCAGTAGTTCCTTAGGCCACCTGCAATTCTATCACATGCCTAGGCCCCAATAAATCATTCCCAGTGCAGCATTCTTGCACTCTCTCCCCGCAAAGATCTGCTCTCTCGATTCAAAGACTCACGGGCTCGCTTTGCACTTTACACATAGCAACTCCATTCATTTCTATGGCAGCAAAGCATCCATGAGCTCCACCAATTCAATCCAATCTCCATTTCTGCTCATCTGATCTTGACCCAAACCGTTCCTGTGCTTGCCCCTGCATTGCACCAGAGCTCAATAATCTTCTACACAGAAGCCACCTTCCCTGTCACTCTACACCAGTCACAAACTACAGCTTCAATCCTGCAATGCCACACTCAACTTGCACCTGACCTCAGCATTGAACCCAAATCCATTGTTTCAGCTCCAATTTAGCATCTCCCTGCCAGCAACCACCAGCTCCAATTTCAGCATCTTAACACCACGAGCCTGCATTCATCTTTCCCTGTAATTTTGCACTCAGAATACATACTCCCTTCCATGGCAGACCAACACATCCAAGAACATCCATGGCTTCCATCTCTGCCAGACCAATCTTCTTTCTTTCTCTGAGCTTGAACCAGTAACATCATCACTGCCAATACCCAGTCTCAGCATCACGTTTCAATTAAACCCAGTCTCTCCATTTGAGCCAATCGATACCACCATCAGAAACAACTTCATCTCTGTGTTCTTCCCGTCTGATTCATCTCTTCTTCACTCCCTGATTTCCATCTTCGATTAACGAACCTAAATTCTATCTAATCTGCATCTCTTCAACTCATATTCCCGATCTGTTCTCGATTCACAAGCATCTCCCCGAGCTTCACAAATCCCCGAGTCGACTTCATCCTCCTTCCAATCGATCTCTCTCAATGTCAACACCCATTAATCACGGTACCTCATTCTTCAAGAGCAACCGTTGCATCTCACGGCCAACAATCCATCACCCTCGATTCTCGCTCTCGATCTACAAAGAAGCAGCCATGGCTGCTTCTTACTCTCTTTCAGGTGAAAAGAAATGATTGAATGGTTTCTCGAGTCTAGGGTTGGACATGAAAACTAGGTTTGGATCCGGGTTAGGATATGGGTCCGGGTATAGTTAGGGTATAGGTAGATGGGCTTAGGTTAGGGTATGGGTCAGAGTTCAGGGTATGGGTGGATTCAAACACCCATCAAGTACACCCCAAGTGCTATTCTTACTCACTTCTTTTGGATAAAGGACACCTCTTTGACCTCCCCTTAACTATTATTGTCCTTCCTTGATAATTTGAGTCACCCCTTAACCTTGGCTGGGCTCCATATAGTCTTCGCCCTTGATAAAATGACAAGTTTGTCCTTTTTGCTCAATTTTGATGATTTCTTCTTCTTTTCCTCTGTGCGACTCCAAAGTAGCTACAAAACTCAAAACAAGCGTAAAATACAAAATTCACAAGAAAAATAGCAAAGAAAGCATAAACTCTAGATAGTAAATACGGTGTATTCTACACCTATCAAATTCCCCCACACTTAGACTTTGCTAGTCCTCGAGCAAATCAAACTAAAAACTCACAACTTCAAAGTGTTCAAGCGTCACAAGCATCCAAAAAGCTATGAGGACATAGAGTTTCGCATGCTAGTAATAAGAAGTTAGAAATACTAAAGAACATATTCTCATTCTTAAATGTTGAGTGAGAAATAACCACACCATAATGAGAGAATGCGTGTTTGAGAAACGATCAATAAGCATTTCTTCTCGACTTCCGCCTCACCACATAGGATTTTATGATAATTGCACTCAAAAAGATGACTTTTTTATGGTTCTCACATGTGTGCGGGTAGGAATGAAGAGAGAAATCTGCGACACGTTGAATGGTGGGAAGGACAACTTCCGAAATATTTTTAAAAACCCACATCTTTTAATATTTTGAAAAACCATTTTTCTGACGATCTCTAAGAAAGGAAATCAACCATTTATATTGAGGATGGGATTACTTACTCACCTTCACATCCGATCGCCAATTATGATAACATCACTCTCACGGCATCCAATAGAAACATCTTCCGCTCCTCGTCTTTCGTCTTGGTTTCAACTATTGATGATAAATCCTTGAATTTCATAAATCCTTAACAATTTGTAACTCTTTTTACCTTAAATATCCTTGTCGCTTTGAAACTTCCTTATATATTTTCCTTCCTTTGACTTATTAACAAAACAAATATTTCTCTTTTTTTTTTTTCTCTTTTTTTTTTTTTTTTTTTTAATTCTTTTTTTTTTTTTTTTTTAAACAAGAGAAATTAAATACAAAAATAAACCATGGTCGTGGGAGAAGTATTTTACCACTTGATTCTTCACAACTTGTATCGCCTTGAAATCATAAACTTCAAAAATTCTCACCTTTTACTTTTCTTTGCTTTCATGAATAAGTCTTCATACTTGAATATAAAATTACCTCATTGTATGTCTTCAATATATATGTAAAAATCCGCTCTTTGTATGTTGCTTTACTTGAATTTGAAATTTGCTCTTTTTCTGTTCCGTTGCTTGTAAACCTTAAACTTTTCCAACTTTCCTTGTAGATTTTGATGTCGCTCCTTGTTGATGATGAATGTGTTTCTATGGATCCGTTGTTGTCGAGAGAGAGAATGGTGCTAACTGCAAATCGAACTACAAGAAGGAAGCTTTCATCCATGGACGTCACCCTCATGATTGACAAAATTAGCACTCAAGAGATCAAAGAGTAGTGCTTTTAGTGGTGGGAGGTTGGGTAGCTCACCATTCTACCCGGAATTAACTTACGGTGACACACACTCAAAAGAAGCTCTTTAGTATATGGAAAATTCTGGTCGGTGCCTCACATGATATGAATACGGGTAGTCTCCACTAATGATTGATCAGCAACTCTAATAACGCAATTCTCCCTGCACCAAATTCGCATCACCGGCATGATTAAATCCATTATTTAACACTCAAACAAACAAGAAATCCGAATGTAGTTCTCTAACATTTCCAAGTTCAATTATGTCGGTCAAAAACTCTATGTAAACATACCTAGAAGTATGCTAGTGACTCTAAAATCTTTAAAAGTTGGAAGTTTAAGTAAAACTCTTTTTTTTTTTTTTTCAAAAGTTTTTCATTTTTTTGTAATTTTTGTTTTAAAAACATGCTTAACCACTCCCCCACACTTAAACCTTACATTGTCCTCAATGTAATTGAATCCTCCTAGTAAAGTCAAGGTGGGAAATTTTAACATGATAAGAAACAAGAAAAAGAAATAACGAAAAGCAAAATGATAAGAAATACAAAACCAATGGGTTGCCTCCCATTAAGCGCTTGTTTTAAAGTCGACGGCCCGACTTAGCTCTTGCGGCATATTACTCCTCCGGAGGAGTGCATCTCCAAATGAAAGTTCATCCAAATTCACATAAGCGATGTTCTCATAGTATGGCTTCAACCTATGGCCGTTGACTTTGGAAACCGAATTGTCTCGAAGACTAGTAATTTCAACTGCACCATGAGGAAAAACATTAGTAACAACATATGGTCCAATCCAACGAGACCTTAACTTTCCAGGAAATAGTTTAAGACGAGAATGATATAAAAGGACTTTTTGTCCCACGATGAAACTTTTACGAGAAATCATCTTGTCATGAAAAAGCTTGGTCTTTTCTTTGTAAATACGGGCACTCTCATACGCATCATTGCGTATCTCCTCTAACTCATGTAGTTGTAACTTCCTTTGTTTCCCGCTTCATCATACTCCATGTTGAATTTCTTTATCGCCCAATAAGCCTTATGTTCAAGTTCAATAGGAAGATGACAAGCCTTGCCATAAACCATCCTATATGGAGACATACCAATCGGTGTCTTATACGCCGTTCTATACGCCCAAAGTGCATCGTTGAGCTTAAAGCTCCAATCTTTCCTTGTGGTATTTACCGTTTTCTCAAGAATGGACTTAATCTCACGATTCGAAATTTCCGCTTGTCCACTAGTTTGTGGATGATAAGGCGTACCAATTTTGTGTGTTATGTTGTACTTCTTGAGGAGAGTGTGGAAAGCCTTCTTGAAATGTGAGCCTCCATCGCTTATCACCACTCTTGGTGTTCCATGCCTATTGAAAATATTTTCCCTTACAAAATCACAAACAACTTGAGAGTCATTAGTCTTGGTGGCTCTAGCTTCCACCCATTTCGAAACATAATCAACGGCAAGAAGTATATAAAAATTCCCATTCGAATTGACAAAAGGGCCCATAAAATCAATACCCCACACATCAAAAATCTCAACGGTGAGAATTGGTGTGAGTGGCATTTGATTTCGAGCACCTAGATTGCCCGTTCGTTGACATCTATCACACGATTTACAAAAACATATGAATCTTCAAACAAGGTGGGCCAATAAAATCCACTCTCGAGAACTTTGAGAGCGGTACGCTTAGATCCAAAGTGGCCACCACATGCAAAAGTGTGGCAAAAGGAGAGAATGGATTGAAATTCGGAATTAGGCACGCACCTTCGCATTATTTGATCAACGCCATATTTCCATAAGTATGGTTCATCCCACACATATTGCTTTGCTACCTTCTTAAGTTTCATCTTTTGGAAATTAGACATTGTACTAGGTACTTTCCTTGTCACTAAGTAATTCACTATATCCGCATACCAAGGAGTTGATTCTTCCATGGAGAAAAGTTGTTCGTCCGGAAAGCGGTCATGTAATGGAAGTTCTTCTTGAGACATAACAAGTCTACTAAGATGATCCGCAACGGTATTCTCCACACCCCTCTTATCACGAATTTCTATGTCGAACTCTTGTAACAATAGGATCCACCGAATTAATCTTGGCTTAGCTTCTTTCTTCTTTATCAAGTGTCTTAGTGCGGCATGATCGGAATACACAATAACCTTTGTACCCACCAAGTATGATCGAAATTTTTCCAAAGCAAAAACTATAGCCAATAACTCCTTTTCCGTGGTAGAATAATTGATTTGTGCATCATTAAGGGTCCTAGATGCATAATAGATAACATGGGACAACTTGTCCACCCTTTGACCCAAAACGGCTCCAACCGCATAATCACTAGCATCACACATTAATTCAAATGGAAGATTCCAATCCGGTGATTTGATAATCGGCGCACTTGTCAACATCTCCTTTAATTTGTTCAAAGCATCCTCGCATTCCTTGTTGAAGTCGAAAGGTACCTCCTTTTGTAATAACTTGCACATCGGCATGGAGATTTTGGAGAAATCCTTGATAAACCGCCTATAGAAACTGCATGACCAAGAAAAGAACGGATTTCCCTCACCGAAGTGGGATATTGTAAGTTTCTTATTAAATCTATCTTTGACTTGTCCACTTCGAGCCCTCGAGAGGACACAATGTGACCAAGTACTATGCCGTGGTTTACCATAAAGTGACATTTCTCCCAATTAAGGACAAGGTTTGTGTCTATGCATCGTTTAAGAATTAGTTCAAGGTTATTTAAACAACCATCAAAAGAATTGCCATAAACACTAAAGTCATCCATAAATACCTCGATGATGCGCTCCACATAATCCGAGAATATACTCACCATGCATCTTTGAAAAGTAGCCGGCGCATTGCAAAGACCAAAGCGGCATCCGTCTATATGCAAGCGTTCCAAACGGACAAGTGAAAGTGGTCTTCTCTTGGTCCTCGGTGCAATAACAATTTGATTGTATCCCGAATAACCATCCAAAAAGCAATAATAAGAATGCCCGCTAACCGCTCCAACATTTGATCAATGAAAGGTAAGGGAAAGTGATCCTTGCGGGTTGCGGAATTAAGCTTTCTATAGTCAATGCACACTCTCCAACCGGTTTGAACTCTTGTAGGAACAAGTTCATCGTCTTGATTTCGAACAACCGTGACTCGGATTTCTTTGGTACCACTTGAACCGGACTTACCCACTTGCTATCGGAAATTGGGTAAATTACCCCCACACTTAGCAATTTGAGTATCTCTTTTTCACAACCTCCATCATGGGAGGATTTAGAAATGACGTTGAGCATCACGCACCGGCTTCACGTTCTCTTCCATTAGAATCCTATGCATGCACATGGATGGACTAATACCTTTGATGTCCGCAATTGTCCACCCAATAGCCGTTTTGTGCTCTTTCAAGACTCTAAGCAAACGGTCTTCTTGTACCGGCGTGAGGTTCTTAGAAATAATCACCGGAAGCTCATCTCCATCTCCCAAGAAAGCATACTTCAAATGGTCCGGAAGTGGCTTCAATTCTAGTTTAGGCGCCTTCACAATAGATGGTACAAGTACTTCATCATTCACGGGTAAAGAAATATAAGAAACATCACCCTTTTTAGCTTCTTGCAATGTCGCCAAAGCACCACATATCTCCACCAATTCCTTGGAGATTTCAACATCCAAGTTAGACAAACCATGGACGTCAAATTCAATGCTCTTTTGCAACACCACATCAAGTTCATCCTCTTGGTTCAATTCCACCATTTGTTGCGCTAATGAATCAACCACATCAATGGAGTAAACGGAATGCACATCACTTGGGTAGCGCATGGCTTCAAATATGTTAAAGTGTATTATCTCCTTGTCGAATTCCATAGTGAGTGTACCCTTATCAACATCAATCTTCGTCTTTGCGGTCTTCATGAATGGCCTCCCAAGAAGTAAAGAAGTAGATGAACGGTTCTCATTGTTGTCCATATCCACCACAAAGAAGTCCACTTAGGAAAAATAAGCTCATTTACTTGCACTAGCACGTCCTCTACAAGCCCCTTAGGATATATGTTAGACTTGTTTGCCAATTGGATAATAACTCTTGTCTCTTTCAAAGGTCCAAGATTCAAGGAGTCATATATTTGGCCGACATCACACTAATGGAAGCCCCCAAATCAAGTAAAGCATGTTCAAACCTTTGTTTACCAATAGTAATTGGCAAGTGAAACCACCGGGATCCGTGCACTTTGTAGGCATCTTCTTCAATAGCATAGCCCGACGCACTCTCGCCAACTTTAGTAATTTCATTATCAAGCAACCTATCCTTCTTGATGCATAATTCCTTCATGAACTTGGCGTACCTTGGAATTGTCTTAATAGCCTCAATGAATGGTATATTGATTTCAATCTTCTTGAAGATATCCATAAGTGCCTTGTCTTGAGCTTCTTTCTTGGATTTAGCAAAACGACTAGGAAAAGGAGGTGGAGTAGTGAAAGTAGAAACCGGTTCCTTGGATTGGTCGTTTGGTGTGGAATTCTCCTTTGTGTGCGGTTTCCTCCTTGTCATTGACTACCTCTTCACTAACTTCCTCATGATAGCTTGGACTCTCCACTTGCCTTCCACTTCTTAAAGTAACCGCATTAACATTCTCTCTTGGATTCACAAATGGTTGTGAAGGAAGTTTTGTGGATGCTTGAGATTTCAATAAATTCACATCGGTCGCCAATTGTCCCATTTGATTTTGTAAGTCCTTGATAGCCGAATCGGTCTTTTGTTGATTTTGTTGAAACAATGACGTAATACCTTGCATCATGACATTAAGCTTATCATCAATTGAAGATCCTTGTTCTTTCACTTGAGGTTGAAATTGTTGATAACCACCTTGTTGTTGAGGTTGGAATCGTGATTGTTGAAAACCACCTTGTTGTGCATATGGATTAGGAGCCGCCGCTTGCTTGTTTGCATAACTAAAGTTGGGATGATCCTTCCACCCGGGATTGTAGGTATTGGAGTATGGATCGTACCTTGGCCTTTGATTTGGATATAGAGCATTCACTTGTTCGGTCTCATCATCCGGAATAATTACCATGGCCATCCTTTGCATCATAATCTCCATGTTACTTATTCTTTGATCAAGATGTGACGAAGAATCACTAACTTCATGAACTCGCCTAACCGTTGGTTCATCCCTTGTGTAGAATTGTTGCGAGTTTGCCGCCATACTTTCAATCAACTCTCTAGCTTCGGTCAAAGTCTTGTTCATTAGTGCACCACCACCGCGGCGTCAAGAAGAGACCTATCACTTGTGTGAAGAGCTTCATAGAAGTATTGGAGTATCATAACATCGCTAAATTGATGGTGTGGACAGCTTGCCACCAACCTCTTGTATCGCTCCCAACATTCATACAATGATTCTCCCACTTGTTGTTTCAATCCACAAATCCTTGCGAATTTGAGTAGCTTTGGATGCGGGAAAATATCTCTCGAGGAAAATTTTCTTCATCCCATTCCATGTTGTGATACTTCCGGAAGGCAAATAATATAACCATTCCTTAGCATTACCCGCCAAAGAAAACGGGAAAGCTTTCAACATTGCTCCATCCGCACCAGTTTCCGGTGGAAGCATAGCCATAACTATGGCGTAGAAGTCCATAAGATGTTTGTTTGGGTCCTCATTCACCATGCCATGGAACTTTGGTAACTCTCTAATCAACCCCGGCTTGATCTCGAAGGTTGAATTAGTTTGGATACACCATTGTTGTGTGTCAAGCTTGTGAGAAGCTAGGTCCTTTAGTGTACGATCAGCCATTGTTTCTTCCTCTTTGTCCGAATCACTTGATGAAGAAGGAGGAAGTGGAGTGTTAACCGCTCGAATGAAATCCTTTAGTTGAGTGCCGGATCGAAGACGTATTGGACTCGGTCTACCTCCTTTAAGCATTCACCAAAGGTATAGCACCTGAAATAAGATTCTCACAAACTAAGTTAGATACGGTAAAGAATCTAACAAAGCAAAAAGAATAAAAACAACTAAAAAAATCGCCCCGTTGCTCCCGGCATCGGCGCCAAAATTTGATGCGTGTCGTAGGTGCAATCAAATTAATTCAATATTTCCACTTAATTAAAAATAATATAATGGAAGTCAAGTTCGTTCCCACGAGGAGCAAGTGATCTTAGTTGTAAAAGTTGTCACGAAAGGGGGGTGTAAAAAGCAAAATAAAAATAAACAAAGCAATTAAAATCAAAAGTTGAAAGATGAAAGCAATAAGAGAGAGAAAAGATCAAGGAATCCTTCTTCGTTACGAAACAATGAATCAAGTTATGTTCTATTCTACTTGTTATTAGTCACAAATTATCACCAACCGTAGGTAAAGCAGCTAGCTCGGTGCTAAACCCTAAATCCCTTATATCACCTAGGATACGGAAGTTCTCGCCCACCGGATTCTAATCACCTAGCCACCTAGAATTAGCTCAACCTAGATGTAACTTGGCTCATGCATTAGGTTTTGTGAATTTCTTAGGTTGATATTAGTAGTTAGACTCTTAGCTCAAGGTCTACTTGCTAACGTTGTTTCTACACACAATTGCTCCACGGAATCCCTCCGCAAGGTCTCGTGTTTGCTACTTATGTAAAGAGTCAAAGAACGATTACTTATCCCCTAACTTTCACTAGCTTTAGATCGAATTAACAAATCAATTTAGTTGGCCACCCAAACAATCTATCAATCAATCATGAATGTCTTTAAGATCACTCCTATTAGTAAAAACAAACGATAATTATGTGAAAAACTTCAAGATAGAATTTGAAAACAAAAACTCAAATCATGTTAAGAACTAGGAATTCATCCTCAATCAATAAGAAATTTAGCTACTCATGTTTTTGAAATTCACACAAATAAATAATAATTAAAAGAAGAAGTTTCAAATTCACACAAGTAATTAAAAAGAAAAATCTTAGAAAAGCAAGCAAAAACACAAGTGTTGTGTGTGTAGAGAGGTGTAGAAGTTGTAGAAAACTTCTCTATTTATAGGCTTCAAAATTCTCCAAATCTTCTAAGGATTAGAATCCTTTTCCTTTTGCAATTCAACTTCCAAATTCAAGTCTTTCTCTTCTCTTCCACCTTCTCTTTCCAAATTTGAGTCCAATTCTCCATCCAATTCCTAGCCCAAGTCTTCACACCCATGAGAGAGGTCCATAGAAAGTTCTGGAATTTTGCTCGCCGGAAAACTGGGATTATGGCCGGAATTTGGTCGGAAAACGTCACCGCCGGCCACCTGGAAATTTCATCGTCGTCGGGAGAATATTCGACGGAATATTCCGTCAGTCCACCGTTAGGACTAACGGTCAAAGGTCAAACCGTCAGTCAACGATTAGTCACAAGGTCAAGGGATGAGTCAACGAGTCGAACCGAGTCGGCTAGCTAACTCGGTGACCGGGTCCAGCTGGGGCCACTTTGCACAGCCTGACTTTGCTGCTGCACCATGTTTGTGCTTCCAGCCATGTTGGCTGAGTCTCCTGCACACTGCCAAAATCAATTGCATAACCATTCAAATCCATGCTTAAAGCACCTGCTCCACAGCCTTTCATTCTAGCTTCACCAACACATACAAAACCCTGAATTCTCAACCTCAACTGCATCTCCATCTCATAAAATCAACGCCAGTTTTCAGCTCAAGTCATTTGCAGCTGCACAACCCTGGCACTTTCTTTGAAACCCACAAACTGCTGCTATGACTGCAATCATCAATCCACATCAAGCCCATTATCTCAGCATTTCCAACTCTACAATGCAAGACTCAACTTCACCAATTCTGCAGTTATTAGTGCCAAACCTCCAATTTCCTGCCAGCTCTTTAGCTCGGCTGCAATGTTGAGACCAAACCTGCAATTCAGTGCATTAGTTCCTTAGGCCACCTGCAATTCTATCACATGCCTAGGCCCTGTAAATCATTCCCAGCTGCAGCATTCTTGCACTCTCTCCCTGCAGCATCTGCTCTCTCAGTTCAGCACTCACAGGCCTGCTGCACTTTACACATAGCAACTCCATTCATTTCTATGGCAGCAAAGCATCCATGAGCTCCACCAATTCAATCCAATCTCCATTTCTGCTCATCTGATCTTGACCCAAACCGTTCCTGTGCTTGCCCCTGCATTGCACCAGAGCTCAATAATCTTCTACACAGAAGCCACCTTCCCTGTCACTCTACACCAGTCACAAACTACAGCTTCAATCCTGCAATGCCACACTCAACTTGCACCTGACCTCAGCATTGAACCCAAATCCATTGTTTCAGCTCCAATTTAGCATCTCCCTGCCAGCAACCACCAGCTCCAATTTCAGCATCTTAACACCACCTGAGCCTGCATTCATCTTTCCCTGTAATTTTGCACTCAGAATACATACTCCCTTCCATGGCAGACCAACACATCCAAGAACATCCATGGCTTCCATCTCTGCCAGACCAATCTTCTTTCTTTCTCTGAGCTTGAACCAGTAACATCATCACTGCCAATACCCAGTCTCAGCATCACGTTTCAATTAAACCCAGTCTCTCCATTTGAGCCAATCGATACCACCATCAGAAACAACTTCATCTCTGTGTTCTTCCCGTCTGATTCATCTCTTCTTCACTCCCTGATTTCCATCTTCGATTAACGAACCTAAATTCTATCTAATCTGCATCTCTTCAACTCATATTCCCTGATCTGTTCTCGATTCACAGCATCTCCCTGAGCTTCACAAATCCCTGAGTCGACTTCATCCTCCTTCCAATCGATCTCTCTCAATGTCAACACCCATTAATCACAGTACCTCATTCTTCAGCAGCAACCGTTGCATCTCACAGCAACAATCCATCACCCTCGATTCTGCTCTCGATCTACAGCAGCAGCCATGGCTGCTTCTTACTCTCTTTCAGGTGAAAAGAAATGATTGAATGGTTTCTCGAGTCTAGGGTTGGACATGAAAACTAGGTTTGGATCCGGGTTAGGATATGGGTCCGGGTATAGTTAGGGTATAGGTAGATGGGCTTAGGTTAGGGTATGGGTCAGAGTTCAGGGTATGGGTGGATTCAAACACCCATCAAGTACACCCCAAGTGCTATTCTTACTCACTTCTTTTGGATAAAGGACACCTCTTTGACCTCCCCTTAACTATTATTGTCCTTCCTTCAGTAATTTGAGTCACCCCTTAACCTTGGCTGGGCTCCATATAGTCTTCGCCCTTGATAAAATGACAAGTTTGTCCTTTTTGCTCAATTTTGATGATTTCTTCTTCTTTTCCTCTGTGCGACTCCAAAGTAGCTACAAAACTCAAAACAAGCGTAAAATACAAAATTCACAAGAAAAATAGCAAAGAAAGCATAAACTCTAGATAGTAAATACGGTGTATTCTACACCTATCACTTCTGGTCAGGAAATAAACTTTGATAAGTCTGGAATTTTGTTTAGTAAAAAGTTGCCCACCCCTCTTATGAATCATTTATCAAACATTCTGGATATCCATAATAGAGATTTAGGAGAAAAATATCTTGGTACCCCAATAGCTTTCCAGGCATCTAAGATTCAGACCCATATGGGTATCCTCCAAGTTGTGGATGCTAGAATTACCTCTTGGCTCCATAGACTTTTATCCCAAAGTGCTAGAACTACTTTGGTTGAACATGTTGGCCAGGCTATTCCTTTGTATCAAATGTGTGCTTTTTTTTTTTTATCCCTAAGCACTTATGTAGAAAAATGGATTCCCACCTTTGTCAACCGGTGGGAGAGACTCTAGATCCTAAAGATAGAAAACTCCATATTCGGGATGGGATTTCATGTGTTCCCCTAAGTACGAAGGTGGCCTTGGTTTTAGGAAATCTAAGCTTAATAACTTAGCTATGCTAGCTAGAAATGCTGAAAGATTATAGAGAACCACGATTGCCTTTTTGAGTCTTGTGTTGAAAGCTCGTTATTTTCCTAGGGTGACTTTCTTAATCTTTTGCTTGTCCTAGTGAATGCTCCTGGACTTGGAGATGCCTTCACACCTTTAAAGAAATGATTAAGCCTTTTATTTCCTGGATTGTTGGAGATGGAAAGTTTATTGATCCTTGGTGTGATAAATGGATCCCTACTTTGGGATCTGCTACCCCTAATCCTTTGGTCCCTCCTGACCCTTGTGTTAAAGTCTCTTACTTTATTGATGATACTACTAGAACTTGGAATTTAAATAAACTAAACACTCACTTTGATGATGCTTCTGTTCAGAAGATCATCACTATTCCCTTAAGCCAGTTATACACTCCTGGGAGCTTTCAAAGAATGGTAGATTTTCGTCTAAATCCGCCTACTTGGGACTTAGAGGATCTGGGCCCTCCCCTAGTAATAAACTTTGGAAGTGCATTTGGAAAATAAATGTTCCTTACCGTATTCAACTTTTTACTTGGAAAGTTTGCTAAAAATGTGTTTCTGCTAAAATTGTTCTTCAAACTAGAATGCCTATGCACTTTGTTACTTGTAATAGATGTTCGATCCTTGTGAAACTATTATGCATGCTCTTGTTATGTGTCCCTTTGCTAGTCATGTTTGGAGTCCTGGCCTCCTTACGTTGCTAATACTTTTGCCTTTTCTTGAGTTCTATAATTGATTGGTTAAATTTCGGTTGATTGACCCTATTAGTAGAATTCTTATTGATAGACATTGCATGTTTGTTCTTTGTCATGTGGTCTTTATGGACTAAAGTAGAAACAATTTAGTGCTTAGAAATATTCAAGAAAATCATGTTGCTATAATTCATAGGGATAAGGCTATGCTCCTCACAAGTGAAAACTAGAGTTCAAAACCCCCTTGACATACAATTTCCTATAGTGACCACTAGATGCCCCCTACTTTTGGATGGATTAAATGTAACACTGATGGAGCCTGTGATGACAATACTAAGGATAATGGTGCAGGCTATGTGATGAGAGACTTCTCCAGTAAGGCTTCTTTCTGTGCTTGTAATGTCTTTGATGTGGAATGTTGAAGAGGCCGAAGCTAGAGCTATCTCAGGTTGTTTTGAAGAAATCGTGGAACTAAAGCTTACGCATATCATTATGGAAAGTGACGCTCAAGACTCGGTTTCCCAATTCTCTGCTAGAAGATTTGATGGAAATCCTAGAAGCGATGCAATCTTTAAAGACATTCAACTTTTGCTTCCTCTCTCGGTATTTGTATTTTATGTTTTCAACCGAGAACTTGTAATTCATTTGCTCACGAACTAGCTAAATGGGAGAAAAAAAAAAACAAATCGTCTATGTACTAGTCCATCCCTCATGTCTGCCTTAGGCCTTTTGTTGAGAAGACCATTAGCCTTTTTGAAGGCCTTTGCTTGGTTTGCACATCATCCGTCGGTGCGGTTTCGAGGCAAAACCTTGACCAAAGCTATGATGTCATTGGTTCTATATTTCAAACCGTAATCGAATTTGTGTTTGAATCGGTTTGGTTCTAAAACCGATCCGAGTTATCTCGGTCAGAATCTGATTTCAATAGGTTTTATCACAAATCAACAGATTTATTTAGTTTACATCTCCTCAATTAGTCAATTTATTTCCTCAAGTAAACAACAAAATTTCATCAATAAAATTTTACACTCTCAATTTAATTCACAGAAACAAACCTAAAATACGGATACATGAATCTAATTAGAAAACACGGTCAAAATAATAAAAATACAATTTTCTTGAGAACCCTAAATCAACACGAGAAAATCACTCCTCAAAGAAATTGAATTTCATCTCCTCAAAGAAACCCAACGAGATATTCATCAATACAATTAGAAAGCAATGTAAATTACAAAAAAAGAAAGAAAAAAAGAGAACAACTTTCTAAGAACCCTAAAATTATAGCACTCGGACAATTATTTTCTAACTTTTTCCAGTAAAAAGTGGTGGTCTTTGGAGATGATGGTGTAGCGGTGGTGGTGCTGATGATGGTGGTGTAGATCACTTTGAAAGAAAAGAAAAGAAAAAAAATAATTAAAGGAGCAGAAGAAGAAGGTTGTGATTGGGGTGTTGATCGTGATCTTAAGTAGTGGTAGTGACTGTAAGTAAAAGAAAAGAAAGAGAGGAGGATGTTCTGTGAATAATAAGAGAAGAAGAAGAAAAAAAGAGATACAAACATGAGTGAGTGTTAGTCTAGGGTTTAGGTTAGTAGGTTATATACTTATATGCAAATAAATATAAGGTTATGATTAAAAGGATTTATAAAATCAATGGCTACAAACAACCGGTTCAAACGGTTCAGCTCGGTCGATTTTGAGGTCAAAGCGGTGTGGGCGAAGATCCTACTGGTTATGGATGTTGAAACCGACACCGATCGTTGGATGAGCGGTTCGGTCTAAATTTGACCGGTTCGGCTCGGTTTTTGCAGCCTTACCTTTGCTTATATAAAAAAAAACATTGTAACTTGTGTGAAAGTGCACGTATGTTGTCTTAACTCTTAAGTAAGGCACGTATATCCATTTCAAGGAAAAAAGAGAAACAAAACACTTGTTAGAAAGCCCATGACGTGTTTGCCTGTTTGGTTGTTCTCAAGACAGCAGGGTAATCTCGTCATTTGATGTTACACCAATTCTCTGTTGTCTCTGCCTCTTCTATTCTTTGTTCTGCTTCCATTCTCTGGTTCTCTTTTTGCGATTTTTCTCTCAAGATAAATACCATTACTTTGAGCAGTCAAGATCATCAAATTAGTTGAATGAAGTGCTTCATTTATATTGAATTAAAGTATAACTTGAAATCATTATTTTGAAAACAAAATTGAGCTAAATCAGTCGATTAGATGGAGTTTTAGAAGAATGGGTGTCTATCAATCGATTGATTCAAGAAATTGGAGATAGTTTAAGAAATTCGATAGAATTAGATTAGAATCATTAATTTTTGTGTTGGTTTTGAGTTTTCATTGCAATCTCAGATCTAACTTTTGATGGTAATAATTCAAATTTTAATTCCTATAAATTAATTTATTAACCTCATTTAATTTATATCAAGGATTATTCATAGTCGAATGAGAAAATAAAATAAAGGGCAAATTTTGAATATCATAATTTCTGACTTGATTATTGTAAATTACTGTAGAAGGGAGAGTTCCCTTTATATAACAGAATAGATAGATACGTCGTCCGCATTGAAGAAAGGTATCCTTCCATTTTCCAGCAACAGATTCAACTCATTTAATTTCTAGCAAGTCGGTATCTGTCGATTTCACAGGCTTTTAGCTGCCCTCCCTAGTATGTGTCGATTTCCTAATGTCCATGGAATCATGGACTTATCCGATCCGGAAGGTTTTCCGCTTTGGTTTTTATCGATCACAATGGCAACTTGTGAAAGATGATGTGTGTAAGATGATTAAAAACTTTATTTCACACTAGTTTGTGCAAGGGTTTCTTTAATTCCTAAAACTCAAACTCCTTACAAACCGGAGGACTTCAGGCCGATTGCTTTGTGCAACACAGTGTATACAATTATCTCGAAAGTAATTGCTCTAAGAATGAAGAAACACATTGTTAACATCATTGCAGGCAACTTATATCACGGGTAGATTAATGTTTGTGAATGTTTGTCCTGGGTTTAAGAGATTGTTCAAGCTTTGAAGAAGAAGGAAGGAAAAATTAGACATCTAGCACTTAAAATGGACATGTCGAAGGCATTTAACAGATTAGAGTAGTCTTTCCTAATTGAATTCTCGGAAAAGAAATTAGTTTTGACAAGTTTTTATACTAATACTTCAATGCATTAGCACAACTCAAATTGAAGTTATGCTTAATGGTTCACAAACTACAACTTTTAACTTTTAATCCTTTTCGCGGGATGAGACAAGGTGACCCATTGTCACCATATCTCTTCATCTTAGCAATGAAATCTTTTTCCAGATTTCTGGCTTACTGTGAAGCAACTGACCAGTTAACAGACGTGAAAATCACCAGATCAGCACAAAAGATTAATCACCTATTACTTGCAGATGGATGCATATTATTTTGTAAGGAAAATCTTTCTCAAACCAACAATCTTCTTAAAGTTATTAATCAGTTTATCTCTTGCTCAGTCAATTAAATAGTTGTCCTCTTCAGTTCTAATACGGATCCAGCTGATTGTCAAGATATCAGTGACATCTTACAGGTAAGACAACTTAACATTAATGAGGAAAATATTTGGGTTTACCATTTTTTGTAGGGAGAAACAAGAAAATCCTCTTTTCTATTCTTGTTGATAAGATGGATTATAGATTTTCAAGATGGAGCGGCAGTAATATGTCTGAAGCATCTAGATCAGTGATGATCAGAAATGTTACAAATATCATCCCAATTCATCACATGACCAACTTTAAGTTGCCAGATACAACTATCAACAAATTGAACTCTTCTCAACAAGATATCTGGAAAACAAAGGAACTAATAAAGGAAGACATATTGTTACCTGGAAAAGAGCTAGCAAACCAAAGGAAGAATGAGGATTAGGGTTTAGAGACATGCATACTTTTAATAGAGTTCTTATTGCTATGTAAGCTTGGAAACTTTGTTCATTCAACAATGGTTAAATCTCTTCATGCAAAGTATTATCCGGATGGGGATATTTTCAACCAGAAAAAAGAAAACGAATTCTACTCGGTCTTGGAAAATATTAATTCTGAGTTAGAATTTGTTAAAAACACAGTTGATGGAGCTTAGGGGATGGCAATACAATTCTTATTTGGAAACACAGTTGGATTCCAAACCTACAATCTCCACCGTCACCTAAACAACAGTGTACTTCTCATCTAAATTACTCTCAAGTTGCTCAATTGTTTGACTCGGAATCTTCGTCATTGAATGTACCTTTTTGACAGAAATTATTTGAACCAAATATTGTAAGTATGATTCTTCATATCACCATCCATAAAAATCATGAAGACAAAATAGTTTGCCTTTTGGAAAAAAGCAGTGACTTCTTAGTCAAGTCATGCTATAGAAATATGTACGAGGAAACACATCTTCAAGAATTTGTTGGCCAGAGAATGCAGAAAATCCACACAACTCTATGGAATCTACCAACTCTTCCAAGGATACGTCAGTTCTTATGGAAGTGTATCTCAAATCTTCTTCCTACAATAGATATTTTGTGTACGGTTATATGATTTGCAAGATATTTATCCTTTCTATGATCAACACTCAGAATCTTCATCTCGCATCATCATGAACTGCAATCTATCTCGAGTTGTTTGGTTCTCTACAATTGGATGGACTTCAAATAACTTAAACAATCTCGATTGATTGGGTTTGTAGTGTTTGGTTTGGTAGTCTTTATAGAAAGGGTAATGAGTTTGAAATAGTTAAGACAAGTATTGTTGCTGGTGTATCTGGGTCCGAATGCTATGATAAGGTCTTGAGAATAACAATTCTACGCTGAGAAGATCATTAGGAAATGCGAGGGGGTCTGTTTGAGGAACATGCATTTGTTAAACCTCGATTCTTATGAGTAACAAAAGTGAATCATAATCATATTCTTTGGATTCCTCCCCCTCTTGATGTGCTTACAATTAACTATGATGACATTTATCATGATATGAACAATACAGGGGGGATATGACCAATAATTCGTAATTTTGAAGGTGTGCAACAAGCACCAAAATGAATCCACATGTATGATATCAAAAGTGCAAAGCAAGAAGAATGCATGGGATTGTGGGAAGCTGTTAATTGGGAAAAGAATCTTGAGATGGAAAAGGTGCATTTTGAGCTCGATGCAAAGTTGATTCATGAGATGCGGTGAATAATGAAAATGATTGATTGACCAGGAGACTCAAAAACTTGATTAAACACATTCGTTTAATTTTCAAAGTTTATACTTCTTGGCGATGTTATTATGTGCAAAAAAGAGATAAATAAAGTTGTTGATATTCTTTTCAAATTAGCTAGATTAGAAAGGCTCACATGCAGTGCGATTCTAGTCAGATGAAACCATCTTTGCCAATTGTATCATGACTCTAGTCATGCTTCTATTTAGATGAGTTAATAAAATTTCTCTATTCCAAAAAAAAAAAAAAAACTATACGGGAAATTCTTATAGGATGAGCAAATCAAAGATTTGCTCATTTTAATCTTATTATGGATTCAACAAAAAAAGAGAAAAATGGCTAGGCAAGCGGGAAAATTTAATGGTTTTGCCCGCTGCGATCTTGATCAACCCATCGCATCTTTTTCAAGACGCGCGGTTCATTTTCCCAGCCTCCAAATGGACTATCATCATCCGCAAGGCCCCGATGTAAATACTCCAGGAGTTTAAGGTAATCTGTGATCCTTCTCGAATAAATCACGTTTTCACCATCCAATGGCTCTAACTCTTTTTCATATAAATTCAACTCATTTCAACTTAAAATTCGCACCAATTTTTCTCTTCACTCAAAATAATGTGTAGAAAGATGTCTCGGCCCTTGTTAGTTGGGCGAACTCAGTTTACTCAAGAAGAAAATTTAGCTATTTCTAGAAACTATGTGTTGTTTCAAACTAAGCTTGTTAAAGCATATTATCCAGTGTGTGAATTTCTCGAAGGTTATTTACGAGAAGTTCTACGGTATCCTCATGAGCCAGGTCATACGTCTTTATATCGACATACAAAATCGTTTAAGACAATTAAGAATGAAGTAAGTGAGTTTGTAGCTTTACCCATGCTAGCCAATCGATTTATCTTTTGAGGGATAAAACCGATGTTGAGATGGTAAGAAGATCTTTAGAGGAATGGCAAAGATGGAAAAATATGGCTTTTCATTTCCAAGATTGTTTGAAATCCTTAGGAAGTTAGATACGTTCAACCCCTTTCTTGTTAGATGTTGTTCCACAGTACATCTCAATGAAGATGGTCAATTACAAGTCTTTCGATTGGTTAATTGAGTTAGTATATTAAATGGCGATTAAGTATTATAATATGTAATTTGATTTCATGAAAGCACTACTTTTCATTAATTAAATTAAAATTACATTAGTAGCAGAAATAAAAGTTACAACTCTTCTAACATCGATCATCATTGTCTTCTTCACCTTGATTACATTCTCCAAAACCCGGAATACTCCCACTTGAGAATCGACTTGTATCTCCGTAATTTTGAAAGGCAGAAGAGGGTGGTTGTAACCCAGAAGTTCATACAAATGTAGAAGAGGTTTCTTGTGGTGGTGCAACGGTATAATAACCTTGATTCAAGTTCCAGTATAATGTTAAAAGGGCGTCTTGGATCTAGTTGAATTACTTGATGTTGAAGCAGACATAGTTTGATTTTACGCATCCGACATATGTTTCTCCCACTTGTGTATCATGACCTCTTGTCATGATCATTGCTCTAAAGCTTTGCAAAAATGATCATGACTATCAACATTTACTGAGTTGGGTTGAATCCAAACATGGTATCATTTGTCATTTTGGTATCTGCAAGTGCAATCTCGTCATTTTTGATTTATCAATACAAATTGTTAAGCTCTCGCCTTTAATTGTTCTTCATTGGCCTCTATGTTGTAATATGGATAGGTCGTTCCATATTTGTCAAAACATCGGGATCTTGATTGGCTCGCCTTGTGAAGTTATACTTGGAAACTCCTAATGTATTTAGGGCATATTTGATGAAGATGATGAAGAATTTCCATATGTGGTGGGGTAAGTCTGGAAGGCGGTGGCTAGGAATGAAGGTCATATCTCGACTGTCGTCCTAACGTTTGGAAATCCAACTCAAAGATGTGCATGTTGGCAACACCAATTGTAGGCTTCACAATCGTCTATTACCATAATGAAATCGATTCGGAAAATTGCATCTGTCTTGGGGTTGAGCACAATTGCAAAAGTACATTGTAACTAGAAAATTAGTCTTTCTCCCAAATACCAAACACCTCTGTTCATTTCCGGGGTGTAAAAAACAACTCTTCAGAGTGAATACTCAAGAATAGCTTGTACCTCGACATTTTGTTGATACTATTAACAAATGGAAAGTACCCTTCATTACAGTGTCCTTTTCGATAATTCTTGTAGTACATGTCCATACTTAGAACTCTACGAGTATTGTCTTAAAAATTGGTTTACCAACACGGAAATAGGTATACCACCAAAGCGCAAATTAATTCATAATTTAGTATTTTCACCATGTTTGTTTTGTTCATAAAAATACTCAATTTAAACATCATAATTTAAATATTTACCTCTATGAGGCCTCGAAACCGGTGAAGTTACAGATACTTATGAATAATGCATCGAGGCGTTGTACATTTCTACAAAAATTGTAGACCCCAACCACGATTTGGTGCACTATCAAGATCTTGTAACCCTTCAAACCAACCAACGTGATAAACATCCCATAGCAAAAATGAGTAGTGCTACGTCGACACCCAATATTACCGTGTAAAATTCCGTAGGATAATCCAAATGAGAAGGAGCGTGCTTAGCATTTGGATATGGAAAATTTGAAGTGGGTCCCCATGTATCTCATCTTTCCTGGGATTTACCCAGTTATCATGCTTGCATTATTGCAAAAATTCACCTTTGCCCATCCATGGTCAACCTGGCCATAAAAAAATCATCGAGTTCGATAAAGATTTATAAAGGGGATACCGATCCTCGAGGAGTTGATACCATTTCATATAAGACAAAAAATATTAAGCGATTATGACCGTTGGATCAATGAAATGGTATCAGCCCCTAATAGGACTGGTATCCCTTTATAAATCATGAGTTCGATGGGGGACTGCCCTAAGAGAACAGTAAAAGCATTCTAAACTCTAAGTCGTTCAGCCATCCTTTCTAAACTCCGGCGAAACCTCCTTGGGACGAATTCCAACCGAAAGAGAGGAGGGTACACATAGTGAGCGTTGAGGAGGAGGAGGTGGGAGTAATGCTTGAGATTGTAACCGCAGAATTAGGTGGGCATGCATGATTAGTGGGTCAATTTGTTGGCTTGACCCGCGCTCTGAGTAACCTCGGGTCCGTTCGCTAGTAACCCCAGTTAAATTCATTGGTGCTAGTTTTCAATCCACTGTATCAAGATGGTTTTGGGTTCTTCTTCTTCTCCTTCTAAAAACCCCATAACAAGTTTAATTTTAAGTGAGGATCTCTGGCTTGAAATATTTGTTTTTCTTCCTCTCTTTTCAATCTTTAAACTCAAGTGCGTTTCAAAGGTATGGTCTTCTCTTCTTTCAAACCCTAAATTCATAAATAAGTGGATTCAGTTCAATCGTTATAATAAGTCTCTCCCATGGGTCGCACTTCATAATTATGAAACCCTAGATATCAACATGAAATTCTTACTTTCACATCCAAAATCACTGGGTTCACGATTTATGTCTGGTTATGAACATGGGTTCACTTTTGAGTTCTTAAATCCAAATCCAGATGTCAAAAAAATATACCTGTTAGATTCGAGTAATGGATTGGTTTTATCTACAGGTTATGATAATACAGTGAAATATTATGTGTGTAATCCACTTACCCAAAAATGGGTTTCCCTTCCGCCATCTCCAAAATCCACCAGCTGTGTTATAGGTTTCACTTGTGACTCAATAGTTGTTACAAGGTTGTGCGTATTCCGAAATTTGAAGCAAACTCGAATAAATTCAATGTTCAAATCTTTTCTTCTGATATGGGTGAGTGGAATGTCTGAAGTGACATGCCCTGGAGATGTCGTCTGGTATGACTCTTACTTCCGCAATTCTGTAGTTATCGTAAATGGAGTTTTATATTGGCCTGAAGGGAAAGGTAGAATACTAGTGTACAATCTGAACAACAACAGTGATGTCCAGCAGTGCAGGTTGATCAACTTCCCTGGTCAAGAGTTGGAGAGTGAAAATTCTTATGGTGGCAAGAGCACCTATTGTCTTGGGGCGTCAGAGGGTTTTCTCTGTTGCGCAAGAATTATGAAAAGCCAGAAGAGTTTAAGTGTTTGGGTGCTCGAGAGGGCTGGCAGTTGTTGCACAAGGATCTTGACTTGCATGATCTAGTAGCAGAAATGTTTAGCAAATTATATGTATGTGAGTTTGAAGACTAGGAAGGAGCAGAAATGCAAAATTGACTATGAGGAAAGAAAATGAGGCTATTATGGATGTCAAGGTTTTAGGTTTCAATCCGGTAGACAAAAACATTATTATTCTCAGTTACCATTTCACTGTTTGGGCTTACAATATTCAAACTATAAGGCATGAAGTACTCTCTGAGCCTTCTTTCTTGTCTAACACTTCAGGTAATCGCTATAAGCTCTCTGATACTAGCTACCGTGTCCTCTACCCATTTGCTCTACAGCCAATGCCAACAATACTTCCACCTGTTAGTGTTTCAAATGTTGAATAGATATTAGAAGAGTTAACTGTTTTGCTCTTTCTGTAACTCACTGGTGTGTACTGCTGTTCTGTACAATGCCGGCTGCTGAACTCTATTATTACTTGCGCTTCTCTCACTTGTCTAAAGTCTATGCATGCCTGTTTTACCTTTAGGCTCTATTGTTGATGCTTTCTAGTTACTTTTTTTTTTCAAGTTAAAACCATTACAGTTGCTTGTGTACTGCTATTTACAATGTCTGTATAAAGACAGACTAGTTAAGTGGACTGGTGATTGTCTATGACTTCTTTCCCCCCAAGCTGTGTAGACTTGATGTGTAGTTGTTTAAACTTAGTCTTGTGGAGCAATAGCTAGCTGTTGTGAAGTGACTAAACTGAACCTGGTATATCCAAGTCGGTATATCTTGAACAATGGCTTCTTTCTGTCCGATTTTGGAAGCAATTTGAAGTGCTTATTCATCTATTCAAAGTGCTTTCAGAGCTCATTACTCATCTGATATATGCTTGTCATTTATTTCATTCTTCACCATCTAAAGGATGAATAATGTTAAGAACAAGAATGACATCTGTATGGAATGGGATTGTTCAATACTAACATTTTAACATATTTGTAAATTTCCATCTTATATGACGGCATTATCAACTACATCAATTTTCATTCAATTCCAATACCTTTCAATGCCCACTAGTATAGCAACAAACAAAGGTTCATTGGAGATCAAAGTTCCAAGATTTCAAGAATGCCCAAGGTAATAGCTGTAGAACCGAATTCAACCTTGTTTAACGTGAATCTCCCCACAAGTCCTTCTCGTTTCCTGATACAAACCTAGTAGCGAGGTTTCAACGTGAAAACACATAATATTCTAGCTGTCAAAACATGTCCAAGTGTAATTTGTCAGATGCATCTTTCTTTATGCATTCTAGCAACTGCCTGAGCTCATGAGGTCCCAGGTTCATATGAGAAACAGAAGAAAAATAAGGACGAAGATCACTACGGATACTAAGGTCCCCCTTTTTCCGCTCTAAAGAATTTCTTTGACCTCACTGTCTCTTACAGCCATAGTCATCCATTTAGCAAGATAATACTAGTTTCCTGGTAACGGATTTTATTATGTTATCTCTACGGGGAAGGATATTTTGGTTAGCTCCGGCAAATACTTCATGTAGAAATTGACGTTTAGTCCCAAAGTTTGTGGGCTTTGGACGCTTTAGTCCATCCATCTGAACCCCAGTACAATCTAGTCCAAAAAGCCCTTGCGATCAGTTTAGTCCAAATATGGGCCGAGTTAGTCCAAATTCCGAGCGAGTCCCGATTTTGCGAGTTTTTCATATACCATAATTACCCTTGAGCGATTTCGATATATAAAGCGTGTTTTGAAATCGAATTTTTGGATCTGAAACTTGAATACAAAGCAAGGATGCATCTCGAGAGATTAGTTTGGGAGAAGGCGATTTAATGATTTGGAGAGGATTTGATCGTTTCTTCATCATATTTCAACTCGGGTTACATTCGAAAGTGTTAGAGTCGAAATTCTTAATCTCAAATTTGAAGAAACGACATAGTGAGAGATAGATCGTTCGGTTTGAATTGGAGGAGGTGATTTAACGAGATTCAGAGTTTAGATTGGATTTGATTGTTAATGGAGTAGAATTCAACCTCGGGTTAGTTTTCTTTTTGGTTGTATTTCATCCATTACATCTAATTTTCGGAGTTTTTGTTTGATTTTTAGTTTTTACGAGTTTATCGAGTTGATGATATCAATTAGTATGATCTTTAGTTGATATTTTGTTATATACTAGCTTTTGATTCTATTGATGATGATGATTTCTATTAATACTAGACCAATTCGATTTTTGTTCTTTGTTGTTTGATGTTGATTTTTTAGTTTTTATGATGCATGATATGAAATCGAATCGATACTAGATCATAGTTTTAAGATTTATTCAATTATGTGTTTCATGGGTCACGGAGCTTAATTGATGGAGTATTTTATCTAGGTTTTTTTGTTACTTGATGTTTTTGGCTTAGGTAAAATGTGTACTCACATGCAGATTTTACTTTTAGGTTGTATGAAATTGTTGTTTGAAGCTTCAGATGTTTTTATTATCATTTCTTTTGAAATATGTAGGGGTATCAAAAAGTCCTAGAAGTTTATTAATCTTTGTTTTGAATCATGGTGAGCATTCATTGTTTTTAGTGTTAATACTAAAATAACGGTAGAAGAATTGAAACATTTGCATGCAGCAGTGGAGTCTTTGTCTCCAGGAGTATATGTTTTGACTATGTGGACAATGGTCAAGTAGTTTTTGTGGGTGATATACAAATGCAAAGCTTAATTGGTTTCATGATTCTTATTGATAATGAAGATGTACATTTGCATGTGGATATGATTCGGAATCATACTTCTCGTTCTAACTTCTGTTTGTAGCAATAGTTAGTTCTAAGAATGGTTGTAGCTTGATGATTACGGATTTCTTGTTCTAAGTCTTTAAATCGAAAGTCCTAAGATGGTAAGGGTGTTAGATCATGATGCGGACAAGGGAAGCCTCTTATTATTGATGAATGGGTTTATGTATTTGACAAGATTGGTAGAGAATTTATGGGTGGTGTTAAAGTCATTAGGATTGCTCTCGATAAGTACAAGATGACTCTGGTCACAAGATTGTTATTCTTAAAAATGACACGACTCGTTTTCTTGCCAAAACGCGAAAAAAATGGTTGTGGTTGGAGGATTCACTTTGGGCTTTGTGAATGGTGATACTTCTCAGATTCGTCTTTGAAAGATTCTAATGTTCACGGAGTTAGTTGTGCATCTTATATATGTAGATTTGTTTTAGGTGTACATTGTGGTGCCTTTGTACTTGTTGTACTCTTAAATTACATGTTCTTGCTTGGTTTTTGGTTATGTGTAAATTGTGGTGCACATTACTTATTCCAGTTTTTTTTGTAGTTGTGGTGTTGGTTTGAGGTTGAAGAGTCCTGCTTGTGGACAACCAAGTTAGTCAAGCATTTGATCGTACGATTGACAATATCACAGGGTGATCCTAGCTTAAAACCCAAGTAGATCATATCACTTTTTAAAGAAAACTTATGGGTCCAATATTAAGTATCACCATGCCCGTGAGAGGGAAAGAAAGGTGTATTTGAAAGAACAATATGGCAATGACGAGAAGTCGTATAGCGATTTAACTTGGTATGTCAAAGCAATTGAAGAAACTAATCCCGATAGCTCGTGAAGTTTGAAGTTGAGGATGGAACCAATAGATTTGAGAGGATATTCATTTGTTTGGTGCTTGCAAGCATAGCTATATGTATCTCGGGCCATGATTTACTTGGATGCTACTTTCCTTCTTGGTAGATATAGGGGTACTTTGATGGTTGTAACATGTATCAATGGAAACAATGGTTTTTTACCCATTTGCTTTTGCTATTGTTTCTGCTGAAAACAAAGATAATTGGTTTTGGTTTGGAGAATCTTCAACATGTTGTCGATGGTCGTCCGATTGTTTTCCTTAGTGATCGTGGAGAAGGACTTTTGCGGGCGTTTCAAAATATTTTCCTAATTCACATCCATGACTATTACTTTTACCATCAAGTGCAATCTCCCCATTGGTTTGGTGATGCGAATTAAGCTTGTTATTGATTTGTTTTACAAAGTGCCTCTCTTACACACCGGCGAAATATGAAGAAGCTTTGCGGGGCATGCATGCAATTGGATCTGGACATGTTGCTAACTATAATCGGGACTATTCCAAAAGAGAAATGGGCAAATGCATTTTTCCCCTGTATGCGGATATAGTACTTTCACTCTTCAAGTCTTGCGAGTCCTTGATAACCGGGTTCTTGAATTCAAAAAGTTACTGCTTTTGCTCTTCTCGATGCGTACTGGTGAGTTTTATGTTTAGTGTAAGTCTGGCTACATTGTTTGCATACATGGATTTGCTTGATCTGTGGATACTTTTACAAGCATACATGGATTTGCTTGATCTATAGATACTTGTACACATGTTTTATCTGTGATTCTCGTGAACTGTGTGTACATTGTTGTACACATGGATTTCCTTAATGTGTACATTGTTGTGCACATGTTTTATCTGTAATCCTTTTGGATCATGTTTTTATTTTTATGTTTTTGTGTTTTTTATTATGTTAGTTTGAAGGTTATGAAGAAGATGTCGACGAGAGAAGGATAGAAGGTCTAGAAAATTTCAACACTAGGCTCCTCCTCAATATGAGGCTTTACTAAAGGAAAATATTGACATTGGTCGTACTTGAATCGTTGTTCAGTCCATGGAAAGATTATATGAAGTCGAGTCTCCAGGACTCATTCAATAGATCTATTAAAAAACTTGCACATGTCACAGTAGTTAATGGTTTTCCTTGTGCACATGCTTGTGTTGCCATTCAGCTACGAGAAGACATCTATTCATTTGTCGAGCCATACCACCACCTTGAATGGTACAGCAGGACATACCGGAGATCATCTTGCCAATTCCCAATTATGATAAACTTGATCTTATGATCCTAGTGATAGGGTTATTGTTCCTATCATGTTCCTCCACCGGTAGAGCGAAGAACACAACGTAGGAAGGGTGCTTGGGAAAAGCAAAAGAGGCCTATGATGTGCACAAAATGCTTCACCCTTGGTCACCACAACAGAGCTACCGCCCATGATTTGATTTTTTTCTATGTTTCATTTGTTCAAAAGATTCTATGTGTTTGGTCTTTACTTTTGGTAATATCTTTTCAATTTTCTTTGGCGTGGATAATTAGTGCCAGGACATGTGTACCCATTATGTGCACCTTCCTGAACTTCAATTTTTTCTTAATTGTCTTTTTACATGTGTAACACTATGTACCCTTGGTGTTCAATGGATGCTACTAGTCTATTTTGTTTAGTAATATTCTATGTTTTCGAATCTTGTTATAATTAGTAATTACTTTTGCTTTATGTTCAATTTTTATGTTTTTCGATTCTCGCATGCTATAAAAATTTTAGTAATATTTTATGTTTTCAATTTGTATTTTTTATATTTTTTATGTTTTCCAATTACTTTTGCTATGTTCAACATCGTTACATGTGTACCATTATGTACACCTTCTAAACATTTAAACTCTGTCAATAAGTGTGCACAATCAAGTACACCTTAATATTTTTCAAAACACGGTGAATACAATAAGTCATAAACTTGTAACATCAATAACATCAATATTGAAACTAATAAAAATATTAATTCAATGTCTTTATAGTAGTGATAAATGCGTAAACAAAGTGATAAAAGTGGAAATTTGAATAGTTGTAGAAAGATAGAAAACTTTTAGAAAAGACTCTTCTTCTTCTTCAACGGTTCTTTTCCATACTCAGGGCGCCCTTTGCTTGTCCTCTTCATCCGTTGCTACATCCACACCTTTTCTACACTCCGAGCTTTTTCGACATCTTTATACCAATTTTGCTCATATCACAGCCAAATTTTTCGGCTATTTGAGTCTCTTTGATACTCTTTCTCTTCTTCATACCTCGTTTCATAAAGTAACAAGCGTACAGAGAGGCAATCTGGATTGATTCCTTGTGCGAGGGCATTGCATGATGTTTATTTCGTGCGGTTCTATAGGTGCATCACCCTTTAACGCTCTCTTCATTTGAGTTCCAATTGCACCACATTTGCCAAAGTTGTTGTGCATCATTTTATAGTCCTCATTTGAGTCACGGCGGTTGTACCACTTCCACTCTTGACTATGAAATCAAACTTCAAAGCGACCGGTGAAGTCCTCGCTGCCATTATTCTTGTAGAGTGATTGATGGATTAGAAGAACTTCCAGTTGTCGGGCATGTTAAGAAGTATGAAATCAACCACAAGCCTTCGTACCTGTTGATGATATTGTTCTTCACATAATACCGCAATCAATAATTTGTTGGAAAATAAAATGAATTAGGTACACACCTAAATCGGACCTATATAAAATCTAGCAATCAAGCATTCATGCAAACACTTAATGAGCATGTGTCCATGACGCATGTAATCACAGGTGTACAACTATGTACACACCTATATAAAAATATAACAATCAAGCATTCATGCAAACATAATGAGAGCATGTGTCAATCATATGGCATCTTTTGGTGTATATCTATGTACACTCCTAAAGAAATCTACAAAGGCATACCGTTGTATATCTATGTCAATCGGGTGTACTAGTATGTACACATCATTAAAGTATCTATATATGACATTTTTATTTGTTTTTTGAGAAACTTACACATGCGAGTAGGACTCATTATTTCACATCTCATGTACTACAACATCAGATGACGATGCTATCTCGACCATTGCATTGCAACGTCGATGGACGTAGAACTGCAGCATCTGGCTGGATCCAAATACTTGTTGAACATTAGTTCACAAAGTACTTTTCCACAATCGAATATCTTCCGACTGCTGATCTTCGAGCCTTATTAGTTCCCCAAGCTACGGAGCCGAGAATCATAAAAGGAAATGTTAACATGGTGTACATAGTGGTGCACATGCTTTTTTCAATAAGATTCAATCATTCATATAATGCGAGGTATTGTTTTGTGAACTTACGTTAGTCTTGCATAGTCAAAGAATTTTGTACCCTTTTTTGTCATCACTGAGTCCATGGCTTGGTAAAGTGGTGATTTACTAATATCTCCGGGCAAAGGGGCGATAAGGACGATACTCATTTTCATTTCTCTTTTGGTGCGGGATAGCCATGTTCTTCTACCCTCTTTTGGATCCCCTTGCCTTTTTGATCCACTTTCATCCCTAACTTGTCCGTTTTTACCCTCGCGGATCGGAGGAAGTTTTTTCTTTGCCGACTCTCTTAGTGGTGTCTTGGACAACTCCACACCCGCTATTGTCTTCAACATCTCTCGCTTCCTTCATCTTCCCAGCTCTTGTCTTTCATGGTGGTGTCTTCTCGCTTCTTCTACTTCTTGATTCTTTAAAAACGCATCTCCATCTTTGTTGGATGAACTGCATCGCTCAACAACGATCTTTTCTCGTGAAGTCTTTTTTTATATAATGATCTTTGAGACGACTCTTTTTTGGATCTTCTTGGCTCAACAATAGAAAGCTTGACATTCAGATCACTAGCTGCCATCTTTCCTTCTCACGCGGGACAATGCCATTTTGTAACCTTTTTCAAGCTTTATGAAAACACTTTCTGCATGTTGTCTAGAAGGTCTCAATTGATGCATAAGTGACCATTATTCCCGTTGATCTTCCCCGTGTGAGTAAAAGTACATCTTCAACCTAAGAACATGCTCCTTTAGGGTCCAAATGAGATATCGTTTCAGCTTATTATCGTGAGCCCCCATCGATTTCATCTGCTTGTGTGGCATCCTCGGGTCTACTTGATATGCACTGCCTCGCAGAGAAGCACCGAAAATGCATTTGAAGTAGGTTCTACAAAGTAAAAGCATCTACACACACACACATAAGAAATCACTAAGGTGCACATCTTGGTACACATATACAGAAAATGAAAAACAAATGCGAGCTGAGATCATTTCATACCTAGGCTTCTTAGCAGTTTCAGACTCAACACCTTGCCTTGTTCCATCATTGCCATCCTTCTCTTCATTTGTCTTTGACAGAGGATTGCTAAAAGATTCAAGTTTAGATAAAAGGTATGAGTTTTAGCATACTTGTGTACAACTATCTACACACATAAAAACAAATGACTGCCACATTTAATAAGAGTGATTTTATACCTTTGCTTTTCAGAAGTTTCAGGAACTTCATTCTTTTCAGATTTGCCACCCTCTTTGTCATTGTCATCACCATGCATATCACCACCTTTGCCACCTTCGTCATCATCATCCTGCTGCTCATCACCACCTTTACCACCACCATCCTCCTCATCCTCATCACCCTCCTCCTCCTGCTCCTTATCACTGTCATCCACATCACCAGCTTTGCCACTTCTATTGCCTTTCTCACCTTCCTC